>JARGYO010000740.1:0-91011 GCA_029206835.1 Rana muscosa
AAAGTTGAGGCAGTCTCCGGGGCAGAAGGAGTTCCTTGCAGAGGTACAAAGTGGGCCATTTTGGTCAAACGATCAACCACAACGAAAATGGTAGTGAAGTCTTCAGATGGGGGAAGTTCTACTATAAAATCCATGGAGATCATGCTCCATGGTTTCTCAGGTACAGGAAGGGGCTCAAGTAGACCCCAAGTTCTGGCTCTGTCTGTCTTATTCCGAAGGCATGAAATACAAGATCTTACATATTTCATGCAGTCGTTCATCAAGTTTGGACACCAGAATGTACGGGAGATCAAATTAGCCGTCTTGTGAATCCCAAAGTGACCCGCTCTTGTAACTTCTGCACAATATTTGAGAGCGCAGAAATAGTTTGGTAAATGTCCTTCGGTGGAGAGGCCTCCCTTCCAGACTCCATCTCTGGCTGACTGGTACTGTCACGTACCTGGTAGGAGTCTGGAATGACGAGGTCGGCCTCCCTTGTATCTCCAACCCAAGCCCCACTGAGGATGGGACAGACCTAGGGTGAGGAGTTACACGAGAGCCTGTAGTTGCGTGCAGAACTTGTCAGCTGAGTTGCAGACGTGGAGATGCAGGCAGAGCATCTGGTAAGGAACTGGACTCAGGAAAGCTGGTAGGATGGACAGCTAGCACAGGCACTGGAGACAGCGTTAAGCCAAGCAGGAGGCTGGTGCAGGATCACAAGGGTGGCCGGGTTCGGTAGCAGACGGGCAGCGAGGTACTGGAAAAGGCCCCAAAAATCTTGGGCCAAGCTTCCTCGAGGGGCAACTTAGTTTCAAGTTCGCTGTGGAAAGCCAGACCTTATCTCCAGGTTCAAGATTCAAATTGCCTCTTCTCTTCTTGTCGAAGAACTTTTTATTATCTGCCTGGGTCTTGGAGATTGTATCCTGCAGTAATTGGTAGTTGGAGTTAAGGAAGTTCAACCTGTCTTGTACGGCAGGTACAGAAGAATCAATAGGCAGCTCAGGCAAGAAAGAAGGATGGTATCCATAATTGGCGAAAAAAGGTGACTGTTTGGTTGCCGAATGGGTGGAATTATTGTATGAAAATTCCGCGAGTGGAAGAAGTGATAGCCAGTCATCCTGTGCAAAGAAGAAAAGCATCGTAGGTACTGTTCAAGGGTTTGATTGACCCTTTCAGTCTGTCTATTAGTTTGTGGGTGATAAGCTGTGGAGAGGCGGAGTTCAATGTTCAAAGTTTCACATAAGGCCCTCCAAATCTAGAAGTGAACTGCACCCCTCGGTCAGAAACTATGCTGTCAGGGATGCCATGCAACCTTACAATCTCCTTTATAAAAGTTGAGGCAGTCCCCGGGGCAGAAGGAGTTCCTTGCAGAGGTACAAAGTGGGCCATTTTGGTCAAACGAACAACCACAACGAAAATGGTAGTGAAGTCTTCAGATGGGGGAAGTTCTACTATAAAATCCATGGAGATCATGCTCCATGGTTTCTCAGGTACAGGAAGGGGCTCAAGTAGACCCCAAGTTCTGGCTCTGTCTGTCTTATTCCGAAGGCATGAAATACAAGATCTTACATATTTCTTGCAGTCGTTCTTCAAGTTTGGCCACCAGAATGTACGGGAGATCGAATTAGCCGTCTTGTGAATCCCAAAGTGACCCGCTAGGGGATGATCATGACATCGCCCTAGGACGGCAACTCTGAACTGTTCTGGGATAAAGATTTGCCTCTTGACAAATAGGCCTCTTAGTACAGGCCATCCCTTAGTTGAAGAGCCAGGTCCTTGGAAGGCGGTTGGTCTTCCACATATTTTCTTATATGTGACATCAGATCCGCCTGAAGAAGTAAAAAAATATTGGCTGGTAAAATAGTATCAGGTTCCGAGGATACAACTGGATCACTGAACATGCGGGACAAGGCATCTGGTTTCCCGTTCTTTGAGCCAGGACGGTAGGTTATATGAAACATGAAACGAGAGAAAAAAAGTGCCCATCTTGCCTGCCGAGGTCTTAGGCGTTTAGCTGTCTTCAAATACTCAAGATTCTTGTGATCTGTGAAGATAAGGATTGGGTGAGAAGCTCCCTCCAAAAGGTAACGCCATTCTTCAAGAGCGGCCTTGATAGCCAGTAGCTCTCGGTCACCAACATCATAATTCCTTTCGGAAGGATTTAATTTTTTAGAGAAGAAGGCCACAGGGTGGAGCAATGATTTGGGCCCTTGGCGTTGGGAAATAATAGCCTCAACTGCATTTTCCGAGGCGTCTACCTCCAAAACATAAGCTAAGGAGGGATCGGGATGTTTCAAGATGGGAGCTGAGGTGAATAAGGCTTTCAACTGTTCAAACGCTGTCTGAGCCTCTGGGGTCCATCGAAAGGGAACATGCTGTTTCGTTAGCTGAGTAATGGGAGTGATGATGCCAGAAAAGTCCTTAATAAATGTTCTATAAAAGTTAGCAAACCCACGAACCTCTGTACAGCTTTTCTGTCAGTAGGAGCAGACCATTCAAGACAGAAGCGACTTTCTAAGGGTCCATGGAGATTCCTTCGGCGGAGATGACAAGCCCTAGGAAATGCACAACTTGCTTTTCAAAGTCGCATTTTTCAGCCTTTGCGTAAAGTCAGTGTTCCCGCAATCGAGCTAATACCTTTTTTACATGAGTCCGATGGGATTCTAAAGTTTCAGAGAATACAAGGATGTCATCCAGATACACGATGACGAATAAATCAAGAAAGTCCCGAAAAAAATCGTTTACCAGATGCTGGAATGTGGCTGGAGCATTGCAGAGCCCGAATGGCATGACTAAATACTCAAAGTGGCCAAAACGTGTCCGGAAGGCCGTCTTCCATTCGTCTCCCTCCCTGATTCTGACAAGATTATAGGCACCCCTCAAGTCCAGTTTGGAGAACACTCGTGCCCCTCGCAGCCTCTGGAATAGTTCGGGAATCAGAGGAAGAGGGTACCGATTCTTGACAGTGACCCTGTTAAGGTCACGATAGTCCACACAGGGCCTCAAGGTGTGGTCTTTTTTCTCAACGAAGAAAATACCGGCTCCTGCTGGTGAAGTGGAAGGCCGAATGAACTGCTTTTCAAGGCTCTCGTCGATATAGGTACGCAGGGCTTCCAATTCAGGCTCAGAGAGAGGGTAAATCCGACCAAACGGGATCTCGGCTCCCGGTAGAAGTTCAATGGGGCAATCGTAAGTTCTATGAGGTGGAAGAGTGTCTGCACCCTTTTTATTAAAGACGTCCAGAAATTCGTGATAAGCAACCGGGATCAGTTTAGAGGCTTCATGGTCAGGGTGGATACCCAGGTGGTGCGTGGAGTTGACAGTTCCTCCCAAGAGGCAGTGCGTCTGGCAGTATTTGGACGAAAAAGAGATATCTCCGGTAAGCCAGTCAACGTGAGGGTTGTGTGCCTTCAACCATGGAATGCCGAGGATAACGGGAAACATGGGAGAAGCTATGACATCCAAACGGAGGAGTTCGCTATGGCCTGAAGAAGTCTGGCAGAGAATAGGCAAGGTCCCCTGAGTAACCGGGCCTGATTTAATACCGGAGCCGTCAGCCAGATGGACATGGAACCCTTGCCTCTTGGTACCCAAGGGCAGCTGCTGAAGAGAAGCAAATGCAGAGTCCACAAAACAGCTGCAGGCCCCAGAGTCTATGATTGCAAGTACTGAAACCGTCTTTTCGGGGAGCTGAAGCTTGATGGGAAGAGAGACATGTGACTGATCCTTCCCAGGGAGATGCATCACAAGAGGCTGACGGGAAGAGATCCTGCAGGTCTCTGCCGGACAAGTTCGTATGAAGTGGCCAACCTCCCCGCAGTAGAGACACAGACTGCCTTGGACTCGACGTAGACGTTCAGCAGGAGAAAGAGGTAACCTACGAAAACTGCTGTGAGGTGCCTTATGCTGTTCCCTCCTCCTGGGGGAAGGAACAGGTGGAGGAGCAGGGGCGGCTGGCCTTGAAACCACAGAAAGAGTCCCTTTAGATTTTTCCGATTGCCTTTCTCGAAACCGCCGATCGATCTGAATAGTTAAATTTATCAGATCTTCCAGGGACGCGGGTATTCCCACTCTGGCAAGTTCATCTTTTACGGTGTCAGAAAGTCCTAGACGGAACTGGTGACGAAGTGCAGAGTGATTCCATTGGGTATCTGCGCTCCAAACATGAAAGTCAGTTACGTAATCTTCAACAGGCCTTGGCCCTTGCTGTAATTTGTCAAGCATGGATTCGGCAGTTTGCTGGGAAAAGGGGTCAGTGGTCAGGGGTCAGGAGGCTGGTGCAGGATCACAAGGGTGGCCGGGTTCGGTAGCAGACGGGCAGCGAGGTACTGGAAAAGGTTCAAGATTCAAATTGCCTCTTCTCTTCTTGTCGAAGAACTTTTTATTATCTGCCTGGGTCTTGGAGATTGTATCCTGCAGTAATTGGTAGTTGGAGTTAAGGAAGTTCAACCTGTCTTGTACGGCAGGTACAGAAGAATCAATAGGCAGCTCAGGCGAGAAAGAAGGATGGTATCCATAATTGACGAAAAAAGGTGACTGTTTGGTTGCCGAATGGGTGGAATTATTGTATGAAAATTCCGCGAGTGGGAGAAGTGATAGCCAGTCATCCTGCGCAAAAGAAGAAAAGCATCGTAGGTACTGTTCAAGGGTTTGATTGACCCTTTCAGTCTGTCCATTAGTTTGTGGGTGATAAGCTGGCCACTAGAATGTACGGGAGATCAAATTAGCCGTCTTGTGAATCCCAAAGTGACCCGCTCTTGTAACTTCTGCACAATATTTGAGAGCGCAGAAATAGTTTGGTAAATGTCCTTCGGTGGAGAGGCCTCCCTTCCAGACTCCATCTCTGGCTGACTGGTACTGTCACGTACCTGGTAGGAGTCTGGAATGACGAGGTCGGCCTCCCTTGTATCTCCAACCCAAGCCCCACTGAGGATGGGACAGACCTAGGGTGAGGAGTTACACGAGTGCCTGTAGTTGCGTGCAGAACTTGTCAGCTGAGTTGCAGACGTGGAGATGCAGGCAGAGCATCTGGTAAGGAACTGGACTCAGGAAAGCTGGTAGGATGGACAGCTAGCACAGGCACTGGAGACAGCGTTAAGCCAAGCAGGAGGCTGGTGCAGGATCACAAGCGTGGCCGGGTTCGGTAGCAGACGGGCAGCGAGGTACTGGAAAAGGTTCAAGATTCAAATTGCCTCTTCTCTTCTTGTCGAAGAACTTTTTATTATCTGCCTGGGTCTTGGAGATTGTATCCTGCAGTAATTGGTAGTTGGAGTTAAGGAAGTTCAACCTGTCTTGTACGGCAGGTACAGAAGAATCAATAGGCAGCTCAGGCAAGAAAGAAGGATGGTATCCATAATTGGCGAAAAAAGGTGACTGTTTGGTTGCCGAATGGGTGGAATTATTGTATGAAAATTCCGCGAGTGGGAGAAGTGATTGCCAGTCATCCTGTGCAAAAGAAGAAAAGCATCGTAGGTACTGTTCAAGGGTTTGATTGACCCTTTCAGTCTGTCCATTAGTTTGTGGGTGATAAGCTGTGGAGAGGCGGAGTTCAATGTTCAAAGTTTCACATAAAGCCCTCCAAAATCTAGAAGTGAACTGCACCCCTCGATCAGAAACTATGCTCTCAGGGATGCCATGCAACCTTACAATCTCCTTGATAAAAGTTGAGGCAGTCTCCGGGGCAGAAGGAGTTCCTTGCAGAGGTACAAAGTGGGCCATTTTGGTCAAACGATCAACCACAACGAAAATGGTAGTGAAGTCTTCAGATGGGGGAAGTTCTACTATAAAATCCATGGAGATCATGCTCCATGGTTTCTCAGGTACAGGAAGGGGCTCAAGTAGACCCCAAGTTCTGGCTCTGTCTGTCTTATTCCGAAGGCATGAAATACAAGATCTTACATATTTCTTGCAGTCGTTCATCAAGTTTGGCCACCAGAATGTACGGGAGATCAAATTAGCCGTCTTGTGAATCCCAAAGTGACCCGCTAGGGGATGATCATGACATCGCCCTAGGACGGCAACTCTGAACTGTTCTGGGACCTGCAGTAATTGGTAGTTGGAGTTAAGGAAGTTCAACCTGTCTTGTACGGCAGGTACAGAAGAATCAATAGGCAGCTCAGGCAAGAAAGAAGGATGGTATCCATAATTGGCGTAAAAAGGTGACTGTTTGGTTACCGAATGGGTGGAATTATTGTATGAAAATTCCGCGAGTGGGAGAAGTGATAGCCAGTCATCCTGTGCAAAAGAAGAAAAGCATCGTAGGTACTGTTCAAGGGTTTGATTGATGGCCTTGCAGAGGTACAAAGTGGGCCATTTTTGGTCAAACGATCAACCACAACGAAAATGGTAGTGAAGTCTTCAGATGGGGGAAGTTCTACTATAAAATCCATGGAGATCATGCTCCATGGTTTCTCAGGTACAGGAAGGGGCCAATTATGGATACCATCCTTCTTTCTTGCCTGAGCTGCCTATTGATTCTTCTGTACCTGCCGTACAAGACAGGTTGAACTTCCTTAACTCCAACTACCAATTACTGCAGGATACAATCTCCAAGACCCAGGCAGATAATAAAAAGTTCTTCGACAAGAAGAGAAGAGGCAATTTGAATCTTGAACCTTTTCCAGTACCTCGCTGCCCGTCTGCTACCGAACCCGGCCACCCTTGTGATCCTGCACCAGCCTCCTGCTTGGCTTAACGCTGTCTCCAGTGCCTGTGCTAGCTGTCCATCCTACCAGCTTTCCTGAGTCCAGTTCCTTACCAGATGCTCTGCCTGCATCTCCACGTCTGCAACTCAGCTGACAAGTTCTGCACGCAACTACAGGCACTCGTGTAACTCCTCACCCTAGGTCTGTCCCATCCTCAGTGGGGCTTGGGTTGGAGATACAAGGGAGGCCGACCTCGTCATTCCAGACTCCTACCAGGTACGTGACAGTACCAGTCAGCCAGAGATGGAGTCTGGAAGGGAGGCCTCTCCACCGAAGGACATTTACCAAACTATTTCTGCGCTCTCAAATATTGTGCAGAAGTTACAAGAGCGGGTCACTTTGGGATTCACAAGACGGCTAATTTGATCTCCCGTACATTCTAGTGGCCAGCTTATCACCCACAAACTAATGGACAGACTTAAAGGGTCAATCAAACCCTTGAACAGTACCTACGATGCTTTTCTTCTATTGCACAGGATGACTGGCTATCACTTCTCCCACTCGCGGAATTTTCATACAATAATTCCACCCATTCGGTAACCAAACAGTGACCTTTTTTCGCCAATTATGGATACCATCCTTCTTTCTTGCCTGAGCTGCCTATTGATTCTTCTGTACCTGCCGTACAAGACAGGTTGAACTTCCTTAACTCCAACTACCAATTACTGCAGGTCCCAGAACAGTTCAGAGTTGCCGTCCTAGGGCGATGTCATGATCATCCCCTAGCGGGTCACTTTGGGATTCACAAGACGGCTAATTTGATCTCCCGTACATTCTGGTGGCCAAACTTGATGAACGACTGCAAGAAATATGTAAGATCTTGTATTTCATGCCTTCGGAATAAGACAGACAGAGCCAGAACTTGGGGTCTACTTGAGCCCCTTCCTGTACCTGAGAAACCATGGAGAATGATCTCCATGGATTTTATAGTAGAACTTCCCCCATCTGAAGACTTCACTACCATTTTCGTTGTGGTTGATCGTTTGACCAAAATGGCCCACTTTGTACCTCTGCAAGGAACTCCTTCTGCCCCGGAGACTGCCTCAACTTTTATCAAGGAGATTGTAAGGTTGCATGGCATCCCTAACAGCATAGTTTCTGATCGAGGGGTGCAGTTCACTTCTAGATGTTGGAGGGCCTTATGTGAGACTTTGAACATTGAACTTCGCCTCTCCACAGCTTATCACCCACAAACTAATGGACAGACTGAAAGGGTCAATCAAACCCTTGAACAGTACCTACGATGCTTTTCTTCTTTGCACAGGATGACTGGCTATCACTTCTCCCACTCGCGGAATTTTCATACAATAATTCAGCCCATTCGGCAACCAAACAGTCACCTTTTTTCGCCAATTATGGATACCATCCTTCTTTCTTGCCTGAGCTGCCTATTGATTCTTCTGTACCTGCCGTACAAGACAGGTTGAACTTCCTTAACTCAAACTACCAATTACTGCAGGATACAATCTCCAAGACCCAGGCAGATAATAAAAAGTTCTTCGACAAGAAGAGAAGAGGCAATTTGAATCTTGAATCTTTTCCAGTACCTCGCTGCCCGTCTGCTACCGAACCCGGCCACCCTTGTGATCCTGCACCAGCCTCCTGCTTGGCTTAACGCTGTCTCCAGTGCCTGTGCTAGCTGTCCATCCTACCAGCTTTCCTGAGTCCAGTTCCTTACCAGATGCTCTGCCTGCATCTCCACGTCTGCAACTCAGCTGACAAGTTCTGCACGCAACTACAGGCACTCGTATAACTCCTCACCCTAGGTCTGTCCCATCCTCAGTGGGGCTTGGGTTGGAGATACAAGGGAGGCCGACCTCGTCATTCCAGACTCCTACCAGGTACGTGACAGTACCAGTCAGCCAGAGATGGAGTCTGGAAGGGAGGCCTCTCCACCGAAGGACATTTACCAAACTATTTCTGCGCTCTCAAATATTGTGCAGAAGTTACAAGAGAATCTTGGTCGCATGGAAGAGCGACTTCCGCATGAGGTGACCGTCCCTGCAGTAATTGGTAGTTGGAGTTAAGGAAGTTCAACCTGTCTTGTACGGCAGGTACAGAAGAATCAATAGGCAGCTCAGGCAAGAAAGAAGGATGGTATTCATAATTGGCGAAAAAAGGTGACTGTTTGGTTGCCGAATCGGTGGAATTATTGTATGAAAATTCCGCGAGTGGGAGAAGTGATAGCCAGTCATCCTGTGCAAAAGAAGAAAAGCATCGTAGGTACTGTTCAAGGGTTTGATTGACTCTTTCAGTCTGTCCAATAGTTTGTGGGTGATAAGCTGTGGAGAGGCGGGGTTCAAAGTTCAAAGTTTCACATAAGGCCCTCCAAAATCTAGAAGTGAACTGCACCCCTCGATCAGAAACGATGCTGTCAGGGATGCCATGCAACCTTACAATCACCTTGATAAAAGTTGAGGCAGTCTCCGGGGCAGAAGGAGTTCCTTGCAGAGGTACAAAGTGGGCCATTTTGGTCAAACGATCAACCAGAACGAAAATGGTAGTGAAGTCTTCAGATGGGGGAAGTTCTACTATAAAATCCATGGAGATCATGCTCCATGGTTTCTCAGGTACAGGAAGGGGCTCAAGTAGACCCCAAGTTCTGGCTCTGTCTGTCTTATTCCGAAGGCATGAAATACAAGATCTTACATATTTCTTGCAGTCGTTCATCAAGTTTGGCCACCAGAATGTACGGGAGATCAAATTAGCCGTCTTGTGAATCCCAAAGTGACCCGCTAGGGGATGATCATGACATCGCCCTAGGACGGCAACTCTGAACTGTTCTGGGACCTGCAGTAATTGGTAGTTGGAGTTAAGGAAGTTCAACCTGTCTTGTACGGCAGGTACAGAAGCATCAATAGGCAGCTCAGGCAAGAAAGAAGGATGGTATCCATAATTGGCGTAAAAAGGTGACTGTTTGGTTACCGAATGGGTGGAATTATTGTATGAAAATTCCGCGAGTGGGAGAAGTGATAGCCAGTCATCCTGTGCAAAAGAAGAAAAGCATCGTAGGTACTGTTCAAGGGTTTGATTGACCCTTTCAGTCTGTCCATTAGTTTGTGGGTGATAAGCTGGCCACTAGAATGTACGGGAGATCAAATTAGCCGTCTTGTGAATCCCAAAGTGACCCGCTCTTGTAACTTCTGCACAATATTTGAGAGCGCAGAAATAGTTTGGTAAATGTCCTTCGGTGGAATCACTCTGCACTTCGTCACCAGTTCCGTCTAGGACTTTCTGACACCGTAAAAGATGAACTTGCCAGAGTGGGAATACCCGCGTCCCTGGAAGATCTGATAAATTTAACTATTCAGATCGATCGGCGGTTTCGAGAAAGGCAATCGGAAAAATCTAAAGGGACTCTTTCTGTGGTTTCAAGGCCAGCCGCCCCTGCTCCTCTACCTGTTCCTTCCCCCAGAAGGAGGGAACAGCATAAGGCACCTCACAGCAGTTTTCGTAGGTTACCTCTTTCTCCTGCTGAACGTCTACGTCGAGTCCAAGGCAGTCTGTGTCTCTACTGCGGGGAGGTTGGCCACTTCATACGAACTTGTCCGGCAGAGACCTGCAGGATCTCTTTCCGTCAGCCTCTTGTGATGCATCTCCCTGGGAAGGATCAGTCACATGTCTCTCTTCCCATCAAGCTTCAGCTCCCCGAAAAGACGGTTTCAGTACTTGCAATCATAGACTCTGGGGCCTGCAGCTGTTTTGTGGACTCTGCATTTGCTTCTCTTCAGCAGCTGCCCTTGGGTACCAAGAGGCAAGGGTTCCATGTCCATCTGGCTGACGGCTCCGGTATTAAATCAGGCCCGGTTACTCAGGGGACCTTGCCTATTCTCTGCCAGACTTCTTCAGGCCATAGCGAACTCCTCCGTTTGGATGTCATAGCTTCTCCCATGTTTCCCGTTATCCTCGGCATTCCATGGTTGAAGGCACACAACCCTCACGTTGACTGGCTTACCGGAGATATCTCTTTTTCGTCCAACTACTGCCAGACGCACTGCCTCTTGGGAGGAACTGTCAACTCCACGCACCTCCTGGGTATCCACCCTGACCATGAAGCCTCTAAACTGATCCCGGTTGCTTATCACGAATTTCTGGACGTCTTTAATAAAAAGGGTGCAGACACTCTTCCACCTCATAGAACTTACGATTGCCCCATTGAACTTCTACCGGGAGCCGAGATCCCGTTTGGTCGGATTTACCCTCTCTCTGAGCCTGAATTGGAAGCCCTGCGTACCTATATCGACGAGAGCCTTGAAAAGCAGTTCATTCGGCCTTCCACTTCACCAGCAGGAGCCGGTATTTTCTTCGTTGAGAAAAAAGACCACACCTTGAGGCCCTGTGTGGACTATCGTGACCTTAACAGGGTCACTGTCAAGAATCGGTACCCTCTTCCTCTGATTCCCGAACTATTCCAGAGGCTGCGAGGGGCACGAGTGTTCTCCAAACTGGACTTGAGGGGTGCCTATAATCTTGTCAGAATCAGGGAGGGAGACGAATGGAAGACGGCCTTCCGGACACGTTTTGGCCACTTTGAGTATTTAGTCATGCCATTCGGGCTCTGCAATGCTCCAGCCACATTCCAGCATCTGGTAAACGATTTTTTTCGGGACTTTCTTGATTTATTCGTCATCGTGTATCTGGATGACATCCTTGTATTCTCTGAAACTTTAGAATCCCATCGGACTCATGTAAAAAAGGTATTAGCTCGATTGCGGGAACACTGACTTTACGCAAAGGCTGAAAAATGCGACTTTGAAAAGCAAGTTGTGCATTTCCTAGGGCTTGTCATCTCCGCCGAAGGAATCTCCATGGACCCTTAGAAAGTCGCTTCTGTCTTGGAATGGTCTGCTCCTACTGACAGAAAAGCTGTACAGAGGTTCGTGGGGTTTGCTAACTTTTATAGAACATTTATTAAGGACTTTTCTGGCATCATCACTCCCATTACTCAGCTAACGAAACAGCATGTTCCCTTTCGATGGACCCCAGAGGCTCAGACAGCGTTTGAACAGTTGAAAGCCTTATTCACCTCAGCTCCCATCTTGAAACATCCCGATCCCTCCTTAGCTTATGTTTTGGAGGTAGACGCCTCGGAAAATGCAGTTGAGGCTATTATTTCCCAACGCCAAGGGCCCAAATCATTGCTCCACCCTGTGGCCTTCTTCTCTAAAAAATTAAATCCTTCCGAAAGGAATTATGATGTTGGTGACCGAGAGCTACTGGCTATCAAGGCCGCTCTTGAAGAATGGCGTTACCTTTTGGAGGGAGCTTCTCACCCAATTCTTATCTTCACAGATCACAAGAATCTTGAGTATTTGAAGACAGCTAAACGCCTAAGACCTCGGCAGGCAAGATGGGCACTTTTTTTCTCTCGTTTCATGTTTCATATGACCTACCGTCCTGGCTCAAAGAACGGGAAACCAGATGCCTTGTCCCGCATGTTCAGTGATCCAGTTGTATCCTCGGAACCTGATACTATTTTACCAGCCAATAATTTTTTACTTCTTCAGGCGGATCTGATGTCACATATAAGAAAATATGTGGAAGACCAACCGCCTTCCAAGGACCTGGCTCTTCAACTAAGGGATGGCCTGTACTAAGAGGCCTATTTGTCAAAGAGGCAAATCTTTATCCCAGAACAGTTCAGAGTTGCCGTCCTAGGGCGATGTCATGATCATCCCCTAGCGGGTCACTTTGGGATTCACAAGACAGCTAATTTGATCTCCCGTACATTCTGGTGGCCAAACTTGATGAACGACTGCAAGAAATATGTAAGATCTTGTATTTCATGCCTTCGGAATAAGACAGACAGAGCCAGAACTTGGGGTCTACTTGAGCCCCTTCCTGTACCTGAGAAACCATGGAGCATGATCTCCATGGATTTTATAGTAGAACTTCCCCCATCTGAAGACTTCACTACCATTTTCGTTGTGGTTGATCGTTTGACCAAAATGGCCCACTTTGTACCTCTGCAAGGAACTCCTTCTGCCCCGGAGACTGCCTCAACTTTTATCAAGGAGATTGTAAGGTTGCATGGCATCCCTGAGAGCATAGTTTCTGATCGAGGGGTGCAGTTCACTTCTAGATTTTGGAGGGCTTTATGTGAAACTTTGAACATTGAACTCCGCCTCTCCACAGCTTATCACCCACAAACTAATGGACAGACTGAAAGGGTCAATCAAACCCTTGAACAGTACCTACGATGCTTTTCTTCTTTTGCACAGGATGACTGGCAATCACTTCTCCCACTCGCGGAATTTTCATACAATAATTCCACCCATTCGGCAACCAAACAGTCACCTTTTTTCGCCAATTATGGATACCATCCTTCTTTCTTGCCTGAGCTGCCTATTGATTCTTCTGTACCTGCCGTACAAGACAGGTTGAACTTCCTTAACTCCAACTACCAATTACTGCAGGATACAATCTCCAAGACCCAGGCAGATAATAAAAAGTTCTTCGACAAGAAGAGAAGAGGCAATTTGAATCTTGAACCTTTTCCAGTACCTCGCTGCCCGTCTGCTACCGAACCCGGCCACGCTTGTGATCCTGCACCAGCCTCCTGCTTGGCTTAACGCTGTCTCCAGTGCCTGTGCTAGCTGTCCATCCTACCAGCTTTCCTGAGTCCAGTTCCTTACCAGATGCTCTGCCTGCATCTCCACGTCTGCAACTCAGCTGACAAGTTCTGCACGCAACTACAGGCACTCGTGTAACTCCTCACCCTAGGTCTGTCCCATCCTCAGTGGGGCTTGGGTTGGAGATACAAGGGAGGCCGACCTCGTCATTCCAGACTCCTACCAGGTACGTGACAGTACCAGTCAGCCAGAGATGGAGTCTGGAAGGGAGGCCTCTCCACCGAAGGACATTTACCAAACTATTTCTGCGCTCTCAAATATTGTGCAGAAGTTACAAGAGCGGGTCACTTTGGGATTCACAAGACGGCTAATTTGATCTCCCGTACATTCTAGTGGCCAGCTTATCACCCACAAACTAATGGACAGACTGAAAGGGTCAATCAAACCCTTGAACAGTACCTACGATGCTTTTCTTCTTTTGCGCAGGATGACTGGCTATCACTTCTCCCACTCGCGGAATTTTCATACAATAATTCCACCCATTCGGCAACCAAACAGTCACCTTTTTTCGTCAATTATGGATACCATCCTTCTTTCTCGCCTGAGCTGCCTATTGATTCTTCTGTACCTGCCGTACAAGACAGGTTGAACTTCCTTAACTCCAACTACCAATTACTGCAGGATACAATCTCCAAGACCCAGGCAGATAATAAAAAGTTCTTCGACAAGAAGAGAAGAGGCAATTTGAATCTTGAACCTTTTCCAGTACCTCGCTGCCCGTCTGCTACCGAACCCGGCCACCCTTGTGATCCTGCACCAGCCTCCTGACCCCTGACCACTGACCCCTTTTCCCAGCAAACTGCCGAATCCATGCTTGACAAATTACAGCAAGGGCCAAGGCCTGTTGAAGATTACGTAACTGACTTTCATGTTTGGAGCGCAGATACCCAATGGAATCACTCTGCACTTCGTCACCAGTTCCGTCTAGGACTTTCTGACACCGTAAAAGATGAACTTGCCAGAGTGGGAATACCCGCGTCCCTGGAAGATCTGATGAATTTAACTATTCAGATCGATCGGCGGTTTCGAGAAAGGCAATCGGAAAAATCTAAAGGGACTCTTTCTGTGGTTTCAAGGCCAGCCGCCCCTGCTCCTCCACCTGTTCCTTCCCCCAGGAGGAGGGAAAAGCATAAGGCACCTCACAGCAGTTTTCGTAGGTTACCTCTTTCTCCTGCTGAACGTCTACGTCGAGTCCAAGGCAGTCTGTGTCTCTACTGCGGGGAGGTTGGCCACTTCATACGAACTTGTCCGGCAGAGACCTGCAGGATCTCTTCCCGTCAGCCTCTTGTGATGCATCTCCCTGGGAAGGATCAGTCACATGTCTCTCTTCCCATCAAGCTTCAGCTCCCCGAAAAGACGGTTTCAGTACTTGCAATCATAGACTCTGGGGCCTGCAGCTGTTTTGTGGACTCTGCATTTGCTTCTCTTCAGCAGCTGCCCTTGGGTACCAAGAGGCAAGGGTTCCATGTCCATCTGGCTGACGGCTCCGGTATTAAATCAGGCCCGGTTACTCAGGGGACCTTGCCTATTCTCTGCCAGACTTCTTCAGGCCATAGCGAACTCCTCCGTTTGGATGTCATAGCTTCTCCCATGTTTCCCGTTATCCTCGGCATTCCATGGTTGAAGGCACACAACCCTCACGTTGACTGGCTTACCGGAGATATCTCTTTTTCGTCCAACTACTGCCAGACGCACTGCCTCTTGGGAGGAACTGTCAACTCCACGCACCACCTGGGTATCCACCCTGACCATGAAGCCTCTAAACTGATCCCGGTTGCTTATCACGAATTTCTGGACGTCTTTAATAAAAAGGGTGCAGACACTCTTCCACCTCATAGAACTTACGATTGCCCCATTGAACTTCTACCGGGAGCCGAGATCCCGTTTGGTCGGATTTACCCTCTCTCTGAGCCTGAATTGGAAGCCCTGCGTACCTATATCGACGAGAGCCTTGAAAAGCAGTTCATTCGGCCTTCCACTTCACCAGCAGGAGCCGGTATTTTCTTCGTTGAGAAAAAAGACCACACCTTGAGGCCCTGTGTGGACTATCGTGACCTTAACAGGGTCACTGTCAAGAATCGGTACCCTCTTCCTCTGATTCCCGAACTATTCCAGAGGCTGCGAGGGGCACGAGTGTTCTCCAAACTGGACTTGAGGGGTGCCTATAATCTTGTCAGAATCAGGGAGGGAGACGAATGGAAGACGGCCTTCCGGACACGTTTTGGCCACTTTGAGTATTTAGTCATGCCATTCGGGCTCTGCAATGCTCCAGCCACATTCCAGCATCTGGTAAACGATTTTTTTCGGGACTTTCTTGATTTATTCGTCACCGTGTATCTGGATGACATCCTTGTATTCTCTGAAACTTTAGAATCCCATCGGACTCATGTAAAAAAGGTATTAGCTCGATTGCGGGAACACTGACTTTACGCAAAGGCTGAAAAATGCGACTTTGAAAAGCAAGTTGTGCATTTCCTAGGGCTTGTCATCTCCGCCGAAGGAATCTCCATGGACCCTTAGAAAGTCGCTTCTGTCTTGGAATGGTCTGCTCCTACTGACAGAAAAGCTGTACAGAGGTTCGTGGGGTTTGCTAACTTTTATAGAACATTTATTAAGGACTTTTCTGGCATCATCACTCCCATTACTCAGCTAACGAAACAGCATGTTCCCTTTCGATGGACCCCAGAGGCTCAGACAGCGTTTGAACAGTTGAAAGCCTTATTCACCTCAGCTCCCATCTTGAAACATCCCGATCCCTCCTTAGCTTATGTTTTGGAGGTAGACGCCTCGGAAAATGCAGTTGAGGCTATTATTTCCCAACGCCAAGGGCCCAAATCATTGCTCCACCCTGTGGCCTTCTTCTCTAAAAAATTAAATCCTTCCGAAAGGAATTATGATGTTGGTGACCGAGAGCTACTGGCTATCAAGGCCGCTCTTGAAGAATGGCGTTACCTTTTGGAGGGAGCTTCTCACCCAATCCTTATCTTCACAGATCACAAGAATCTTGAGTATTTGAAGACAGCTAAACGCCTAAGACCTCGGCAGGCAAGATGGGCACTTTTTTTCTCTCGTTTCATGTTTCATATAACCTACCGTCCTGGCTCAAAGAACGGGAAACCAGGTGCCTTGTCCCGCATGTTCAGTGATCCAGTTGTATCCTCGGAACCTGATACTATTTTACCAGCCAATAATTTTTTACTTCTTCAGGCGGATCTGATGTCACATATAAGAAAATATGTGGAAGACCAACCGCCTTCCAAGGACCTGGCTCTTCAACTAAGGGATGGCCTGTACTAAGAGGCCTATTTGTCAAAGAGGCAAATCTTTATCCCAGAACAGTTCAGAGTTGCCGTCCTAGGGCGATGTCATGATCATCCCCTAGCGGGTCACTTTGGGATTCACAAGACGGCTAATTCGATCTCCCGTACATTCTGGTGGCCAAACTTGAAGAACGACTGCAAGAAATATGTAAGATCTTGTATTTCATGCCTTCGGAATAAGACAGACAGAGCCAGAACTTGGGGTCTACTTGAGCCCCTTCCTGTACCTGAGAAACCATGGAGCATGATCTCCATGGATTTTATAGTAGAACTGCCCCCATCTGAAGACTTCACTACCATTTTCGTTGTGGTTGTTCGTTTGACCAAAATGGCCCACTTTGTACCTCTGCAAGGAACTCCTTCTGCCCCGGGGACTGCCTCAACTTTTATCAAGGAGATTGTAAGGTTGCATGGCATCCCTGACAGCATAGTTTCTGACCGAGGGGTGCAGTTCACTTCTAGATTTTGGAGGGCCTTATGTGAAACTTTGAACATTGAACTCCGCCTCTCCACAGCTTATCACCCACAAACTAATAGACAGACTGAAAGGGTCAATCAAACCCTTGAACAGTACCTACGATGCTTTTCTTCTTTTGCACAGGATGACTGGCTATCACTTCTTCCACTCGCGGAATTTTCATACAATAATTCCACCCATTCGGCAACCAAACAGTCACCTTTTTTCGCCAATTATGGATACCATCCTTCTTTCTTGCCTGAGCTGCCTATTGATTCTTCTGTACCTGCCGTACAAGACAGGTTGAACTTCCTTAACTCCAACTACCAATTACTGCAGGATACAATCTCCAAGACCCAGGCAGATAATAAAAAGTTCTTCGACAAGAAGAGAAGAGGCAATTTGAATCTTGAACCTGGAGATAAGGTCTGGCTTTCCACAGCGAACTTGAAACTAAGTTGCCCCTCGAGGAAGCTTGGCCCAAGATTTTTGGGGCCTTTTCCAGTACCTCGCTGCCCGTCTGCTACCGAACCCGGCCACCCTTGTGATCCTGCACCAGCCTCCTGCTTGGCTTAACGCTGTCTCCAGTGCCTGTGCTAGCTGTCCATCCTACCAGCTTTCCTGAGTCCAGTTCCTTACCAGATGCTCTGCCTGCATCTCCACGTCTGCAACTCAGCTGACAAGTTCTGCACGCAACTACAGGCTCTCGTGTAACTCCTCACCCTAGGTCTGTCCCATCCTCAGTGGGGCTTGGGTTGGAGATACAAGGGAGGCCGACCTCGTCATTCCAGACTCCTACCAGGTACGTGACAGTACCAGTCAGCCAGAGATGGAGTCTGGAAGGGAGGCCTCTCCACCGAAGGACATTTACCAAACTATTTCTGCGCTCTCAAATATTGTGCAGAAGTTACAAGAGCGGGTCACTTTGGGATTCACAAGACGGCTAATTTGATCTCCCGTACATTCTGGTGTCCAAACTTGATGAACGACTGCATGAAATATGTAAGATCTTGTATTTCATGCCTTCGGAATAAGACAGACAGAGCCAGAACTTGGGGTCTACTTGAGCCCCTTCCTGTACCTGAGAAACCATGGAGCATGATCTCCATGGATTTTATAGTAGAACTTCCCCCATCTGAAGACTTCACTACCATTTTCGTTGTGGTTGATCGTTTGACCAAAATGGCCCACTTTGTACCTCTGCAAGGAACTCCTTCTGCCCCGGAGACTGCCTCAACTTTTATCAAGGAGATTGTAAGGTTGCATGGCATCCCTGACAGCATAGTTTCTGATCGAGGGGTGCAGTTCACTTCTAGATTTTGGAGGGCCTTATGTGAAACTTTGAACATTGAACTCCGCCTCTCCACAGCTTATCACCAACAAACTAATGGACAGACTGAAAGGGTCAATCAAACCCTTGAACAGTACCTACGATGCTTTTCTTCTTTTGCGCAGGATGACTGGCTATCACTTCTCCCACTCGCGGAATTTTCATACAATAATTCCACCCATTCGGCAACCAAACAGTCACCTTTTTTCGCCAATTATGGATACCATCCTTCTTTCTTGCCTGAGCTGCCTATTGATTCTTCTGTACCTGCCGTACAAGACAGGTTGAACTTCCTTAACTCCAACTACCAATTACTGCAGGATACAATCTCCAAGACCCAGGCAGATAATAAAAAGTTCTTCGACAAGAAGAGAAGAGGCAATTTGAATCTTGAACCTTTTCCAGTACCTCGCTGCCCGTCTGCTACCGAACCCGGCCACCCTTGTGACCCTGCACCAGCCTCCTGCTTGGCTTAACGCTGTCTCCAGTGTCTGTGCTAGCTGTCCATCCTACCAGCTTTCCTGAGTCCAGTTCCTTACCAGATGCTCTGCCTGCATCTCCACGTCTGCAACTCAGCTGACAAGTTCTGCACGCAACTACAGGCACTCGTGTAACTCCTCACCCTAGGTCTGTCCCATCCTCAGTGGGGCTTGGGTTGGAGATACAAGGGAGGCCGACCTCGTCATTCCAGACTCCTACCAGGTACGTGACAGTACCAGTCAGCCAGAGATGGAGTCTGGAAGGGAGGCCTCTCCACCGAAGGACATTTACCAAACTATTTCTGCGCTCTCAAATATTGTGCAGAAGTTACAAGAGCGGGTCACTTTGGGATTCACAAGACGGCTAATTTGATCTCCCGTACATTCTAGTGGCCAGCTTATCACCCACAAACTAATGGACAGACTGAAAGGGTCAATCAAA
This sequence comes from Rana muscosa, assembly GCA_029206835.1. NCBI lineage: Eukaryota > Metazoa > Chordata > Amphibia > Anura > Ranidae > Rana > Rana muscosa. Next base: position 19,344 of record JARGYO010000740.1, read on the forward strand.
CCCTTGAACAGTACCTACGATGCTTTTCTTCTTTTGCGCAGGATGACTGGCTATCACTTCTCCCACTCGCGGAATTTTCATACAATAATTCCACCCATTCGGCAACCAAACAGTCACCTTTTTTCGTCAATTATGGATACCATCCTTCTTTCTTGCCTGAGCTGCCTATTGATTCTTCTGTACCTGCCGTACAAGACAGGTTGAACTTCCTTAACTCCAACTACCAATTACTGCAGGATACAATCTCCAAGACCCAGGCAGATAATAAAAAGTTATTCGACAAGAAGAGAAGAGGCAATTTGAATCTTGAACCTTTTCCAGTACCTCGCTGCCCGTCTGCTACCGAACCCGGCCACCCTTGTGATCCTGCACCAGCCTCCTGACCCCTGACCACTGACCCCTTTTCCCAGCAAACTGCCGAATCCATGCTTGACAAATTACAGCAAGGGCCAAGGCCTGTTGAAGATTACGTAACTGACTTTCGTGTTTGGAGCGCAGATACCCAATGGAATCACTCTGCACTTCGTCACCAGTTCCGTCTAGGACTTTCTGACACCGTAAAAGATGAACTTGCCAGAGTGGGAATACCCGCGTCCCTGGAAGATCTGATAAATTTAACTATTCAGATCGATCGGCGGTTTCGAGAAAGGCAATCGGAAAAATCTAAAGGGACTCTTTCTGTGGTTTCAAGGCCAGCCGCCCCTGCTCCTCTACCTGTTCCTTCCCCCAGAAGGAGGGAACAGCATAAGGCACCTCACAGCAGTTTTCGTAGGTTACCTCTTTCTCCTGCTGAACGTCTACGTCGAGTCCAAGGCAGTCTGTGTCTCTACTGCGGGGAGGTTGGCCACTTCATACGAACTTGTCCGGCAGAGACCTGCAGGATCTCTTTCCGTCAGCCTCTTGTGATGCATCTCCCTGGGAAGGATCAGTCACATGTCTCTCTTCCCATCAAGCTTCAGCTCCCCGAAAAGACGGTTTCAGTACTTGCAATCATAGACTCTGGGGCCTGCAGCTGTTTTGTGGACTCTGCATTTGCTTCTCTTCAGCAGCTGCCCTTGGGTACCAAGAGGCAAGGGTTCCATGTCCATCTGGCTGACGGCTCCGGTATTAAATCAGGCCCGGTTACTCAGGGGACCTTGCCTATTCTCTGCCAGACTTCTTCAGGCCATAGCGAACTCCTCCGTTTGGATGTCATAGCTTCTCCCATGTTTCCCGTTATCCTCGGCATTCCATGGTTGAAGGCACACAACCCTCACGTTGACTGGCTTACCGGAGATATCTCTTTTTCGTCCAACTACTGCCAGACGCACTGCCTCTTGGGAGGAACTGTCAACTCCACGCACCTCCTGGGTATCCACCCTGACCATGAAGCCTCTAAACTGATCCCGGTTGCTTATCACGAATTTCTGGACGTCTTTAATAAAAAGGGTGCAGACACTCTTCCACCTCATAGAACTTACGATTGCCCCATTGAACTTCTACCGGGAGCCGAGATCCCGTTTGGTCGGATTTACCCTCTCTCTGAGCCTGAATTGGAAGCCCTGCGTACCTATATCGACGAGAGCCTTGAAAAGCAGTTCATTCGGCCTTCCACTTCACCAGCAGGAGCCGGTATTTTCTTCGTTGAGAAAAAAGACCACACCTTGAGGCCCTGTGTGGACTATCGTGACCTTAACAGGGTCACTGTCAAGAATCGGTACCCTCTTCCTCTGATTCCCGAACTATTCCAGAGGCTGCGAGGGGCACGAGTGTTCTCCAAACTGGACTTGAGGGGTGCCTATAATCTTGTCAGAATCAGGGAGGGAGACGAATGGAAGACGGCCTTCCGGACACGTTTTGGCCACTTTGAGTATTTAGTCATGCCATTCGGGCTCTGCAATGCTCCAGCCACATTCCAGCATCTGGTAAACGATTTTTTTCGGGACTTTCTTGATTTATTCGTCATCGTGTATCTGGATGACATCCTTGTATTCTCTGAAACTTTAGAATCCCATCGGACTCATGTAAAAAAGGTATTAGCTCGATTGCGGGAACACTGACTTTACGCAAAGGCTGAAAAATGCGACTTTGAAAAGCAAGTTGTGCATTTCCTAGGGCTTGTCATCTCCGCCGAAGGAATCTCCATGGACCCTTAGAAAGTCGCTTCTGTCTTGGAATGGTCTGCTCCTACTGACAGAAAAGCTGTACAGAGGTTCGTGGGGTTTGCTAACTTTTATAGAACATTTATTAAGGACTTTTCTGGCATCATCACTCCCATTACTCAGCTAACGAAACAGCATGTTCCCTTTCGATGGACCCCAGAGGCTCAGACAGCGTTTGAACAGTTGAAAGCCTTATTCACCTCAGCTCCCATCTTGAAACATCCCGATCCCTCCTTAGCTTATGTTTTGGAGGTAGACGCCTCGGAAAATGCAGTTGAGGCTATTATTTCCCAACGCCAAGGGCCCAAATCATTGCTCCACCCTGTGGCCTTCTTCTCTAAAAAATTAAATCCTTCCGAAAGGAATTATGATGTTGGTGACCGAGAGCTACTGGCTATCAAGGCCGCTCTTGAAGAATGGCGTTACCTTTTGGAGGGAGCTTCTCACCCAATTCTTATCTTCACAGATCACAAGAATCTTGAGTATTTGAAGACAGCTAAACGCCTAAGACCTCGGCAGGCAAGATGGGCACTTTTTTTCTCTCGTTTCATGTTTCATATGACCTACCGTCCTGGCTCAAAGAACGGGAAACCAGATGCCTTGTCCCGCATGTTCAGTGATCCAGTTGTATCCTCGGAACCTGATACTATTTTACCAGCCAATAATTTTTTACTTCTTCAGGCGGATCTGATGTCACATATAAGAAAATATGTGGAAGACCAACCGCCTTCCAAGGACCTGGCTCTTCAACTAAGGGATGGCCTGTACTAAGAGGCCTATTTGTCAAAGAGGCAAATCTTTATCCCAGAACAGTTCAGAGTTGCCGTCCTAGGGCGATGTCATGATCATCCCCTAGCGGGTCACTTTGGGATTCACAAGACAGCTAATTTGATCTCCCGTACATTCTGGTGGCCAAACTTGATGAACGACTGCAAGAAATATGTAAGATCTTGTATTTCATGCCTTCGGAATAAGACAGACAGAGCCAGAACTTGGGGTCTACTTGAGCCCCTTCCTGTACCTGAGAAACCATGGAGCATGATCTCCATGGATTTTATAGTAGAACTTCCCCCATCTGAAGACTTCACTACCATTTTCGTTGTGGTTGATCGTTTGACCAAAATGGCCCACTTTGTACCTCTGCAAGGAACTCCTTCTGCCCCGGAGACTGCCTCAACTTTTATCAAGGAGATTGTAAGGTTGCATGGCATCCCTGAGAGCATAGTTTCTGATCGAGGGGTGCAGTTCACTTCTAGATTTTGGAGGGCTTTATGTGAAACTTTGAACATTGAACTCCGCCTCTCCACAGCTTATCACCCACAAACTAATGGACAGACTGAAAGGGTCAATCAAACCCTTGAACAGTACCTACGATGCTTTTCTTCTTTTGCACAGGATGACTGGCAATCACTTCTCCCACTCGCGGAATTTTCATACAATAATTCCACCCATTCGGCAACCAAACAGTCACCTTTTTTCGCCAATTATGGATACCATCCTTCTTTCTTGCCTGAGCTGCCTATTGATTCTTCTGTACCTGCCGTACAAGACAGGTTGAACTTCCTTAACTCCAACTACCAATTACTGCAGGATACAATCTCCAAGACCCAGGCAGATAATAAAAAGTTCTTCGACAAGAAGAGAAGAGGCAATTTGAATCTTGAACCTTTTCCAGTACCTCGCTGCCCGTCTGCTACCGAACCCGGCCACGCTTGTGATCCTGCACCAGCCTCCTGCTTGGCTTAACGCTGTCTCCAGTGCCTGTGCTAGCTGTCCATCCTACCAGCTTTCCTGAGTCCAGTTCCTTACCAGATGCTCTGCCTGCATCTCCACGTCTGCAACTCAGCTGACAAGTTCTGCACGCAACTACAGGCACTCGTGTAACTCCTCACCCTAGGTCTGTCCCATCCTCAGTGGGGCTTGGGTTGGAGATACAAGGGAGGCCGACCTCGTCATTCCAGACTCCTACCAGGTACGTGACAGTACCAGTCAGCCAGAGATGGAGTCTGGAAGGGAGGCCTCTCCACCGAAGGACATTTACCAAACTATTTCTGCGCTCTCAAATATTGTGCAGAAGTTACAAGAGTGGGTCACTTTGGGATTCACAAGACGGCTAATTTGATCTCCCGTACATTCTAGTGGCCAGCTTATCACCCACAAACTAATGGACAGACTGAAAGGGTCAATCAAACCCTTGAACAGTACCTACGATGCTTTTCTTCTTTTGCGCAGGATGACTGGCTATCACTTCTCCCACTCGCGGAATTTTCATACAATAATTCCACCCATTCGGCAACCAAACAGTCACCTTTTTTCGTCAATTATGGATACCATCCTTCTTTCTCGCCTGAGCTGCCTATTGATTCTTCTGTACCTGCCGTACAAGACAGGTTGAACTTCCTTAACTCCAACTACCAATTACTGCAGGATACAATCTCCAAGACCCAGGCAGATAATAAAAAGTTCTTCGACAAGAAGAGAAGAGGCAATTTGAATCTTGAACCTTTTCCAGTACCTCGCTGCCCGTCTGCTACCGAACCCGGCCACCCTTGTGATCCTGCACCAGCCTCCTGACCCCTGACCACTGACCCCTTTTCCCAGCAAACTGCCGAATCCATGCTTGACAAATTACAGCAAGGGCCAAGGCCTGTTGAAGATTACGTAACTGACTTTCATGTTTGGAGCGCAGATACCCAATGGAATCACTCTGCACTTCGTCACCAGTTCCGTCTAGGACTTTCTGACACCGTAAAAGATGAACTTGCCAGAGTGGGAATACCCGCGTCCCTGGAAGATCTGATGAATTTAACTATTCAGATCGATCGGCGGTTTCGAGAAAGGCAATCGGAAAAATCTAAAGGGACTCTTTCTGTGGTTTCAAGGCCAGCCGCCCCTGCTCCTCCACCTGTTCCTTCCCCCAGGAGGAGGGAACAGCATAAGGCACCTCACAGCAGTTTTCGTAGGTTACCTCTTTCTCCTGCTGAACGTCTACGTCGAGTCCAAGGCAGTCTGTGTCTCTACTGCGGGGAGGTTGGCCACTTCATACGAACTTGTCCGGCAGAGACCTGCAGGATCTCTTCCCGTCAGCCTCTTGTGATGCATCTCCCTGGGAAGGATCAGTCACATGTCTCTCTTCCCATCAAGCTTCAGCTCCCCGAAAAGACGGTTTCAGTACTTGCAATCATAGACTCTGGGGCCTGCAGCTGTTTTGTGGACTCTGCATTTGCTTCTCTTCAGCAGCTGCCCTTGGGTACCAAGAGGCAAGGGTTCCATGTCCATCTGGCTGACGGCTCCGGTATTAAATCAGGCCCGGTTACTCAGGGGACCTTGCCTATTCTCTGCCAGACTTCTTCAGGCCATAGCGAACTCCTCCGTTTGGATGTCATAGCTTCTCCCATGTTTCCCGTTATCCTCGGCATTCCATGGTTGAAGGCACACAACCCTCACGTTGACTGGCTTACCGGAGATATCTCTTTTTCGTCCAACTACTGCCAGACGCACTGCCTCTTGGGAGGAACTGTCAACTCCACGCACCACCTGGGTATCCACCCTGACCATGAAGCCTCTAAACTGATCCCGGTTGCTTATCACGAATTTCTGGACGTCTTTAATAAAAAGGGTGCAGACACTCTTCCACCTCATAGAACTTACGATTGCCCCATTGAACTTCTACCGGGAGCCGAGATCCCGTTTGGTCGGATTTACCCTCTCTCTGAGCCTGAATTGGAAGCCCTGCGTACCTATATCGACGAGAGCCTTGAAAAGCAGTTCATTCGGCCTTCCACTTCACCAGCAGGAGCCGGTATTTTCTTCGTTGAGAAAAAAGACCACACCTTGAGGCCCTGTGTGGACTATCGTGACCTTAACAGGGTCACTGTCAAGAATCGGTACCCTCTTCCTCTGATTCCCGAACTATTCCAGAGGCTGCGAGGGGCACGAGTGTTCTCCAAACTGGACTTGAGGGGTGCCTATAATCTTGTCAGAATCAGGGAGGGAGACGAATGGAAGACGGCCTTCCGGACACGTTTTGGCCACTTTGAGTATTTAGTCATGCCATTCGGGCTCTGCAATGCTCCAGCCACATTCCAGCATCTGGTAAACGATTTTTTTCGGGACTTTCTTGATTTATTCGTCACCGTGTATCTGGATGACATCCTTGTATTCTCTGAAACTTTAGAATCCCATCGGACTCATGTAAAAAAGGTATTAGCTCGATTGCGGGAACACTGACTTTACGCAAAGGCTGAAAAATGCGACTTTGAAAAGCAAGTTGTGCATTTCCTAGGGCTTGTCATCTCCGCCGAAGGAATCTCCATGGACCCTTAGAAAGTCGCTTCTGTCTTGGAATGGTCTGCTCCTACTGACAGAAAAGCTGTACAGAGGTTCGTGGGGTTTGCTAACTTTTATAGAACATTTATTAAGGACTTTTCTGGCATCATCACTCCCATTACTCAGCTAACGAAACAGCATGTTCCCTTTCGATGGACCCCAGAGGCTCAGACAGCGTTTGAACAGTTGAAAGCCTTATTCACCTCAGCTCCCATCTTGAAACATCCCGATCCCTCCTTAGCTTATGTTTTGGAGGTAGACGCCTCGGAAAATGCAGTTGAGGCTATTATTTCCCAACGCCAAGGGCCCAAATCATTGCTCCACCCTGTGGCCTTCTTCTCTAAAAAATTAAATCCTTCCGAAAGGAATTATGATGTTGGTGACCGAGAGCTACTGGCTATCAAGGCCGCTCTTGAAGAATGGCGTTACCTTTTGGAGGGAGCTTCTCACCCAATCCTTATCTTCACAGATCACAAGAATCTTGAGTATTTGAAGACAGCTAAACGCCTAAGACCTCGGCAGGCAAGATGGGCACTTTTTTTCTCTCGTTTCATGTTTCATATAACCTACCGTCCTGGCTCAAAGAACGGGAAACCAGGTGCCTTGTCCCGCATGTTCAGTGATCCAGTTGTATCCTCGGAACCTGATACTATTTTACCAGCCAATAATTTTTTACTTCTTCAGGCGGATCTGATGTCACATATAAGAAAATATGTGGAAGACCAACCGCCTTCCAAGGACCTGGCTCTTCAACTAAGGGATGGCCTGTACTAAGAGGCCTATTTGTCAAAGAGGCAAATCTTTATCCCAGAACAGTTCAGAGTTGCCGTCCTAGGGCGATGTCATGATCATCCCCTAGCGGGTCACTTTGGGATTCACAAGACGGCTAATTCGATCTCCCGTACATTCTGGTGGCCAAACTTGAAGAACGACTGCAAGAAATATGTAAGATCTTGTATTTCATGCCTTCGGAATAAGACAGACAGAGCCAGAACTTGGGGTCTACTTGAGCCCCTTCCTGTACCTGAGAAACCATGGAGCATGATCTCCATGGATTTTATAGTAGAACTGCCCCCATCTGAAGACTTCACTACCATTTTCGTTGTGGTTGTTCGTTTGACCAAAATGGCCCACTTTGTACCTCTGCAAGGAACTCCTTCTGCCCCGGGGACTGCCTCAACTTTTATCAAGGAGATTGTAAGGTTGCATGGCATCCCTGACAGCATAGTTTCTGACCGAGGGGTGCAGTTCACTTCTAGATTTTGGAGGGCCTTATGTGAAACTTTGAACATTGAACTCCGCCTCTCCACAGCTTATCACCCACAAACTAATAGACAGACTGAAAGGGTCAATCAAACCCTTGAACAGTACCTACGATGCTTTTCTTCTTTTGCACAGGATGACTGGCTATCACTTCTTCCACTCGCGGAATTTTCATACAATAATTCCACCCATTCGGCAACCAAACAGTCACCTTTTTTCGCCAATTATGGATACCATCCTTCTTTCTTGCCTGAGCTGCCTATTGATTCTTCTGTACCTGCCGTACAAGACAGGTTGAACTTCCTTAACTCCAACTACCAATTACTGCAGGATACAATCTCCAAGACCCAGGCAGATAATAAAAAGTTCTTCGACAAGAAGAGAAGAGGCAATTTGAATCTTGAACCTGGAGATAAGGTCTGGCTTTCCACAGCGAACTTGAAACTAAGTTGCCCCTCGAGGAAGCTTGGCCCAAGATTTTTGGGGCCTTTTCCAGTACCTCGCTGCCCGTCTGCTACCGAACCCGGCCACCCTTGTGATCCTGCACCAGCCTCCTGCTTGGCTTAACGCTGTCTCCAGTGCCTGTGCTAGCTGTCCATCCTACCAGCTTTCCTGAGTCCAGTTCCTTACCAGATGCTCTGCCTGCATCTCCACGTCTGCAACTCAGCTGACAAGTTCTGCACGCAACTACAGGCTCTCGTGTAACTCCTCACCCTAGGTCTGTCCCATCCTCAGTGGGGCTTGGGTTGGAGATACAAGGGAGGCCGACCTCGTCATTCCAGACTCCTACCAGGTACGTGACAGTACCAGTCAGCCAGAGATGGAGTCTGGAAGGGAGGCCTCTCCACCGAAGGACATTTACCAAACTATTTCTGCGCTCTCAAATATTGTGCAGAAGTTACAAGAGCGGGTCACTTTGGGATTCACAAGACGGCTAATTTGATCTCCCGTACATTCTGGTGTCCAAACTTGATGAACGACTGCATGAAATATGTAAGATCTTGTATTTCATGCCTTCGGAATAAGACAGACAGAGCCAGAACTTGGGGTCTACTTGAGCCCCTTCCTGTACCTGAGAAACCATGGAGCATGATCTCCATGGATTTTATAGTAGAACTTCCCCCATCTGAAGACTTCACTACCATTTTCGTTGTGGTTGATCGTTTGACCAAAATGGCCCACTTTGTACCTCTGCAAGGAACTCCTTCTGCCCCGGAGACTGCCTCAACTTTTATCAAGGAGATTGTAAGGTTGCATGGCATCCCTGACAGCATAGTTTCTGATCGAGGGGTGCAGTTCACTTCTAGATTTTGGAGGGCCTTATGTGAAACTTTGAACATTGAACTCCGCCTCTCCACAGCTTATCACCAACAAACTAATGGACAGACTGAAAGGGTCAATCAAACCCTTGAACAGTACCTACGATGCTTTTCTTCTTTTGCGCAGGATGACTGGCTATCACTTCTCCCACTCGCGGAATTTTCATACAATAATTCCACCCATTCGGCAACCAAACAGTCACCTTTTTTCGCCAATTATGGATACCATCCTTCTTTCTTGCCTGAGCTGCCTATTGATTCTTCTGTACCTGCCGTACAAGACAGGTTGAACTTCCTTAACTCCAACTACCAATTACTGCAGGATACAATCTCCAAGACCCAGGCAGATAATAAAAAGTTCTTCGACAAGAAGAGAAGAGGCAATTTGAATCTTGAACCTTTTCCAGTACCTCGCTGCCCGTCTGCTACCGAACCCGGCCACCCTTGTGACCCTGCACCAGCCTCCTGCTTGGCTTAACGCTGTCTCCAGTGTCTGTGCTAGCTGTCCATCCTACCAGCTTTCCTGAGTCCAGTTCCTTACCAGATGCTCTGCCTGCATCTCCACGTCTGCAACTCAGCTGACAAGTTCTGCACGCAACTACAGGCACTCGTGTAACTCCTCACCCTAGGTCTGTCCCATCCTCAGTGGGGCTTGGGTTGGAGATACAAGGGAGGCCGACCTCGTCATTCCAGACTCCTACCAGGTACGTGACAGTACCAGTCAGCCAGAGATGGAGTCTGGAAGGGAGGCCTCTCCACCGAAGGACATTTACCAAACTATTTCTGCGCTCTCAAATATTGTGCAGAAGTTACAAGAGCGGGTCACTTTGGGATTCACAAGACGGCTAATTTGATCTCCCGTACATTCTAGTGGCCAGCTTATCACCCACAAACTAATGGACAGACTGAAAGGGTCAATCAAACCCTTGAACAGTACCTACGATGCTTTTCTTCTTTTGCGCAGGATGACTGGCTATCACTTCTCCCACTCGCGGAATTTTCATACAATAATTCCACCCATTCGGCAACCAAACAGTCACCTTTTTTCGTCAATTATGGATACCATCCTTCTTTCTTGCCTGAGCTGCCTATTGATTCTTCTGTACCTGCCGTACAAGACAGGTTGAACTTCCTTAACTCCAACTACCAATTACTGCAGGATACAATCTCCAAGACCCAGGCAGATAATAAAAAGTTATTCGACAAGAAGAGAAGAGGCAATTTGAATCTTGAACCTTTTCCAGTACCTCGCTGCCCGTCTGCTACCGAACCCGGCCACCCTTGTGATCCTGCACCAGCCTCCTGACCCCTGACCACTGACCCCTTTTCCCAGCAAACTGCCGAATCCATGCTTGACAAATTACAGCAAGGGCCAAGGCCTGTTGAAGATTACGTAACTGACTTTCGTGTTTGGAGCGCAGATACCCAATGGAATCACTCTGCACTTCGTCACCAGTTCCGTCTAGGACTTTCTGACACCGTAAAAGATGAACTTGCCAGAGTGGGAATACCCGCGTCCCTGGAAGATCTGATAAATTTAACTATTCAGATCGATCGGCGGTTTCGAGAAAGGCAATCGGAAAAATCTAAAGGGACTCTTTCTGTGGTTTCAAGGCCAGCCGCCCCTGCTCCTCTACCTGTTCCTTCCCCCAGAAGGAGGGAACAGCATAAGGCACCTCACAGCAGTTTTCGTAGGTTACCTCTTTCTCCTGCTGAACGTCTACGTCGAGTCCAAGGCAGTCTGTGTCTCTACTGCGGGGAGGTTGGCCACTTCATACGAACTTGTCCGGCAGAGACCTGCAGGATCTCTTTCCGTCAGCCTCTTGTGATGCATCTCCCTGGGAAGGATCAGTCACATGTCTCTCTTCCCATCAAGCTTCAGCTCCCCGAAAAGACGGTTTCAGTACTTGCAATCATAGACTCTGGGGCCTGCAGCTGTTTTGTGGACTCTGCATTTGCTTCTCTTCAGCAGCTGCCCTTGGGTACCAAGAGGCAAGGGTTCCATGTCCATCTGGCTGACGGCTCCGGTATTAAATCAGGCCCGGTTACTCAGGGGACCTTGCCTATTCTCTGCCAGACTTCTTCAGGCCATAGCGAACTCCTCCGTTTGGATGTCATAGCTTCTCCCATGTTTCCCGTTATCCTCGGCATTCCATGGTTGAAGGCACACAACCCTCACGTTGACTGGCTTACCGGAGATATCTCTTTTTCGTCCAACTACTGCCAGACGCACTGCCTCTTGGGAGGAACTGTCAACTCCACGCACCTCCTGGGTATCCACCCTGACCATGAAGCCTCTAAACTGATCCCGGTTGCTTATCACGAATTTCTGGACGTCTTTAATAAAAAGGGTGCAGACACTCTTCCACCTCATAGAACTTACGATTGCCCCATTGAACTTCTACCGGGAGCCGAGATCCCGTTTGGTCGGATTTACCCTCTCTCTGAGCCTGAATTGGAAGCCCTGCGTACCTATATCGACGAGAGCCTTGAAAAGCAGTTCATTCGGCCTTCCACTTCACCAGCAGGAGCCGGTATTTTCTTCGTTGAGAAAAAAGACCACACCTTGAGGCCCTGTGTGGACTATCGTGACCTTAACAGGGTCACTGTCAAGAATCGGTACCCTCTTCCTCTGATTCCCGAACTATTCCAGAGGCTGCGAGGGGCACGAGTGTTCTCCAAACTGGACTTGAGGGGTGCCTATAATCTTGTCAGAATCAGGGAGGGAGACGAATGGAAGACGGCCTTCCGGACACGTTTTGGCCACTCTGAGTATTTAGTCATGCCATTCGGGCTCTGCAATGCTCCAGCCACATTCCAGCATCTGGTAAACGATTTTTTTCGGGACTTTCTTGATTTATTCGTCATCGTGTATCTGGATGACATCCTTGTATTCTCTGAAACTTTAGAATCCCATCGGACTCATGTAAAAAAGGTATTAGCTCGATTGCGGGAACACTGACTTTACGCAAAGGCTGAAAAATGCGACTTTGAAAAGCAAGTTGTGCATTTCCTAGGGCTTGTCATCTCCGCCGAAGGAATCTCCATGGACCCTTAGAAAGTCGCTTCTGTCTTGGAATGGTCTGCTCCTACTGACAGAAAAGCTGTACAGAGGTTCGTGGGGTTTGCTAACTTTTATAGAACATTTATTAAGGACTTTTCTGGCATCATCACTCCCATTACTCAGCTAACGAAACAGCATGTTCCCTTTCGATGGACCCCAGAGGCTCAGACAGCGTTTGAACAGTTGAAAGCCTTATTCACCTCAGCTCCCATCTTGAAACATCCCGATCCCTCCTTAGCTTATGTTTTGGAGGTAGACGCCTCGGAAAATGCAGTTGAGGCTATTATTTCCCAACGCCAAGGGCCCAAATCATTGCTCCACCCTGTGGCCTTCTTCTCTAAAAAATTAAATCCTTCCGAAAGGAATTATGATGTTGGTGACCGAGAGCTACTGGCTATCAAGGCCGCTCTTGAAGAATGGCGTTACCTTTTGGAGGGAGCTTCTCACCCAATTCTTATCTTCACAGATCACAAGAATCTTGAGTATTTGAAGACAGCTAAACGCCTAAGACCTCGGCAGGCAAGATGGGCACTTTTTTTCTCTCGTTTCATGTTTCATATAACCTACCGTCCTGGCTCAAAGAACGGGAAACCAGATGCCTTGTCCCGCATGTTCAGTGATCCAGTTGTATCCTCGGAACCTGATACTATTTTACCAGCCAATAATTTTTTACTTCTTCAGGCGGATCTGATGTCACATATAAGAAAATATGTGGAAGACCAACCGCCTTCCAAGGACCTGGCTCTTCAACTAAGGGATGGCCTGTACTAAGAGGCCTATTTGTCAAAGAGGCAAATCTTTATCCCAGAACAGTTCAGAGTTGCCGTCCTAGGGCGATGTCATGATCATCCCCTAGCGGGTCACTTTGGGATTCACAAGACGGCTAATTCGATCTCCCGTACATTCTGGTGGCCAAACTTGAAGAACGACTGCAAGAAATATGTAAGATCTTGTATTTCATGCCTTCGGAATAAGACAGACAGAGCCAGAACTTGGGGTCTACTTGAGCCCCTTCCTGTACCTGAGAAACCATGGAGCATGATCTCCATGGATTTTATAGTAGAACTTCCCCCATCTGAAGACTTCACTACCATTTTCGTTGTGGTTGTTCGTTTGACCAAAATGGCCCACTTTGTACCTCTGCAAGGAACTCCTTCTGCCCCGGAGACTGCCTTGAGCCCCTTCCTGTACCTGAGAAACCATGGAGCATGATCTCCATGGATTTTATAGTAGAACTTCCCCCATCTGAAGACTTCACTACCATTTTCGTTGTGGTTGATCGTTTGACCAAAATGGCCCACTTTGTACCTCTGCAAGGAACTCCTTCTGCCCCGGAGACTGCCTCAACTTTTATCAAGGAGATTGTAAGGTTGCATGGCATCCCTGACAGCATAGTTTCTGATCGAGGGGTGCAGTTCACTTCTAGATTTTGGAGGGCCTTATGTGAAACTTTGAACATTGAACTCCGCCTCTCCACAGCTTATCACCCACAAACTAATGGACAGACTGAAAGGGTCAATCAAACCCTTGAACAGTACCTACGATGCTTTTCTTCTTTTGCACAGGATGACTGGCTATCACTTCTCCCACTCGCGGAATTTTCATACAATAATTCCACCCATTCGGCAACCAAACAGTCACCTTTTTTCGCCAATTATGGATACCATCCTTCTTTCTTGCCTGAGCTGCCTATTGATTCTTCTGTACCTGCCGTACAAGACAGGTTGAACTTCCTTAACTCCAACTACCAATTACTGCAGGATACAATCTCCAAGACCCAGGCAGATAATAAAAAGTTCTTCGACAAGAAGAGAAGAGGCAATTTGAATCTTGAACCTGGAGATAAGGTCTGGCTTTCCACAGCGAACTTGAAACTAAGTTGCCCCTCGAGGAAGCTTGGCCCAAGATTTTTGGGGCCTTTTCCAGTACCTCGCTGCCCGTCTGCTACCGAACCCGGCCACCCTTGTGATCCTGCACCAGCCTCCTGCTTGGCTTAACGCTGTCTCCAGTGCCTGTGCTAGCTGTCCATCCTACCAGCTTTCCTGAGTCCAGTTCCTTACCAGATGCTCTGCCTGCATCTCCACGTCTGCAACTCAGCTGACAAGTTCTGCACGCAACTACAGGCTCTCGTGTAACTCCTCACCCTAGGTCTGTCCCATCCTCAGTGGGGCTTGGGTTGGAGATACAAGGGAGGCCGACCTCGTCATTCCAGACTCCTACCAGGTACGTGACAGTACCAGTCAGCCAGAGATGGAGTCTGGAAGGGAGGCCTCTCCACCGAAGGACATTTACCAAACTATTTCTGCGCTCTCAAATATTGTGCAGAAGTTACAAGAGCGGGTCACTTTGGGATTCACAAGACGGCTAATTTGATCTCCCGTACATTCTGGTGGCCAAACTTGATGCACGACTGCAAGAAATATGTAAGATCTTGTATTTCATGCCTTCGGAATAAGACAGACAGAGCCAGAACTTGGGGTCTACTTGAGCCCCTTCCTGTACCTGAGAAACCATGGAGCATGATCTCCATGGATTTTATAGTAGAACTTCCCCCATCTGAAGACTTCACTACCATTTTCGTTGTGGTTGATCGTTTGACCAAAATGGCCCACTTTGTACCTCTGCAAGGAACTCCTTCTGCCCCGGAGACTGCCTCAACTTTTATCAAGGAGATTGTAAGGTTGCATGGCATCCCTGACAGCATAGTTTCTGATCGAGGGGTGCAGTTCACTTCTAGATTTTGGAGGGCCTTATGTGAAACTTTCAACATTGAAGTCCGCCTCTCCACAGCTTATCACCAACAAACTAATGGACAGACTGAAAGGGTCAATCAAACCCTTGAACAGTACCTACGATGCTTTTCTTCTTTTGCGCAGGATGACTGGCTATCACTTCTCCCACTCGCGGAATTTTCATACAATAATTCCACCCATTCGGCAACCAAACAGTCACCTTTTTTCGCCAATTATGGATACCATCCTTCTTTCTTGCCTGAGCTGCCTATTGATTCTTCTGTACCTGCCGTACAAGACAGGTTGAACTTCCTTAACTCCAACTACCAATTACTGCAGGATACAATCTCCAAGACCCAGGCAGATAATAAAAAGTTCTTCGACAAGAAGAGAAGAGGCAATTTGAATCTTGAACCTTTTCCAGTACCTCGCTGCCCGTCTGCTACCGAACCCGGCCACCCTTGTGATCCTGCACCAGCCTCCTGCTTGGCTTAACGCTGTCTCCAGTGCCTGTGCTAGCTGGCCATCCTACCAGCTTTCCTGAGTCCAGTTCCTTACCAGATGCTCTGCCTGCATCTCCACGTCTGCAACTCAGCTGAAAAGTTCTGCACGCAACTACAGGCACTCGTGTAACTCCTCACCCTAGGTCTGTCCCATCCTCAGTGGGGCTTGGGTTGGAGATACAAGGGAGGCCGACCCCGTCATTCCAGACTCCTACCAGGTACGTGACAGTACCAGTCAGCCAGAGATGGAGTCTGGAAGGGAGGCCTCTCCACCGAAGGACATTTACCAAACTATTTCTGCGCTCTCAAATATTGTGCAGAAGTTACAAGAGCGGGTCACTTTGGGATTCACAAGACGGCTAATTTGATCTCCCGTACATTCTGGTGGCCAAACTTGATGCACGACTGCAAGAAATATGTAAGATCTTGTA
The DNA here is from genome assembly GCA_029206835.1 of Rana muscosa. NCBI lineage: Eukaryota > Metazoa > Chordata > Amphibia > Anura > Ranidae > Rana > Rana muscosa. The sequence goes on from JARGYO010000740.1 coordinate 35,126, forward strand.
TTTCATGCCTTCGGAATAAGACAGACAGAGCCAGAACTTGGGGTCTACTTGAGCCCCTTCCTGTACCTGAGAAACCATGGAGCATGATCTCCATGGATTTTATAGTAGAACTTCCCCCATCTGAAGACTTCACTACCATTTTCGTTGTGGTTGATCGTTTGACCAAAATGGCCCACTTTGTACCTCTGCAAGGAACTCCTTCTGCCCCGGAGACTGCCTCAACTTTTATCAAGGAGATTGTAAGGTTGCATGGCATCCCTGACAGCATAGTTTCTGATCGAGGGGTGCAGTTCACTTCTAGATTTTGGAGGGCCTTATGTGAAACTTTCAACATTGAAGTCCGCCTCTCCACAGCTTATCACCAACAAACTAATGGACAGACTGAAAGGGTCAATCAAACCCTTGAACAGTACCTACGATGCTTTTCTTCTTTTGCGCAGGATGACTGGCTATCACTTCTCCCACTCGCGGAATTTTCATACAATAATTCCACCCATTCGGCAACCAAACAGTCACCTTTTTTCGCCAATTATGGATACCATCCTTCTTTCTTGCCTGAGCTGCCTATTGATTCTTCTGTACCTGCCGTACAAGACAGGTTGAACTTCCTTAACTCCAACTACCAATTACTGCAGGATACAATCTCCAAGACCCAGGCAGATAATAAAAAGTTCTTCGACAAGAAGAGAAGAGGCAATTTGAATCTTGAACCTTTTCCAGTACCTCGCTGCCCGTCTGCTACCGAACCCGGCCACCCTTGTGATCCTGCACCAGCCTCCTGCTTGGCTTAACGCTGTCTCCAGTGCCTGTGCTAGCTGGCCATCCTACCAGCTTTCCTGAGTCCAGTTCCTTACCAGATGCTCTGCCTGCATCTCCACGTCTGCAACTCAGCTGAAAAGTTCTGCACGCAACTACAGGCACTCGTGTAACTCCTCACCCTAGGTCTGTCCCATCCTCAGTGGGGCTTGGGTTGGAGATACAAGGGAGGCCGACCCCGTCATTCCAGACTCCTACCAGGTACGTGACAGTACCAGTCAGCCAGAGATGGAGTCTGGAAGGGAGGCCTCTCCACCGAAGGACATTTACCAAACTATTTCTGCGCTCTCAAATATTGTGCAGAAGTTACAAGAGCGGGTCACTTTGGGATTCACAAGACGGCTAATTTGATCTCCCGTACATTCTGGTGGCCAAACTTGATGAACGACTGCATGAAATATGTAAGATCTTGTATTTCATGCCTTCGGAATAAGACAGACAGAGCCAGAACTTGGGGTCTACTTGAGCCCCTTCCTGTACCTGAGAAACCATGGAGCATGATCTCCATGGATTTTATAGTAGAACTTCCCCCATCTGAAGACTTCACTACCATTTTCGTTGTGGTTGATCGTTTGACCAAAATGGCCCACTTTGTACCTCTGCAAGGAACTCCTTCTGCCCCGGAGACTGCCTCAACTTTTATCAAGGAGATTGTAAGGTTGCATGGCATCCCTGACAGCATAGTTTCTGATCGAGGGGTGCAGTTCACTTCTAGATTTTGGAGGGCCTTATGTGAAACTTTGAACATTGAACTCCGCCTCTCCACAGCTTATCACCCACAAACTAATGGACAGACTGAAAGGGTCAATCAAACCCTTGAACAGTACCTACGATGCTTTTCTTCTTTTGCACAGGATGACTGGCTATCACTTCTCCCACTCGCGGAATTTTCATACAATAATTCCACCCATTCGGCAACCAAACAGTCACCTTTTTTCGCCAATTATGGATACCATCCTTCTTTCTTGCCTGAGCTGCCTATTGATTCTTCTGTACCTGCCGTACAAGACAGGTTGAACTTCCTTAACTCCAACTACCAATTACTGCAGGATACAATCTCCAAGACACAGGCAGATAATAAAAAGTTCTTCGACAAGAAGAGAAGAGGCAATTTGAATCTTGAACCTGGAGATAAGGTCTGGCTTTCCACAGCGAACTTGAAACTAAGTTGCCCCTCGAGGAAGCTTGGCCCAAGATTTTTGGGGCCTTTTCCAGTACCTCGCTGCCCGTCTGCTACCGAACCCGGCCACCCTTGTGATCCTGCACCAGCCTCCTGCTTGGCTTAACGCTGTCTCCAGTGCCTGTGCTAGCTGTCCATCCTACCAGCTTTCCTGAGTCCAGTTCCTTACCAGATGCTCTGCCTGCATCTCCACGTCTGCAACTCAGCTGACAAGTTCTGCACGCAACTACAGGCTCTCGTGTAACTCCTCACCCTAGGTCTGTCCCATCCTCAGTGGGGCTTGGGTTGGAGATACAAGGGAGGCCGACCTCGTCATTCCAGACTCCTACCAGGTACGTGACAGTACCAGTCAGCCAGAGATGGAGTCTGGAAGGGAGGCCTCTCCACCGAAGGACATTTACCAAACTATTTCTGCGCTCTCAAATATTGTGCAGAAGTTACAAGAGCGGGTCACTTTGGGATTCACAAGACGGCTAATTTGATCTCCCGTACATTCTGGTGGCCAAACTTGATGAACGACTGCAAGAAATATGCAAGATCTTGTATTTCATGCCTTCGGAATAAGACAGACAGAGACAGAACTTGGGGTCTACTTGAGCCCCTTCCTGTACCTGAGAAACCATGGAGCATGATCTCCATGGATTTTATAGTAGAACTTCCCCCATCTGAAGACTTCACTACCATTTTCGTTGTGGTTGATCGTTTGACCAAAATGGCCCACTTTGTACCTCTGCAAGGAACTCCTTCTGCCCCGGAGACTGCCTCAACTTTTATCAAGGAGATTGTAAGGTTGCATGGCATCTCTGACAGCATAGTTTCTGATCGGGGGGTGCAGTTCACTTCTAGATTTTGGAGGGCCTTATGTGAAACTTTGAACATTGAACTCCGCCTCTCCACAGCTTATCACCCACAAACTAATGGACAGACTGAAAGGGTCAATCAAACCCTTGAACAGTACCTACGATGCTTTTCTTCTTTTGCACAGGATGACTGGCTATCACTTCTCCCACTCGCGGAATTTTCATACAATAATTCCACCCATTCGGCAACCAAACAGTCACCTTTTTTCGCCAATTATGGATACCATCCTTCTTTCTTGCCTGAGCTGCCTATTGATTCTTCTGTACCTGCCGTACAAGACAGGTTGAACTTCCTTAACTCCAACTACCAATTACTGCAGGATACAATCTCCAAGACCCAGGCAGATAATAAAAAGTTATTCGACAAGAAGAGAAGAGGCAATTTGAATCTTGAACCTGGAGATAAGGTCTGGCTTTCCACAGCGAACTTGAAACTAAGTTGCCCCTCGAGGAAGCTTGGCCCAAGATTTTTGGGGCCTTTTCCAGTACCTCGCTGCCAGTCTGCTACCGAACCCGGCCACCCTTGTGATCCTGCACCAGCCTCCTGCTTGGCTTAACGCTGTCTCCAGTGCCTGTGCTAGCTGTCCATCCTACCAGCTTTCCTGAGTCCAGTTCCTTACCAGATGCTCTGCCTGCATCTCCACGTCTGCAACTCAGCTGACAAGTTCTGCACGCAACTACAGGCTCTCGTGTAACTCCTCACCCTAGGTCTGTCCCATCCTCAGTGGGGCTTGGGTTGGAGATACAAGGGAGGCCGACCTCGTCATTCCAGACTCCTACCAGGTACGTGACAGTACCAGTCAGCCAGAGATGGAGTCTGGAAGGGAGGCCTCTCCACCGAAGGACATTTACCAAACTATTTCTGCGCTCTCAAATATTGTGCAGAAGTTACAAGAGCGGGTCACTTTGGGATTCACAAGACGGCTAATTTGATCTCCCGTACATTCTAGTGGCCAAACTTGATGAACGACTGCAAGAAATATGTAAGATCTTGTATTTCATGCCTTCGGAATAAGACAGACAGAGCCAGAACTTGGGGTCTACTTGAGCCCCTTCCTGGAGCTGAGAAACCATGGAGCATGATCTCCATGGATTTTATAGTAGAACTTCCCCCATCTGAAGACTTTACTACCATTTTCGTTGTGGTTGATCGTTTGACCAAAATGGCCCACTTTGTACCTCTGCAAGGAACTCCTTCTGCCCCGGAGACTGCCTCAACTTTTATCAAGGAGATTGTAAGGTTGCATGGCATCCCTGACAGCATAGTTTCTGATCGAGGGGTGCAGTTCACTTCTAGATTTTGGAGGGGCTTATGTGAAACTTTGAACATTGAACTCCGCCTCTCCACAGCTTATCACCCACAAACTAATGGACAGACTGAAAGGGTCAATCAAACCCTTGAACAGTACCTACGATGCTTTTCTTCTTTTGCACAGGATGACTGGCTATCACTTCTCCCACTCGCGGAATTTTCATACAATAATTCCACCCATTCGGTAACCAAACAGTCACCTTTTTCGCCAATTATGGATACCATCCTTCTTTCTTGCCTGAGCTGCCTATTGATTCTTCTGTACCTGCCGTACAAGACAGGTTGAACTTCCTTAACTCCAACTACCAATTACTGCAGGATACAATCTCCAAGACCCAGGCAGATAATAAAAAGTTATTCGACAAGAAGAGAAGAGGCAATTTGAATCTTGAACCTGGAGATAAGGTCTGGCTTTCCACAGCGAACTTGAAACTAAGTTGCCCCTCGAGGAAGCTTGGCCCAAGATTTTTGGGGCCTTTTCCAGTACCTCGCTGCCCGTCTGCTACCGAACCCGGCCACCCTTGTGATCCTGCACCAGCCTCCTGCTTGGCTTAACGCTGTCTCCAGTGCCTGTGCTAGCTGTCCATCCTACCAGCTTTCCTGAGTCCAGTTCCTTACCAGATGCTCTGCCTGCATCTCCACGTCTGCAACTCAGCTGACAAGTTCTGCACGCAACTACAGGCTCTCGTGTAACTCCTCACCCTAGGTCTGTCCCATCCTCAGTTGGGCTTGGGTTGGAGATACAAGGGAGGCCGACCTCGTCATTCCAGACTCCTACCAGGTACGTGACAGTACCAGTCAGCCAGAGATGGAGTCTGGAAGGGAGGCCTTGTATCTCCAACCCAAGCCCCACTGAGAATGGGACAGACCTAGGGTGAGGAGTTACACGAGTGCCTGTAGTTGCGTGCAGAACTTGTCAGCTGAGTTGCAGACGTGGAGATGCAGGCAGAGCATCTGGTAAGGAACTGGACTCAGGAAAGCTGGTAGGATGGACAGCCAGCACAGGCACTGGAGAAAGCGTTAAGCCAAGCAGGAGGCTGGTGCAGGATCACAAGGGTGGCCGGGTTCGGTAGCAGACGGGCAGCGAGGTACTGGAGAAGGTTCAAGATTCAAATTGCCTTTTCTCTTCTTGTCGAAGAACTTTTTATTATCTGCCTGGGTCTTGGAGATTGTATCCTGCAGTAATTGGTAGTTGGAGTTAAGGAAGTTCAACCTGTCTTGTACGGCAGGTACAGAAGAATCAATAGGCAGCTCAGGCAAGAAAGAAGGATGGTATCCATAATTGGCGAAAAAAGGTGACTGTTTGGTTGCCGAATGGGTGGAATTATTGTATGAAAATTCCGCGAGTAGGAGAAGTGATAGCCAGTCATCCTGTGCAAAAGAAGAAAAGCATCGTAGGTACTGTTCAAGGGTTTGATTGACCCTTTCAGTCTGTCCATTAGTTTGTGGGTGATAAGCTGTGGAGAGGCGGAGTTTAATGTTCAAAGTTTCACATAAGGCCCTCCAAAATCTAGAAGTGAACTGCACCCCTCGATCAGAAACTATGCTGTCAGGGATGCCATGCAACCTTACAATCTCCTTGATAAAAGTTGAGGCAGTCTCGGGGCAGAAGGAGTTCCTTGCAGAGGTACAAAGTGGGCCATTTTGGTCAAACGAACAACCACAACGAAAATGGTAGTGAAGTCTTCAGATGGGGGAAGTTCTACTATAAAATCCATGGAGATCATGCTCCATGGTTTCTCAGGTACAGGAAGGGGCTCAAGTAGACCCCAAGTTCTGGCTCTGTCTGTCTTATTCCGAAGGCATGAAATACAAGATCTTACATATTTCTTGCAGTCGTTCATCAAGTTTGGCCACCAGAATGTACGGGAGATCAAATTAGCCGTCTTGTGAATCCCAAAGTGACCCGCTAGGGGATGATCATGACATCGCCCTAGGACGGCAACTCTGAACTGTTCTGGGACCTGCAGTAATTGGTAGTTGGAGTTAAGGAAGTTCAACCTGTCTTGTACGGCAGGTACAGAAGAACCAATAGGCAGCTCAGGCAAGAAAGAAGGATGGTATCCATAATTGGCGAAAAAAGGTGACTGTTTGGTTACCGAATGGGTGGAATTATTGTATGAAAATTCCACGAGTGGGAGAAGTGATAGCCAGTCATCCTGTTCAAAAGAAGAAAAGCATCGTAGGTACTGTTCAAGGGTTTGATTGACCCTTTCAGTCTGTCCATTAGTTTGTGGGTGATAAGCTGTGGAGAGGCGGAGTTCAATGTTCAAAGTTTCACATAAGGCCCTCCAAAATCTAGAAGTGAACTGCACCCCTCGATCAGAAACTATGCTGTCAGGGATGCCATGCAACCTTACAATCTCCTTGATAAAAGTTGAGGCAGTCTCCGGGGCAGAAGGAGTTCCTTGCAGAGGTACAAAGTGGGCCATTTTGGTCAAACGATCAACCACAACGAAAATGGTAGTGAAGTCTTCAGATGGGGGAAGTTCTACTATAAAATCCATGGAGATCATGCTCCATGGTTTCTCAGGTACAGGAAGGGGCTCAAGTAGACCCCAAGTTCTGGCTCTGTCTGTCTTATTCCGAAGGCATGAAATACAAGATCTTACATATTTCTTGCAGTCGTTCATCAAATTTGGGCACCAGAATGTACGGGAGATCAAATTGGCCGTCTTGTGAATCCCAAAGTGACCCGCTCTTGTAACTTCTGCACAATATTTTCTTCTGTACCTGCCGTACAAGACAGGTTGAACTTCCTGAACTCAAACTACCAATTACTGCAGGATACAATCTCCAAGACCCAGGCAGATAATAAAAAGTTCTTCGACAAGAAGAGAAGAGGCAATTTGAATCTTGAACCTTTTCCAGTACCTCGCTGCCCGTCTGCTACCGAACCCGGCCACCCTTGTGATCCTGCACCAGCCTCCTGCTTGGCTTAACGCTGTCTCCAGTGCCTGTGCTAGCTGTCCATCCTACCAGCTTTCCTGAGTCCAGTTCCTTACCAGATGCTCTGCCTGCATCTCCACGTCTGCAAATCAGCTGACAAGTTCTGCACGCAACTACAGGCACTCGTGTAACTCCTCACCCTAGGTCTGTCCCATCCTCAGTGGGGCTTGGGTTGGAGATACAAGGGAGGCCGACCTCGTCATTCCAGACTCCTACCAGGTACGTGACAGTACCAGTCAGCCAGAGATGGAGTCTGGAAGGGAGGCCTCTCCACCGAAGGACATTTACCAAACTATTTCTGCGCTCTCAAATATTGTGCAGAAGTTACAAGAGCGGGTCACTTTGGGATTCACAAGACGGCCAATTTGATCTCCCGTACATTCTGGTTGCCAAATTTGATGAACGACTGCAAGAAATATGTAAGATCTTGTATTTCATGCCTTCAGAATAAGACAGACAGAGCCAGAACTTGGGGTCTACTTGAGCCCCTTCCTGTACCTGAGAAACCATGGAGCATGATCTCCATGGATTTTATAGTAGAACTTCCCCCATCTGAAGACTTCACTACCATTTTCGTTGTGGTTGATCGTTTGACCAAAATGGCCCACTTTGTACCTCTGCAAGGAACTCCTTCTGCCCCGGAGACTGCCTCAACTTTTATCAAGGAGATTGTAATGTTGCATGGCATCCCTGACAGCATAGTTTCTGATCGAGGGGTGCAGTTCACTTCTAGATTTTGGAGGGCCTTATGTGAAACTTTGAACATTGAACTCCGCCTCTCCACAGCTTATCACCCACAAACTAATGGACAGACTGAAAGGGTCAATCAAACCCTTGAACAGTACCTACGATGCTTTTCTTCTTTTGCACAGGATGACTGGCTATCACTTCTCCCACTCGTGGAATTTTCATACAATAATTCCAAAAATTCGGTAACCAAACAGTCACCTTTTTTCGCCAATTATGGATACCATCCTTCTTTCTTGCCTGAGCTGCCTATTGATTCTTCTGTACCTGCCGTACAAGACAGGTTGAACTTCCTTAACTCCAACTACCAATTACTGAAGGATACAATCTCCAAGACCCAGGCAGATAATAAAAAGTTCTTCGACAAGAAGAGAAGAGGCAATTTGAATCTAGAACCTTTTCCAGTACCTCGCTGCCCGTCTGCTACCGAACCCGGCCACCCTTGTGATCCTGCACCAGCCTCCTGCTTGGCTTAACGCTTTCTCCAGTGCCTGTGCTAGCTGTCCATCCTACCAGCTTTCCTGAGTCCAGTTCCTTACTAGATGCTCTGCCTGCATCTCCACGTCTGCAACTCAGCTGACAAGTTCTGCACGCAACTACAGGCACTCGTGTAACTCCTCACCCTAGGTCTGTCCCATTCTCAGTGGGGCTTGGGTTGGAGACACAAGGGAGGCCGACCTCGTCATTCCAGACTCCTACCAGGTACGTGACAGTACCAGTCAGCCAGAGATGGAGTCTGGAAGGGAGGCCTCTCCACCGAAGGACATTTACCAAACTATTTCTGCGCTCTCAAATATTGTGCAGAAGTTACAAGAGCGGGTCACTTTGGGATTCACAAGACGGCTAATTTGATCTCCCGTACATTCTGGTGGCCAAACTTGATGAACGACTGCAAGAAATATGTAAGATCTTGTATTTCATGCCTTCGGAATAAGACAGACAGAGCCAGAACTTGGGGTCTACTTGAGCCCCTTCCTGTACCTGAGAAACCATGGAGCATGATCTCCATGGATTTTATAGTAGAACTTCCCCCATCTGAAGACTTTACTACCATTTTTGTTGTGGTTGATCGTTTGACCAAAATGGCCCACTTTGTACCTCTGCAAGGAACTCATTCTGCCCCGGAGACTGCCTCAACTTTTATCAAGGAGATTGTAAGGTTGCATGGCATCCCTGACAGCATAGTTTCTGATCGAGGGGTGCAGTTCACTTCTAGATTTTGGAGGGCCTTATGTGAAACATTGAACATTGAACTCCGCCTCTCCACAGCTTATCACCCACAAACTAATGGACAGACTGAAAGGGTCAATCAAACCCTTGAACAGTACCTACGATGCTTTTCTTCTTTTGCACAGGATGACTGGCTATCACTTCTCCCACTCGCGGAATTTTCATACAATAATTCCACCCATTCGGTAACCAAACAGTCACCTTTTTTCGCCAATTATGGATACCATCCTTCTTTCTTGCCTGAGCTGCCTATTGATTCTTCTGTACCTGCCGTACAAGACAGGTTGAACTTCCTTAACTCCAACTACCAATTACTGCAGGTCCCAGAACAGTTCAGAGTTGCCGTCCTAGGGCGATGTCATGATCATCCCCTAGCGGGTCACTTTGGGATTCACAAGACGGCTAATTCGATCTCCCGTACATTCTGGTGGCCAAACTTGATGAACGACTGCAAGAAATATGTAAGATCTTGTATTTCATGCCTTCGGAATAAGACAGACAGAGCCAGAACTTGGGGTCTACTTGAGCCCCTTCCTGTACCTGAGAAACCATGGAGCATGATCTCCATGGATTTTATAGTAGAACTTCCCCCATCTGAAGACTTCACTACCATTTTCGTTGTGGTTGTTCGTTTGACCAAAATGGCCCACTTTGTACCTCTGCAAGGAACTCCTTCTGCCCCGGAGACTGCCTCAACTTTTATCAAGGAGATTGTAAGGTTGCATGGCATCCCTGACAGCATAGTTTCTGATCGAGGGGTGCAGTTCACTTCTAGATGTTGGAGGGCCTTATGTGAAACTTTGAACATTGAACTCCGCCTCTCCACAGCTTATCACCCACAAACTAATGGACAGACTGAAAGGGTCAATCAAACCCTTGAACAGTACCTACGATGCTTTTCTTCTTTTGCGCAGGATGACTGGCTATCACTTCTCCCACTCGCGGAATTTTCATACAATAATTCCACCCATTCGGCAACCAAACAGTCACCTTTTTTCGCCAATTATGGATACCATCCTTCTTTCTTGCCTGAGCTGCCTATTGATTCTTCTGTACCTGCCGTACAAGACAGGTTGAACTTCCTTAACTCAAACTACCAATTACTGCAGGATACAATCTCCAAGACCCAGGCAGATAATAAAAAGTTCTTCGACAAGAAGAGAAGAGGCAATTTGAATCTTGAACCTTTTCCAGTTCCTCGCTGCCCGTCTGCTACCGAACCCGGCCACCCTTGTGATCCTGCACCAGTTTCCTGCTTGGCTTAACGCTGTCTCCAGTGCCTGTGCTAGCTGTCCATCCTACCAGCTTTCCTGAGTCCAGTTCCTTACCAGATGCTCTGCCTGCATCTCCACGTCTGCAACTCAGCTGACAAGTTCTGCACGCAACTACAGGCACTCGTGTAACTCCTCACCCTGGGTCTGTCCCATCCTCAGTGGGGCTTGGATTGGAGATACAAGGGAGGCCGACCTCTTTATTCCAGACTCCTACCAGGTACGTGACATTACCAGTCAGCCAGAGATGGAGTCTGGAAGGGAGGCCTCTCCACCGAAGGACATTTACCAAACTATTTCTGCGCTCTCAAATATTGTGCAGAAGTTACAAGAGCGGGTCACTTTGGGATTCACAAGACGGCTAATTTGATCTCCCGTACATTCTGGTGGCCAAACTTGATGCACGACTGCAAGAAATATGTAAGATCTTGTATTTCATGCCTTCGGAATAAGACAGACAGAGCCAGAACTTGGGGTCTACTTGAGCCCCTTCCTGTACCTGAGAAACCATGGAGCATGATCTCCATGGATTTTATAGTAGAACTTCCCCCATCTGAAGACTTCACTACCATTTTCGTTGTGGTTGATCGTTTGACCAAAATGGCCCACTTTGTACCTCTGCAGGGAACTCCTTCTGCCCCGGAGACTGCCTCAACTTTTATCAAGGAGATTGTAAGGTTGCATGGCATCCCTGACAGCATAGTTTCTGATCGAGGGGTGCAGTTCACTTCTAGATTTTGGAGGGCCTTATGTGAAACTTTGAACATTGAACTCCGCCTCTCCACAGCTTATCACCCACAAACTAATGGACAGACTGAAAGGGTCAATCAAACCCTTGAACAGTACCTACGATGCTTTTCTTCTTTTGCACAGGATGACTGGCTATCACTTCTCCCACTCGCGGAATTTTCATACAATAATTCCACCCATTCGGCAACCAAACAGTCACCTTTTTTCGCCAATTATGGATACCATCCTTCTTTCTTGCCTGAGCTGCCTATTGATTCTTCTGTACCTGCCGTACAAGACAGGTTGAACTTCCTTAACTCCAACTACCAATTACTGCAGGATACAATCTCCAAGACCCAGGCAGATAATAAAAAGTTCTTCGACAAGAAGAGAAGAGGCAATTTGAATCTTGAACCTGGAGATAAGGTCTGGCTTTCCACAGCGAACTTGAAACTAAGTTGCCCCTCGAGGAAGCTTGGCCCAAGATTTTTGGGGCCTTTTCCAGTCAAGAGAAAGATTAATGCTGTAGCATTCGAATTAGTGTTACCCAAGAACCTGAGAATCCACCCAGTATTCCATGTTTCTTTGTTGAAGCCTACAGTGCCAAATCCTTTCCCAAATCAGATTTCTGAAACCCCTCCACCGCTACTTATCGAAGGGAATGAGGAATTTGAGGTGGAGGCCGTATTGGACTGTAGGAAGAGAGGTAACCAAACACAGTTTCTCATTAAATGGAAAGGCTACGGGCCGGAAGAAAGTTCCTGGGAACCAGCTTCTGATGTGCATGCTCCAAGACTGGTACGAGCTTTCTTTCTACGCCACCCGGAAAAAGAGGTCATGAGGGGCATCCAGAGTCTGCCCCTAAGGGGGGGCAATGTAAGGAAGCTGCCGGGAATCCGTCTGCGCATGCGCGCATTCGTCAACAGTCTCGGAATGCTGGCGCGCGCATCCCCAGTACGCAGCGGCCTTTCCGGAGTACCATTGCGCATGCGTGTGCGCAATTCGCGCATGCGCGTGCGCACGGGCAACGTGCGCGCGCAGGAGCACGCTCCTAATTCCCTTTGGCACCAGCCTGCCTACTTAAAGGATGCTCTGACTTCTGACAAGTGCTGACTGGTCTTCAGCAAGTACCCTGATACCTGAACTCTGTTTAAACCTGGCTTGATCCCTGTTGCTGAACCTTGGCTTCCCTTTGACCTTGCTCCCGGACTTGAATACTTGATTACTGGTTCCTGATCTCGGCTTCCCATCTGACCTCCCTCCTGCCTGTGCCTTGTACCTCGCTGCCCGTCTGCTACCGAACCCGGTCACCCTTGTGATCCTGCACCAGCCTCCTGCTTGGCTTAACGCTGTCTCCAGTGCCTGTGCTAGCTGTCCATCCTACCAGCTTTCCTGAGTCCAGTTCCTTACCAGATGCTCTGCCTGCATCTCCACGTCTGCAACTCAGCTGACAAGTTCTGCACGCAACTACAGGCACTCGTGTAACTCCTCACCCTAGGTCTGTCCCATCCTCAGTGGGGCTTGGGTTGGAGATACAAGGGAGGCCGACCTCGTCATTCCAGACTCCTACCAGGTACGTGACAGTACCAGTCAGCCAGAGATGGAGTCTGGAAGGGGCTCAAGTAGACCCCAAGTTCTGGCTCTGTCTGTCTTATTCCGAAGGCATGAAATACAAGATCTTACATATTTCTTGCAGTCGTTCTTCAAGTTTGGCCACCAGAATGTACGGGAGATCGAATTAGCCGTCTTGTGAATCCCAAAGTGACCCGCTAGGGGATGATCATGACATCGCCCTAGGACGGCAACTCTGAACTGTTCTGGGATAAAGATTTGCCTCTTTGACAAATAGGCCTCTTAGTACAGGCCATCCCTTAGTTGAAGAGCCAGGTCCTTGGAAGGCGGTTGGTCTTCCACATATTTTCTTATATGTGACATCAGATACGCCTGAAGAAGTAAAAAATTATTGGCTGGTAAAATAGTATCAGGTTCCGAGGATACAACTGGATCACTGAACATGCGGGACAAGGCATCTGGTTTCCCGTTCTTTGAGCCAGGACGGTAGGTTATATGAAACATGAAACGAGAGAAAAAAAGTGCCCATCTTGCCTGCCGAGGTCTTAGGCGTTTAGCTGTCTTCAAATACTCAAGATTCTTGTGATCTGTGAAGATAAGAATTGGGTGAGAAGCTCCCTCCAAAAGGTAACGCCATTCTTCAAGAGCGGCCTTGATAGCCAGTAGCTCTCGGTCACCAACATCATAATTCCTTTCGGAAGGATTTATTTTTTTAGAGAAGAAGGCCACAGGGTGGAGCAATGATTTGGGCCCTTGGCGTTGGGAAATAATAGCCTCAACTGCATTTTCCGAGGCGTCTACCTCCAAAACATAAGCTAAGGAGGGATCGGGATGTTTCAAGATGGGAGCTGAGGTGAATAAGGCTTTCAACTGTTCAAACGCTGTCTGAGCCTCTGGGGTCCATCGAAAGGGAACATGCTGTTTCGTTAGCTGAGTAATGGGAGTGATGATGCCAGAAAAGTCCTTAATAAATGTTCTATAAAAGTTAGCAAACCCCACGAACCTCTGTACAGCTTTTCTGTCAGTAGGAGCAGACCATTCCAAGACAGAAGCGACTTTCTAAGGGTCCATGGAGATTCCTTCGGCGGAGATGACAAGCCCTAGGAAATGCACAACTTGCTTTTCAAAGTCGCATTTTTCAGCCTTTGCGTAAAGTCAGTGTTCCCGCAATCGAGCTAATACCTTTTTTACATGAGTCCGATGGGATTCTAAAGTTTCAGAGAATACAAGGATGTCATCCAGATACACGATGACGAATAAATCAAGAAAGTCCCGAAAAAAATCGTTTACCAGATGCTGGAATGTGGCTGGAGCATTGCAGAGCCCGAATGGCATGACTAAATACTCAAAGTGGCCAAAACGTGTCCGGAAGGCCGTCTTCCATTCGTCTCCCTCCCTGATTCTGACAAGATTATAGGCACCCCTCAAGTCCAGTTTGGAGAACACTCGTGCCCCTCGCAGCCTCTGGAATAGTTCGGGAATCAGAGGAAGAGGGTACCGATTCTTGACAGTGACCCTGTTAAGGTCACGATAGTCCACACAGGGCCTCAAGGTGTGGTCTTTTTTCTCAACGAAGAAAATACCGGCTCCTGCTGGTGAAGTGGAAGGCCGAATGAACTGCTTTTCAAGGCTCTCGTCGATATAGGTATGCAGGGCTTCCAATTCAGGCTCAGAGAGAGGGTAAATCCGACCAAACGGGATCTCGGCTCCCGGTAGAAGTTCAATGGGGCAATCGTAAGTTCTATGAGGTGGAAGAGTGTCTGCACCCTTTTTATTAAAGACGTCCAGAAATTCGTGATAAGCAACCGGGATCAGTTTAGAGGCTTCATGGTCAGGGTGGATACCCAGGAGGTGCGTGGAGTTGACAGTTCCTCCCAAGAGGCAGTGCGTCTGGCAGTAGTTGGACGAAAAAGAGATATCTCCGGTAAGCCAGTCAACGTGAGGGTTGTGTGCCTTCAACCATGGAATGCCGAGGATAACGGGAAACATGGGAGAAGCTATGACATCCAAACGGAGGAGTTCGCTATGGCCTGAAGAAGTCTGGCAGAGAATAGGCAAGGTCCCCTGAGTAACCGGGCCTGATTTAATAACGGAGCCGTCAGCCAGATGGACATGGAACCCTTGCCTCTTGGTACCCAAGGGCAGCTGCTGAAGAGAAGCAAATGCAGAGTCCACAAAACAGCTGCAGGCCCCAGAGTCTATGATTGCAAGTACTGAAACCGTCTTTTCGGGGAGCTGAAGCTTGATGGGAAGAGAGACATGTGACTGATCCTTCCCAGGGAGATGCATCACAAGAGGCTGACGGGAAGAGATCCTGCAGGTCTCTGCCGGACAAGTTCGTATGAAGTGGCCAACCTCCCCGCAGTAGAGACACAGACTGCCTTGGACTCGACGTAGACGTTCAGCAGGAGAAAGAGGAAACCTACGAAAACTGCTGTGAGGTGCCTTATGCTGTTCCCTCCTTCTGGGGGAAGGAACAGGTAGAGGAGCAGGGGCGGCTGGCCTTGAAACCACAGAAAGAGTCCCTTTAGATTTTTCCGATTGCCTTTCTCGAAACCGCCGATCGATCTGAATAGTTAAATTTATCAGATCTTCCAGGGACGCGGGTATTCCCACTCTGGCAAGTTCATCTTTTACGGTGTCAGAAAGTCCTAGACGGAACTGGTGACGAAGTGCAGAGTGATTCCATTGGGTATCTGCGCTCCAAACACGAAAGTCAGTTACGTAATCTTCAACAGGCCTTGGCCCTTGCTGTAATTTGTCAAGCATGGGTTCGGCAGTTTGCTGGGAAAAGGGGTTAGTGGTCAGGGGTCAGGAGGCTGGTGCAGGATCACAAGGGTGGCCGGGTTCGGTAGCAGACGGGCAGCGAGGTACTGGAAAAGGTTCAAGATTCAAATTGCCTCTTCTCTTCTTGTCGAATAACTTTTTATTATCTGCCTGGGTCTTGGAGATTGTATCCTGCAGTAATTGGTAGTTGGAGTTAAGGAAGTTCAACCTGTCTTGTACGGCAGGTACAGAAGAATCAATAGGCAGCTCAGGCAAGAAAGAAGGATGGTATCCATAATTGACGAAAAAAGGTGACTGTTTGGTTGCCGAATGGGTGGAATTATTGTATGAAAATTCCGCGAGTGGGAGAAGTGATAGCCAGTCATCCTGCGCAAAAGAAGAAAAGCATCGTAGGTACTGTTCAAGGGTTTGATTGACCCTTTCAGTCTGTCCATTAGTTTGTGGGTGATAAGCTGGCCACTAGAATGTACGGGAGATCAAATTAGCCGTCTTGTGAATCCCAAAGTGACCCGCTCTTGTAACTTCTGCACAATATTTGAGAGCGCAGAAATAGTTTGGTAAATGTCCTTCGGTGGAGAGGCCTCCCTTCCAGACTCCATCTCTGGCTGACTGGTACTGTCACGTACCTGGTAGGAGTCTGGAATGACGAGGTCGGCCTCCCTTGTATCTCCAACCCAAGCCCCACTGAGGATGGGACAGACCTAGGGTGAGGAGTTACACGAGTGCCTGTAGTTGCGTGCAGAACTTGTCAGCTGAGTTGCAGACGTGGAGATGCAGGCAGAGCATCTGGTAAGGAACTGGACTCAGGAAAGCTGGTAGGATGGACAGCTAGCACAGGCACTGGAGACAGCGTTAAGCCAAGCAGGAGGCTGGTGCAGGATCACAAGGGTGGCCGGGTTCGGTAGCAGACGGGCAGCGAGGTACTGGAAAAGGTTCAAGGTTCAAATTGCCTCTTCTCTTCTTGTCGAAGAACTTTTTATTATCTGCCTGGGTCTTGGAGATTGTATCCTGCAGTAATTGGTAGTTGGAGTTAAGGAAGTTCAACCTGTCTTGTACGGCAGGTACAGAAGAATCAATAGGCAGCTCAGGCAAGAAAGAAGGATGGTATCCATAATTGGCCCCTTCCTGTACCTGAGAAACCATGGAGCATGATCTCCATGGATTTTATAGTAGAACTTCCCCCATCTGAAGACTTCACTACCATTTTCGTTGTGGTTGATCGTTTGACCAAAAATGGCCCACTTTGTACCTCTGCAAGGCCATCAATCAAACCCTTGAACAGTACCTACGATGCTTTTCTTCCTTTACACAGGATGACTGGCTATCACTTCTCCCACTCGCGGAATTTTCATACAATAATTCCACCCATTCGGTAACCAAACAGTCACCTTTTTACGCCAATTATGGATACCATCCTTCTTTCTCGCCTGAGCTGCCTATTGATTCTTCTGTACCTGCCGTACAAGACAGGTTGACTTTCCTTAACTCCAACTACCAATTACTGCAGGATACAATCTCCAAGACCCAGGCAGATAATAAAAAGTTCTTCGACAAGAAGAGAAGAGGCAATTTGAATCTTGAACCTGGAGATAAGGTCTGGCTTTCCACAGCGAACTTGAAACTAAGTTGCCCCTCGAGGAAGCTTGGCCCAAGATTTTTGGGGCCTTTTCCAGTACCTCGCTGCCCGTCTGCTACCGAACCCGGCCACCCTTGTGATCCTGCACCAGCCTCCTGCTTGGCTTAACGCTGTCTCCAGTGCCTGTGCTAGCTGTCCATCCTTCCAGCTTTCCTGAGTCCAGTTCCTTACCAGATGCTCTGCCTGCATCTCTACGTCTGCAACTCAGCTGACAAGTTCTGCACGCAACTACAGGCTCTCGTGTAACTCCTCACCCTAGGTCTGTCCCATCCTCAGTGGGGCTTGGGTTGGAGATACAAGGGAGGCCGACCTCGTCATTCCAGACTCCTACCAGGTACGTGACAGTACCAGTCAGCCAGAGATGGAGTCTGGAAGGGAGGCCTCTCCACCGAAGGACATTTACCAAACTATTTCTGCGCTCTCAAATATTGTGCAGAAGTTACAAGAGCGGGTCACTTTGGGATTCACAAGACGGCTAATTTGATCTCCCGTACATTCTGGTGGCCAAACTTGATGAACGACTGCATGAAATATGTAAGATCTTGTATTTCATGCCTTCGGAATAAGACAGACAGAGCCAGAACTTGGGGTCTACTTGAGCCCCTTCCTGTACCTGAGAAACCATGGAGCATGATCTCCATGGATTTTATAGTAGAACTTCCCCCATCTGAAGACTTCACTACCATTTTCGTTGTGGTTGATCGTTTGACCAAAATGGCCCACTTTGTACCTCTGCAAGGAACTCCTTCTGCCCCGGAGACTGCCTCAACTTTTATCAAGGAGATTGTAAGGTTGCATGGCATCCCTGACAGCATAGTTTCTGATCGAGGGGTGCAGTTCACTTCTAGATTTTGGAGGGCCTTATGTGAAACTTTGAACATTGAACTCCGCCTCTCCACAGCTTATCACCAACAAACTAATGGACAGACTGAAAGGGTCAATCAAACCCTTGAACAGTACCTACGATGCTTTTCTTCTTTTGCGCAGGATGACTGGCTATCACTTCTCCCACTCGCGGAATTTTCATACAATAATTCCACCCATTCGGCAACCAAACAGTCACATTTTTTCGCCAATTATGGATACCATCCTTCTTTCTTGCCTGAGCTGCCTATTGATTCTTCTGTACCTGCCGTACAAGACAGGTTGAACTTCCTTAACTCCAACTACCAATTACTGCAGGATACAATCTCCAAGACCCAGGCAGATAATAAAAAGTTCTTCGACAAGAAGAGAAGAGGCAATTTGAATCTTGAACCTTTTCCAGTACCTCGCTGCCCGTCTGCTACCGAACCCGGCCACCCTTGTGATCCTGCACCAGCCTCCTGCTTGGCTTAACGCTGTCTCCAGTGCCTGTGCTAGCTGTCCATCCTACCAGCTTTCCTGAGTCCAGTTCCTTACCAGATGCTCTGCCTGCATCTCCACGTCTGCAACTCAGCTGAAAAGTTCTGCACGCAACTACAGGCACTCCTCAGTGGGGCTTGGGTTGGAGATACAAGGGAGGCCGACCCCGTCATTCCAGACTCCTACCAGGTACGTGACAGTACCAGTCAGCCAGAGATGGAGTCTGGAAGGGAGGCCTCTCCACCGAAGGACATTTACCAAACTATTTCTGCGCTCTCAAATATTGTGCAGAAGTTACAAGAGCGGGTCACTTTGGGATTCACAAGACGGCTAATTTGATCTCCCGTACATTCTGGTGGCCAAATTTGATGAACGACTGCAAGAAATATGTAAGATCTTGTATTTCATGCCTTCGGAATAAGACAGACAGAGCCAGAACTTGGGGTTTACTTGAGCCCCTTCCTGTACCTGAGAAACCATGGAGCATGATCTCCATGGATTTTATAGTAGAACTTCCCCCATCTGAAGACTTCACTACCATTTTCGTTGTGGTTGATCGTTTGACCAAAATGGCCCACTTTGTACCTCTGCAAGGAACTCCTTCTGCCCCGGAGACTGCCTCAACTTTTATCAAGGAGATTGTAAGGTTGCATGGCATCCCTGAGAGCATAGTTTCTGATCGAGGGGTGCAGTTCACTTCTAGATTTTGGAGGGCCTTATGTGAAACTTTGAACAATGAACTCCGCCTCTCCACAGCTTATCACCCACAAACTAATGGACAGACTGAAAGGGTCAATCAAACCCTTGAACAGTACCTACGATGCTTTTCTTCTTTTGCACAGGATGACTGGCTATCACTTCTCCCACTCGCGGAATTTTCATACAATAATTCCACCCATTCGGCAACCAAACAGTCACCTTTTTCGCCAATTATGGATACCATCCTTCTTTCTTGCCTGAGCTGCCTATTGATTCTTCTGTACCTGCCGTACAAGACAGGTTGAACTTCCTTAACTCCAACTACCAATTACTGCAGGATACAATCTCCAAGACCCAGGCAGATAATAAAAAGTTCTTCGACAAGAAGATAAGAGGCAATTTGAATCTTGAACCTGGAGATAAGGTCTTGCTTTCCACAGCGAACTTGAAACTAAGTTGCCCCTCGAGGAAGCTTGGCCCAAGATTTTTGGGGCCTTTTCCAGTCAAGAGAAAGATTAATGCAGTAGCATTCGAATTAGTGTTACCCAAGAACCTGAGAATCCACCCAGTATTCCATGTTTCTTTGTTGAAGCCTACAGTGCCAAATCCTTTCCCAAATCAGATTTCTGAAACCCCTCCACCGCTACTTATCGAAGGGAATGAGGAATTTGAGGTGGAGGCCGTATTGGACTGTAGGAAGAGAGGTAACCAAACACAGTTTCTCATTAAATGGAAAGGCTACGGGCCGGAAGAAAGTTCCTGGGAACCAGCTTCTGATGTGCATGCTCCAAGACTGGTACGAGCTTTCTTTCTACGCCACCCGGAAAAAGAGGTCATGAGGGGCATCCAGAGTCTGCCCCTAAGGGGGGGCAATGTAAGGAAGCTGCCGGGAATCCGTCTGCGCATGCGCGCATTCGTCAACAGTCTCGGAATGCTGGCGCGCGCATCCCCAGTACGCAGCGGCCTTTCCGGAGTACCATTGCGCATGCGTGTGCGCAATTCGCGCATGCGCGTGCGCACGGGCAACGTGCGCGCGCAGGAGCACGCTCCTAATTCCCTTTGGCACCAGCCTGCCTACTTAAAGGATGCTCTGACTTCTGACAAGTGCTGACTGGTCTTCAGCAAGTACCCTGATACCTGAACTCTGTTTAAACCTGGCTTGATCCCTGTTGCTGAACCTTGGCTTCCCTTTGACCTTGCTTCCGGACTTGAATACTTGATTACTGGTTCCTGATCTCGGCTTCCCATCTGACCTCCCTCCTGCCTGTGCCTTGTACCTCGCTGCCCGTCTGCTACCGAACCCGGTCACCCTTGTGATCCTGCACCAGCCTCCTGCTTGGCTTAACGCTGTCTCCAGTGCCTGTGCTAGCTGTCCATCCTACCAGCTTTCCTGAGTCCAGTTCCTTACCAGATGCTCTGCCTGCATCTCCACGTCTGCAACTCAGCTGACAAGTTCTGCACGCAACTACAGGCACTCGTGTAACTCCTCACCCTAGGTCTGTCCCATCCTCAGTGGGGCTTGGGTTGGAGATACAAGGGAGGCCGACCTCGTCATTCCAGACTCCTACCAGGTACGTGACAGTACCAGTCAGCCAGAGATGGAGTCTGGAAGGGAGGCCTCCCCACCGAAGGACATTTACCAAACTATTTCTGCGCTCTCAAATATTGTGCAGAAGTTACAAGAGAATCTTGGTCGCATGGAAGAGCGACTTCCGCATGAGGTGACCGTCCCTGCAGTAATTGGTAGTTGGAGTTAAGGAAGTTCAACCTGTCTTGTACGGCAGGTACAGAAGAATCAATAGGCAGCTCAGGCAAGAAAGAAGGATGGTATCCATAATTGGCGAAAAAAGGTGACTGTTTGGTTACCGAATGGGTGGAATTATTGTATGAAAATT
This sequence comes from Rana muscosa, assembly GCA_029206835.1. Classification (NCBI taxonomy): domain Eukaryota; kingdom Metazoa; phylum Chordata; class Amphibia; order Anura; family Ranidae; genus Rana; species Rana muscosa. The sequence goes on from JARGYO010000740.1 coordinate 56,153, forward strand.
CCGCGAGTGGGAGAAGTGATAGCCAGTCATCCTGTGCAATAGAAGAAAAGCATCGTAGGTACTGTTCAAGGGTTTGATTGACCCTTTCAGTCTGTCCATTAGTTTGTGGGTGATAAGCTGTGGAGAGGCGGAGTTCAATGTTCAAAGTTTCACATAAGGCCCTCCAAAATCTAGAAGTGAACTGCACCCCTCGATCAGAAACTATGCTGTCAGGGATGCCATGCAACCTTACAATCTCCTTGATAAAAGTTGAGGCAGTCTCCGGGGCAGAAGGAGTTCTTTGCAGAGGTACAAAGTGGGCCATTTTGGTCAAACGATCAACCACAACGAAAATGGTAGTGAAGTCTTCAGATGGGGGAAGTTCTACTATAAAATACATGGAGATCATGCTCCATGGTTTCTCAGGTACAGGAAGGGGCTCAAGTAGACCCCAAGTTCTGGCTCTGTCTGTCTTATTCCGAAGGCATGAAATACAAGATCATACATATTTCTTGCAGTCGTTCATCAAGTTTGGCCACTAGAATGTACGGGAGATCAAATTAGCCGTCTTGTGAATCCCAAAGTGACCCGCTAGGGGATGATCATGACATCGCCCTAGGACGGCAACTCTGAACTGTTCTGGGACCTGCAGTAATTGGTAGTTGGAGTTAAGGAAGTTCAACCTGTCTTGTACGGCAGGTACAGAAGAATCAATAGGCAGCTCAGGCAAGAAAGAAGGATGGTCCAAGACCCAGGCAGATAATAAAAAGTTCTTCGACAAAAAGAGAAGAGGCAATTTGAATCTTGAACCTTTTCCAGTACCTCGCTGCCCGTCTGCTACCGAACCCGGCCACCCTTGTGATCCTGCACCAGCCTCCTGCTTGGCTTAACGCTGTCTCCAGTGCCTGTGCTTGCTGTCCATCCTACCAGCTTTCCTGAGTCCAGTTCCTTACCAGATGCTCTGCCTGCATCTCCACGTCTGCAACTCAGCTGACAAGTTCTGCACGCAACTACAGGTGTAACTCCTCACCCTAGGTCTGTCCCATCCTCAGTGGGGCTTGGGTTGGAGATACAAGGGAGGCCGACCTCGTCATTCCAGACTCCTACCAGGTACGTGACAGTACCAGTCAGCCAGAGATGGAGTCTGGAAGGGAGGCCTCTCCACCGAAGGACATTTACCAAACTATTTCTGCGCTCTCAAATATTGTGCAGAAGTTACAAGAGCGGGTCACTTTGGGATTCACAAGACGGCTAATTTGATCTCCCGTACATTCTAGTGGCCAGCTTATCACCCACAAACTAATGGACAGACTGAAAGGGTCAATCAAACCCTTGAACAGTACCTACGATGCTTTTCTTCTTTTGCGCAGGATGACTGGCTATCACTTCTCCCACTCGCGGAATTTTCATACAATAATTCCACCCATTCGGCAACCAAACAGTCACCTTTTTTCGTCAATTATGGATACCATCCTTCTTTCTTGCCTGAGCTGCCTATTGATTCTTCTGTACCTGCCGTACAAGACAGGTTGAACTTCCTTAACTCCAACTACCAATTACTGCAGGATACAATCTCCAAGACCCAGGCAGATAATAAAAAGTTATTCGACAAGAAGAGAAGAGGCAATTTGAATCTTGAACCTTTTCCAGTACCTCGCTGCCCGTCTGCTACCGAACCCGGCCACCCTTGTGATCCTGCACCAGCCTCCTGACCCCTGACCACTGACCCCTTTTCCCAGCAAACTGCCGAATCCATGCTTGACAAATTACAGCAAGGGCCAAGGCCTGTTGAAGATTACGTAACTGACTTTCGTGTTTGGAGCGCAGATACCCAATGGAATCACTCTGCACTTCGTCACCAGTTCCGTCTAGGACTTTCTGACACCGTAAAAGATGAACTTGCCAGAGTGGGAATACCCGCGTCCCTGGAAGATCTGATAAATTTAACTATTCAGATCGATCGGCGGTTTCGAGAAAGGCAATCGGAAAAATCTAAAGAGACTCTTTCTGTGGTTTCAAGGCCAGCCGCCCCTGCTCCTCTACCTGTTCTCTCTATCACTTCTCACACTCGCGGAATTTTCATACAATAATTCCACCCATTCGGTAACCAAACAGTCACCTTTTTTCGCCAATTATGGATACCATCCTTCTTTCTTGCCTGAGCTGCCTATTGATTCTTCTGTACCTGCCGTACAAGACAGGTTGAACTTCCTTAACTCCAACTACCAATTACTGCAGGGACGGTCACCTCATGCGGAAGTCGCTCTTCCATGCGACCAAGATTCTCTTGTAACTTCTGCACAATATTTGAGAGCGCAGAAATAGTTTGGTAAATGTCCTTCGGTGGAGAGGCCTCCCTTCCAGACTCCATCTCTGGCTGACTGGTACTGTCACGTACCTGGTAGGAGTCTGGAATGACGAGGTCGGCCTCCCTTGTATCTCCAACCCAAGCCCCACTGAGGATGGGACAGACCTAGGGTGAGGAGTTACACGAGTGCCTGTAGTTGCGTGCAGAACTTGTCAGCTGAGTTGCAGACGTGGAGATGCAGGCAGAGCATCTGGTAAGGAACTGGACTCAGGAAAGCTGGTAGGATGGACAGCTAGCACAGGCACTGGAGACAGCGTTAAGCCAAGCAGGAGGCTGGTGCAGGATCACAAGGGTGGCCGGGTTCGGTAGCAGACGGGCAGCGAGGTACTGGAAAAGGTTCAAGGTTCAAATTGCCTCTTCTCTTCTTGTCGAAGAACTTTTAATTATCTGCCTGGGTCTTGGAGATTGTATCCTGCAGTAATTGGTAGTTGGAGTTAAGGAAGTTCAACCTGTCTTGTACGGCAGGTACAGAAGAATCAATAGGCAGCTTAGGCAAGAAAGAAGGATGGTATCCATAATTGGCCCCTTCCTGTACCTGAGAAACCATGGAGCATGATCTCCATGGATTTTATAGTAGAACTTCCCCCATCTGAAGACTTCACTACCATTTTCGTTGTGGTTGATCGTTTGACCAAAAATGGCCCACTTTGTACCTCTGCAAGGCCATCAATCAAACCCTTGAACAGTACCTACGATGCTTTTCTTCCTTTACACAGGATGACTGGCTATCACTTCTCCCACTCGCGGAATTTTCATACAATAATTCCACCCATTCGGTAACCAAACAGTCACCCTTTTACGCCAATTATGGATACCATCCTTCTTTCTTGCCTGAGCTGCCTATTGATTCTTCTGTACCTGCCGTAGAAGACAGGTTGAACTTCCTTAACTCCAACTACCAATTACTGCAGGATACAATCTCCAAGACCCAGGCAGATAATAAAAAGTTCTTCGACAAGAAGAGAAGAGGCAATTTGAATCTTGAACCTTTTCCAGTACCTCGCTGCCCGTCTGCTACCGAACCCGGCCACCCTTGTGATCCTGCACCAGCCTCCTGCTTGGCTTAACGCTGTCTCCAGTGCCTGTGCTAGCTGTCCATCCTACCAGCTTTCCTGAGTCCAGTTCCTTACCAGATGCTCTGCCTGCATCTCCACGTCTGCAACTCAGCTGACAAGTTCTGCACGCAACTACAGGCACTCGTGTAACTCCTCACCCTAGGTCTGTCCCATCCTCAGTGGGGCTTGGGTTGGAGATACAAGGGAGGCCGACCTCGTCATTCCAGACTCCTACCAGGTACGTGACAGTACCAGTCAGCCAGAGATGGAGTCTGGAAGGGAGGCCTCTCCACCGAAGGACATTTACCAAACTATTTCTGCGCTCTCAAATATTGTGCAGAAGTTACAAGAGCGGGTCACTTTGGGATTCACAAGACGGCTAATTTGATCTCCCGTACATTCTAGTGGCCAGCTTATCACCCACAAACTAATGGACAGACTGAAAGGGTCAATCAAACCCTTGAACAGTACCTACGATGCTTTTCTTCTTTTGCGCAGGATGACTGGCTATCACTTCTCCCACTCGCGGAATTTTCATACAATAATTCCACCCATTCGGCAACCAAACAGTCACCTTTTTTCGTCAATTATGGATACCATCCTTCTTTCTCGCCTGAGCTGCCTATTGATTCTTCTGTACCTGCCGTACAAGACAGGTTGACTTTCCTTAACTCCAACTACCAATTACTGCAGGATACAATCTCCAAGACCCAGGCAGATAATAAAAAGTTATTCGACAAGAAGAGAAGAGGCAATTTGAATCTTGAACCTGGAGATAAGGTCTGGCTTTCCACAGCGAACTTGAAACTAAGTTGCCCCTCGAGGAAGCTTGGCCCAAGATTTTTGGGGCCTTTTCCAGTACCTCGCTGCCCGTCTGCTACCGAACCCGGCCACCCTTGTGATCCTGCACCAGCCTCCTGCTTGGCTTAACGCTGTCTCCAGTGCCTGTGCTAGCTGTCCATCCTTCCAGCTTTCCTGAGTCCAGTTCCTTACCAGATGCTCTGCCTGCATCTCCACGTCTGCAACTCAGCTGACAAGTTCTGCACGCAACTACAGGCTCTCGTGTAACTCCTCACCCTAGGTCTGTCCCATCCTCAGTGGGGCTTGGGTTGGAGATACAAGGGAGGCCGACCTCGTCATTCCAGACTCCTACCAGGTACGTGACAGTACCAGTCAGCCTGAGATGGAGTCTGGAAGGGAGGCCTCTCCACCGAAGGACATTTACCAAACTATTTCTGCGCTCTCAAATATTGTGCAGAAGTTACAAGAGCGGGTCACTTTGGGATTCACAAGACGGCTAATTTGATCTCCCGTACATTCTGGTGGCCAAACTTGATGAACGACTGCATGAAATATGTAAGATCTTGTATTTCATGCCTTCGGAATAAGACAGACAGAGCCAGAACTTGGGGTCTACTTGAGCCCCTTCCTGTACCTGAGAAACCATGGAGCATGATCTGCATGGATTTTATAGTAGAACTTCCCCCATCTGAAGACTTCACTACCATTTTCGTTGTGGTTGATCGTTTGACCAAAATGGCCCACTTTGTACCTCTGCAAGGAACTCCTTCTGCCCCGGAGACTGCCTCAACTTTTATCAAGGAGATTGTAAGGTTGCATGGCATCCCTGACAGCATAGTTTCTGATCGAGGGGTGCAGTTCACTTCTAGATTTTGGAGGGCCTTATGTGAAACTTTGAACATTGAACTCCGCCTCTCCACAGCTTATCACCAACAAACTAATGGACAGACTGAAAGGGTCAATCAAACCCTTGAACAGTACCTACGATGCTTTTCTTCTTTTGCGCAGGATGACTGGCTATCACTTCTCCCACTCGCGGAATTTTCATACAATAATTCCACCCATTCGGCAACCAAACAGTCACATTTTTTCGCCAATTATGGATACCATCCTTCTTTCTTGCCTGAGCTGCCTATTGATTCTTCTGTACCTGCCGTACAAGACAGGTTGAACTTCCTTAACTCCAACTACCAATTACTGCAGGATACAATCTCCAAGACCCAGGCAGATAATAAAAAGTTCTTCGACAAGAAGAGAAGAGGCAATTTGAATCTTGAACCTTTTCCAGTACCTCGCTGCCCGTCTGCTACCGAACCCGGTCACCCTTGTGATCCTGCACCAGCCTCCTGCTTGGCTTAACGCTGTCTCCAGTGCCTGTGCTAGCTGTCCATCCTACCAGCTTTCCTGAGTCCAGTTCCTTACCAGATGCTCTGCCTGCATCTCCACGTCTGCAACTCAGCTGACAAGTTCTGCACGCAACTACAGGCACTCGTGTAACTCCTCACCCTAGGTCTGTCCCATCCTCAGTGGGGCTTGGGTTGGAGATACAAGGGAGGCCGACCTCGTCATTCCAGACTCCTACCAGGTACGTGACAGTACCAGTCAGCCAGAGATGGAGTCTGGAAGGGAGGCCTCCCCACCGAAGGACATTTACCAAACTATTTCTGCGCTCTCAAATATTGTGCAGAAGTTACAAGAGAATCTTGGTCGCATGGAAGAGCGACTTCCGCATGAGGTGACCGTCCCTGCAGTAATTGGTAGTTGGAGTTAAGGAAGTTCAACCTGTCTTGTACGGCAGGTACAGAAGAATCAATAGGCAGCTCAGGCAAGAAAGAAGGATGGTATCCATAATTGGCGAAAAAAGGTGACTGTTTGGTTACCGAATGGGTGGAATTATTGTATGAAAATTCCGCGAGTGGGAGAAGTGATAGCCAGTCATCCTGTGCAATAGAAGAAAAGCATCGTAGGTACTGTTCAAGGGTTTGATTGACCCTTTCAGTCTGTCCATTAGTTTGTGGGTGATAAGCTGTGGAGAGGCGGAGTTCAATGTTCAAAGTTTCACATAAGGCCCTCCAAAATCTAGAAGTGAACTGCACCCCTCGATCAGAAACTATGCTGTCAGGGATGCCATGCAACCTTACAATCTCCTTGATAAAAGTTGAGGCAGTCTCCGGGGCAGAAGGAGTTCTTTGCAGAGGTACAAAGTGGGCCATTTTGGTCAAACGATCAACCACAACGAAAATGGTAGTGAAGTCTTCAGATGGGGGAAGTTCTACTATAAAATACATGGAGATCATGCTCCATGGTTTCTCAGGTACAGGAAGGGGCTCAAGTAGACCCCAAGTTCTGGCTCTGTCTGTCTTATTCCGAAGGCATGAAATACAAGATCATACATATTTCTTGCAGTCGTTCATCAAGTTTGGCCACTAGAATGTACGGGAGATCAAATTAGCCGTCTTGTGAATCCCAAAGTGACCCGCTAGGGGATGATCATGACATCGCCCTAGGACGGCAACTCTGAACTGTTCTGGGACCTGCAGTAATTGGTAGTTGGAGTTAAGGAAGTTCAACCTGTCTTGTACGGCAGGTACAGAAGAATCAATAGGCAGCTCAGGCAAGAAAGAAGGATGGTCCAAGACCCAGGCAGATAATAAAAAGTTCTTCGACAAAAAGAGAAGAGGCAATTTGAATCTTGAACCTTTTCCAGTACCTCGCTGCCCGTCTGCTACCGAACCCGGCCACCCTTGTGATCCTGCACCAGCCTCCTGCTTGGCTTAACGCTGTCTCCAGTGCCTGTGCTTGCTGTCCATCCTACCAGCTTTCCTGAGTCCAGTTCCTTACCAGATGCTCTGCCTGCATCTCCACGTCTGCAACTCAGCTGACAAGTTCTGCACGCAACTACAGGTGTAACTCCTCACCCTAGGTCTGTCCCATCCTCAGTGGGGCTTGGGTTGGAGATACAAGGGAGGCCGACCTCGTCATTCCAGACTCCTACCAGGTACGTGACAGTACCAGTCAGCCAGAGATGGAGTCTGGAAGGGAGGCCTCTCCACCGAAGGACATTTACCAAACTATTTCTGCGCTCTCAAATATTGTGCAGAAGTTACAAGAGCGGGTCACTTTGGGATTCACAAGACGGCTAATTTGATCTCCCGTACATTCTAGTGGCCAGCTTATCACCCACAAACTAATGGACAGACTCAAAGGGTCAATCAAACCCTTGAACAGTACCTACGATGCTTTTCTTCTTTTGCGCAGGATGACTGGCTATCACTTCTCCCACTCGCGGAATTTTCATACAATAATTCCACCCATTCGGCAACCAAAGAGTCACCTTTTTTCGTCAATTATGGATACCATCCTTCTTTCTTGCCTGAGCTGCCTATTGATTCTTCTGTACCTGCCGTACAAGACAGGTTGAACTTCCTTAACTCCAACTACCAATTACTGCAGGATACAATCTCCAAGACCCAGGCAGATAATAAAAAGTTATTCGACAAGAAGAGAAGAGGCAATTTGAATCTTGAACCTTTTCCAGTACCTCGCTGCCCGTCTGCTACCGAACCCGGCCACCCTTGTGATCCTGCACCAGCCTCCTGACCCCTGACCACTGACCCCTTTTCCCAGCAAACTGCCGAATCCATGCTTGACAAATTACAGCAAGGGCCAAGGCCTGTTGAAGATTACGTAACTGACTTTCGTGTTTGGAGCGCAGATACCCAATGGAATCACTCTGCACTTCGTCACCAGTTCCGTCTAGGACTTTCTGACACCGTAAAAGATGAACTTGCCAGAGTGGGAATACCCGCGTCCCTAGAAGATCTGATAAATTTAACTATTCAGATCGATCGGCGGTTTCGAGAAAGGCAATCGGAAAAATCTAAAGAGACTCTTTCTGTGGTTTCAAGGCCAGCCGCCCCTGCTCCTCTACCTGTTCTCTCTATCACTTCTCCCACTCGCGGAATTTTCATACAATAATTCCACCCATTCGGTAACCAAACAGTCACCTTTTTTCGCCAATTATGGATACCATCCTTCTTTCTTGCCTGAGCTGCCTATTGATTCTTCTGTACCTGCCGTACAAGACAGGTTGAACTTCCTTAACTCCAACTACCAATTACTGCAGGGACGGTCACCTCATGCGGAAGTCGCTCTTCCATGCGACCAAGATTCTCTTGTAACTTCTGCACAATATTTGAGAGCGCAGAAATAGTTTGGTAAATGTCCTTCGGTGGAGAGGCCTCCCTTCCAGACTCCATCTCTGGCTGACTGGTACTGTCACGTACCTGGTAGGAGTCTGGAATGACGAGGTCGGCCTCCCTTGTATCTCCAACCCAAGCCCCACTGAGGATGGGACAGACCTAGGGTGAGGAGTTACACGAGTGCCTGTAGTTGCGTGCAGAACTTGTCAGCTGAGTTGCAGACGTGGAGATGCAGGCAGAGCATCTGGTAAGGAACTGGACTCAGGAAAGCTGGTAGGATGGACAGCTAGCACAGGCACTGGAGACAGCGTTAAGCCAAGCAGGAGGCTGGTGCAGGATCACAAGGGTGGCCGGGTTCGGTGGCAGACGGGCAGCGAGGTACAAGGCACAGGCAGGAGGGAGGTCAGATGGGAAGCCGAGATCAGGAACCAGTAATCAAGTATTCAAGTCCGGAAGCAAGGTCAAAGGGAAGCCAAGGTTCAGCAACAGGGATCAAGCCAGGTTTAAACAGAGTTCAGGTATCAGGGTACTTGCTGAAGACCAGTCAGCACTTGTCAGAAGTCAGAGCATCCTTTAAGTAGGCAGGCTGGTGCCAAAGGGAATTAGGAGCGTGCTCCTGCGCGCGCACGTTGCCCGTGCGCACGCGCATGCGCGAATTGCGCACACGCATGCGCAATGGTACTCCGGAAAGGCCGCTGCGTACTGGGGATGCGCGCGCCAGCATTCCGAGACTGTTGACGAATGCGCGCATGCGCAGACGGATTCCCGGCAGCTTCCTTACATTGCCCCCCTTAGGGGCAGACTCTGGATGCCCCTCATGACCTCTTTTTCCGGGTGGCGTAGAAAGAAAGCTCGTACCAGTCTTGGAGCATGCACATCAGAAGCTGGTTCCCAGGAACTTTCTTCCGGCCCGTAGCCTTTCCATTTAATGAGAAACTGTGTTTGGTTACCTCTCTTCCTACAGTCCAATACGGCCTCCACCTCAAATTCCTCATTCCCTTCGATAAGTAGCGGTGGAGGGGTTTCAGAAATCTGATTTGGGAAAGGATTTGGCACTGTAGGCTTCAACAAAGAAACATGGAATACTGGGTGGATTCTCAGGTTCTTGGGTAACACTAATTCGAATGCTACTGCATTAATCTTTCTCTTGACTGGAAAAGGCCCCAAAAATCTTGGGCCAAGCTTCCTCGAGGGGCAACTTAGTTTCAAGTTCGCTGTGGAAAGCCAGACCTTATCTCCAGGTTCAAGATTCAAATTGCCTCTTCTCTTCTTGTCGAAGAACTTTTTATTATCTGCCTGTGTCTTGGAGATTGTATCCTGCAGTAATTGGTAGTTGGAGTTAAGGAAGTTCAACCTGTCTTGTACGGCAGGTACAGAAGAATCAATAGGCAGCTCAGGCAAGAAAGAAGGATGGTATCCATAATTGGCGAAAAAAGGTGACTGTTTGGTTGCCGAATGGGTGGAATTATTGTATGAAAATTCCGCGAGTGGGAGAAGTGATAGCCAGTCATCCTGTGCAAAAGAAGAAAAGCATCGTAGGTACTGTTCAAGGGTTTGATTGACCCTTTCAGTCTGTCCATTAGTTTGTGGGTGATAAGCTGTGGAGAGGCGGAGTTCAATGTTCAAAGTTGCACATAAGGCCCTCCAAAATCTAGAAGTGAACTGCACCCCCCGATCAGAAACTATGCTGTCAGGGATGCCATGCAACCTTACAATCTCCTTGATAAAAGTTGAGGCAGTCTCCGGGGCAGAAGGAGTTCCTTGCAGAGGTACAAAGTGGGCCATTTTGGTCAAACGATCAACCACAACGAAAATGGTAGTGAAGTCTTCAGATGGGGGAAGTTCTACTATAAAATCCATGGAGATCATGCTCCATGGTTTCTCAGGTACAGGAAGGGGCTCAAGTAAACCCCAAGTTCTGGCTCTGTCTGTCTTATTCCGAAGGCATGAAATACAAGATCTTACATATTTCTTGCAGTCGTTCATCAAGTTTGGCCACCAGAATGTACGGGAGATCAAATTAGCCGTCTTGTGAATCCCAAAGTGACCCGCTAGGGGATGATCATGACATCGCCCTAGGACGGCAACTCTGAACTGTTCTGGGACCTGCAGTAATTGGTAGTTGGAGTTAAGGAAGTTCAACCTGTCTTGTACGGCAGGTACAGAAGAATCAATAGGCAGCTCAGGCAAGAAATAAGGATGGTATCCATAATTGGCGAAAAAAGGTGACTGTTTGGTTTCCGAATGGGTGGAATTATTGTATGAAAATTCCGCGAGTGGGAGAAGTGATAGCCAGTCATCCTGTGCAAAAGAAGAAAAGCATCGTAGGTACTGTTCAAGGGTTTGATTGACCCTTTCAGTCTGTCCATTAGTTTGTGGGTGATAAGCTGTGGAGAGGCGGAGTTCAATGTTCAAAGTTTCACATAAGGCCCTCCAAAATCTAGAAGTGAACTGCACCCCTCGATCAGAAACTATGCTGTCAGGGATGCCATGCAACCTTACAATCTCCTTGATAAAAGTTGAGGCAGTCTCCGGGGCAGAAGGAGTTCCTTGCAGAGGTACAAAGTGGGCCATTTTGGTCAAAAGATCAACCACAACGAAAATGGTAGTGAAGTCTTCAGATGGGGGAAATTCTACTATACAATCCATGGAGATCATGCTCCATGGTTTCTCAGGTACAGGAAGGGGCTCAAGTAGACCCCAAGTTCTGGCTCTGTCTGTCTTATTCCGAAGGCATGAAATACAAGATCTTACATATTTCTTGCAGTCGTTCATCAAGTTTGGCCACCAGAATGTACGGGAGATCAAATTAGCCGTCTTGTGAATCCCAAAGTGACCCGCTCTTGTAACTTCTGCACAATATTTGAGAGCGCAGAAATAGTTTGGTAAATGTCCTTCAGTGGAGAGGCCTCCCTTCCAGACTCCATCTCTGGCTGACTGGTACTGTCACGTACCTGGTAGGAGTCTGGAATGACGAGGTCGGCCTCCCTTGTATCTCCAACCCAAGCCCCACTGAGGATGGGACAGACCTAGGGTGAGGAGTTACACGAGTGCCTGTAGTTGCGTGCAGAACTTGTCAGCTGAGTTGCAGACGTGGAGATGCAGGCAGAGCATCTGGTAAGGAACTGGACTCAGGAAAGCTGGTAGGATGGACAGCTAGCACAGGCACTGGAGACAGCGTTAAGCCAAGCAGGAGGCTGGTGCAGGATCACAAGGGTGGCCGGGTTCGGTAGCAGACGGGCAGCGAGGTACTGGAAAAGGTTCAAGATTCAAATTGCCTCTTCTCTTCTTGTCGAAGAACTTTTTATTATCTGCTTGGGTCTTGGAGATTGTATCCTGCAGTAATTGGTAGTTTGAGTTAAGGAAGTTCAACCTGTCTTGTACGGCAGGTACAGAAGAATCAATAGGCAGCTCAGGCAAGAAAGAAGGATAGTATCCATAATTGGCGAACAAAGGTGACTGTTTGGTTACCGAATGGGTGGAATTATTGTATGAAAATTCCGCGAGTGGGAGAAGTGATAGCCAGTCATCCTGTGCAAAAGAAGAAAAGCATCGTAGGTACTGTTCAAGGGTTTGATTGACCCTTTCAGTCTGTCCATTAGTTTGTGGGTGATAAGCTGTGGAGAGGCGGAGTTCAATGTTCAAAGTTTCACATAAGTCCCTCCAAAATCTAGAAGTGAACTGCACCCCTCGATCAGAAACTATGCTGTCAGGGATGCCATGCAACCTTACAATCTCCTTGATAAAAGTTGAGGCAGTCTCCGGGGCAGAAGGAGTTCCTTGCAGAGGTACAAAGTGGGCCATTTTGGTCAAACGATCAACCACAACGAAAATGGTAGTAAAGTCTTCAGATGGGGGAAGTTCTACTATAAAATCCATGGAGATCATGCTCCATGGTTTCTCAGGTACAGGAAGGGGCTCAAGTAGACCCCAAGTTCTGGCTCTGTCTGTCTTATTCCGAAGGCATGAAATACAAGATCTTACATATTTCTTGCAGTCGTTCATCAAGTTTGGCCACTAGAATGTACGGGAGATCAAATTAGCCGTCTTGTGAATCCCAAAGTGACCCGCTCTAGTAACTTCTGCACAATATTTGAGAGCGCAGAAATAGTTTGGTAAATGTCCTTCGGTGGAGAGGCCTCCCTTCCAGACTCCATCTCTGGCTGACTGGTACTGTCACGTACCTGGAGGAGTCTGGAATGACGAGGTCGGCCTCCCTTGTATCTCCAACCCAAGCCCCACTGAGGATGGGACAGACCTAGGGTGAGGAGTTACACGAGAGCCTGTAGTTGCGTGCAGAACTTGTCAGCTGAGTTGCAGACGTGGAGATGCAGGCAGAGCATCTGGTAAGGAACTGGACTCAGGAAAGCTGGTAGGATGGACAGCTAGCACAGGCACTGGAGACAGCGTTAAGCCAAGCAGGAGGCTGGTGCAGGATCACAAGGGTGCCCGGGTTCGGTAGCAGACGGGCAGCGAGGTACTGGAAAAGGCCCCAAAAATCTTGGGCCAAGCTTCCTCGAGGGGCAACTTAGTTTCAAGTTCGCTGTGGAAAGCCAGACCTTATCTCCAGGTTCAAGATTCAAATTGCCTCTTCTCTTCTTGTCGAAGAACTTTTTATTATCTGCCTGGGTCTTGGAGATTGTATCCTGCAGTAATTGGTAGTTTGAGTTAAGGAAGTTCAACCTGTCTTGTACGGCAGGTACAGAAGAATCAATAGGCAGCTCAGGCAAGAAAGAAGGATGGTATCCATAATTGGCGAAAAAAGGTGACTGTTTGGTTACCGAATGGGTGGAATTATTGTATGAAAATTCCGCGAGTGGGAGAAGTGATAGCCAGTCATCCTGTGCAAAAGAAGAAAAGCATCGTAGGTACTGTTCAAGGGTTTGATTGACCCTTTCAGTCTGTCCATTAGTTTGTGGGTGATAAGCTGTGGAGAGGCGGAGTTCAATGTTCAAAGTTTCACATAAGGCCCTCCAACATCTAGAAGTGAACTGCACCCCTCGATCAGAAACTATGCTGTCAGGGATGCCATGCAACCTTACAATCTCCTTGATAAAAGTTGAGGCAGTCTCCGGGGCAGAAGGAGTTCCTTGCAGAGGTACAAAGTGGGCCATTTTGGTCAAACGATCAACCACAACGAAAATGGTAGTGAAGTCTTCAGATGGGGGAAGTTCTACTATAAAATCCATGGAGATCATGCTCCATGGTTTCTCAGGTACAGGAAGGGGCTCAAGTAGACCCCAAGTTCTGGCTCTGTCTGTCTTATTCTGAAGGCATGAAATACAAGATCTTACATATTTCTTGCAGTCGTTCATCAAATTTGGCAACCAGAATGTACGGGAGATCAAATTGGCCGTCTTGTGAATCCCAAAGTGACCCGCTCTTGTAACTTCTGCACAATATTTGAGAGCGCAGAAATAGTTTGGTAAATGTCCTTCGGTGGAGAGGCCTCCCTTCCAGACTCCATCTCTGGCTGACTGGTACTGTCACGTACCTGGTAGGAGTCTGGAATGACGAGGTCGGCCTCCCTTGTATCTCCAACCCAAGCCCCACTGAGGATGGGACAGACCTAGGGTGAGGAGTTACAAGAGTGCCTGTAGTTGCGTGCAGAACTTGTCAGCTGAGTTGCAGACGTGGAGATGCAGGCAGAGCATCTGGTAAGGAACTGGACTCAGGAAAGCTGGTAGGATGGACAGCTAGCACAGGCACTGGAGACAGCGTTAAGCCAAGCAGGAGGCTGGTGCAGGATCACAAGGGTGGCCGGGTTCGGTAGCAGACGGGCAGCGAGGTACTGGAAAAGGTTCAAGATTCAAATTGCCTCTTCTCTTCTTGTCGAAGAACTTTTTATTATCTGCTTGGGTCTTGGAGATTGTATCCTGCAGTAATTGGTAGTTTGAGTTAAGGAAGTTCAACCTGTCTTGTACGGCAGGTACAGAAGAATCAATAGGCAGCTCAGGCAAGAAAGAAGGATAGTATCCATAATTGGCGAACAAAGGTGACTGTTTGGTTACCGAATGGGTGGAATTATTGTATGAAAATTCCGCGAGTGGGAGAAGTGATAGCCAGTCATCCTGTGCAAAAGAAGAAAAGCATCGTAGGTACTGTTCAAGGGTTTGATTGACCCTTTCAGTCTGTCCATTAGTTTGTGGGTGATAAGCTGTGGAGAGGCGGAGTTCAATGTTCAAAGTTTCACATAAGTCCCTCCAAAATCTAGAAGTGAACTGCACCCCTCGATCAGAAACTATGCTGTCAGGGATGCCATGCAACCTTACAATCTCCTTGATAAAAGTTGAGGCAGTCTCCGGGGCAGAAGGAGTTCCTTGCAGAGGTACAAAGTGGGCCATTTTGGTCAAACGATCAACCACAACGAAAATGGTAGTAAAGTCTTCAGATGGGGGAAGTTCTACTATAAAATCCATGGAGATCATGCTCCATGGTTTCTCAGGTACAGGAAGGGGCTCAAGTAGACCCCAAGTTCTGGCTCTGTCTGTCTTATTCCGAAGGCATGAAATACAAGATCTTACATATTTCTTGCAGTCGTTCATCAAGTTTGGCCACTAGAATGTACGGGAGATCAAATTAGCCGTCTTGTGAATCCCAAAGTGACCCGCTCTAGTAACTTCTGCACAATATTTGAGAGCGCAGAAATAGTTTGGTAAATGTCCTTCGGTGGAGAGGCCTCCCTTCCAGACTCCATCTCTGGCTGACTGGTACTGTCACGTACCTGGAGGAGTCTGGAATGACGAGGTCGGCCTCCCTTGTATCTCCAACCCAAGCCCCACTGAGGATGGGACAGACCTAGGGTGAGGAGTTACACGAGAGCCTGTAGTTGCGTGCAGAACTTGTCAGCTGAGTTGCAGACGTGGAGATGCAGGCAGAGCATCTGGTAAGGAACTGGACTCAGGAAAGCTGGTAGGATGGACAGCTAGCACAGGCACTGGAGACAGCGTTAAGCCAAGCAGGAGGCTGGTGCAGGATCACAAGGGTGCCCGGGTTCGGTAGCAGACGGGCAGCGAGGTACTGGAAAAGGCCCCAAAAATCTTGGGCCAAGCTTCCTCGAGGGGCAACTTAGTTTCAAGTTCGCTGTGGAAAGCCAGACCTTATCTCCAGGTTCAAGATTCAAATTGCCTCTTCTCTTCTTGTCGAAGAACTTTTTATTATCTGCCTGGGTCTTGGAGATTGTATCCTGCAGTAATTGGTAGTTTGAGTTAAGGAAGTTCAACCTGTCTTGTACGGCAGGTACAGAAGAATCAATAGGCAGCTCAGGCAAGAAAGAAGGATGGTATCCATAATTGGCGAAAAAAGGTGACTGTTTTGTTACCGAATGGGTGGAATTATTGTATGAAAATTCCGCGAGTGGGAGAAGTGATAGCCAGTCATCCTGTGCAAAAGAAGAAAAGCATCGTAGGTACTGTTCAAGGGTTTGATTGACCCTTTCAGTCTGTCCATTAGTTTGTGGGTGATAAGCTGTGGAGAGGCGGAGTTCAATGTTCAAAGTTTCACATAAGGCCCTCCAACATCTAGAAGTGAACTGCACCCCTCGATCAGAAACTATGCTGTCAGGGATGCCATGCAACCTTACAATCTCCTTGATAAAAGTTGAGGCAGTCTCCGGGGCAGAAGGAGTTCCTTGCAGAGGTACAAAGTGGGCCATTTTGGTCAAACGATCAACCACAACGAAAATGGTAGTGAAGTCTTCAGATGGGGGAAGTTCTACTATAAAATCCATGGAGATCATGCTCCATGGTTTCTCAGGTACAGGAAGGGGCTCAAGTAGACCCCAAGTTCTGGCTCTGTCTGTCTTATTCTGAAGGCATGAAATACAAGATCTTACATATTTCTTGCAGTCGTTCATCAAATTTGGCAACCAGAATGTACGGGAGATCAAATTGGCCGTCTTGTGAATCCCAAAGTGACCCGCTCTTGTAACTTCTGCACAATATTTGAGAGCGCAGAAATAGTTTGGTAAATGTCCTTCGGTGGAGAGGCCTCCCTTCCAGACTCCATCTCTGGCTGACTGGTACTGTCACGTACCTGGTAGGAGTCTGGAATGACGAGGTCGGCCTCCCTTGTATCTCCAACCCAAGCCCCACTGAGGATGGGACAGACCTAGGGTGAGGAGTTACAAGAGTGCCTGTAGTTGCGTGCAGAACTTGTCAGCTGAGTTGCAGACGTGGAGATGCAGGCAGAGCATCTGGTAAGGAACTGGACTCAGGAAAGCTGGTAGGATGGACAGCTAGCACAGGCACTGGAGACAGCGTTAAGCCAAGCAGGAGGCTGGTGCAGGATCACAAGGGTGGCCGGGTTCGGTAGCAGACGGGCAGCGAAGTACAAGGCACAGGCAGGAGGGAGGTCAGATGGGAAGCCGAGATCAGGAACCAGTAATCAAGTATTCAAGTCCGGAAGCAAGGTCAAAGGGAAGCCAAGGTTCAGCAACAGGGATCAAGCCAGGTTTAAACAGAGTTCAGGTATCAGGGTACTTGCTGAAGACCAGTCAGCACTTGTCAGAAGTCAGAGCATCCTTTAAGTAGGCAGGCTGGTGCCAAAGGGAATTAGGAGCGTGCTCCTGCGCGCGCACGTTGCCCGTGCGCACGCGCATGCGCGAATTGCGCACACGCATGCGCAATGGTACTCCGGAAAGGCCGCTGCGTACTGGGGATGCGCGCGCCAGCATTCCGAGACTGTTGACGAATGCGCGCATGCGCAGACGGATTCCCGGCAGCTTCCTTACATTGCCCCCCTTAGGGGCAGACTCTGGATGCCCCTCATGACCTCTTTTTCCGGGTGGCGTAGAAAGAAAGCTCGTACCAGTCTTGGAGCATGCACATCAGAAGCTGGTTCCCAGGAACTTTCTTCCGGCCCGTAGCCTTTCCATTTAATGAGAAACTGTGTTTGGTTACCTCTCTTCCTACAGTCCAATACGGCCTCCACCTCAAATTCCTCATTCCCTTCGATAAGTAGCGGTGGAGGGGTTTCAGAAATCTGATTTGGGAAAGGATTTGGCACTGTAGGCTTCAACAAAGAAACATGGAATACTGGGTGGATTCTCAGGTTCTTGGGTAACACTAATTCGAATGCTACTGCATTAATCTTTCTCTTGACTGGAAAAGGCCCCAAAAATCTTGGGCCAAGCTTCCTCGAGGGGCAACTTAGTTTCAAGTTCGCTGTGAAAAGCCAGACCTTATCTCCAGGTTCAAGATTCAAATTGCCTCTTCTCTTCTTGTCGAAGAACTTTTTATTATCTGCCTGGGTCTTGGAGATTGTATCCTGCAGTAATTGGTAGTTGGAGTTAAGGAAGTTCAACCTGTCTTGTACGGCAGGTACAGAAGAATCAATAGGCAGCTCAGGCAAGAAAGAAGGATGGTATCCATAATTGGCGAAAAAAGGTGACTGTTTGGTTGCCGAATGGGTGGAATTATTGTATGAAAATTCCGCGAGTGGAAGAAGTGATAGCCAGTCATCCTGTGCAAAAGAAGAAAAGCATCGTAGGTACTGTTCAATGGTTTGATTGACCCTTTCAGTCTGTCCATTAGTTTGTGGGTGATAAGCTGTGGAGAGGCGGAGTTCAATGTTCAAAGTTTCACATAAGGCCCTCCAAAATCTAGAAGTGAACTGCACCCCTCGATCAGAAACTATGCTGTCAGGGATGCCATGCAACCTTACAATCTCCTTGATAAAAGTTGAGGCAGTCTCCGGGGCAGAAGGAGTTCCTTGCAGAGGTACAAAGTGGGCCATTTTGGTCAAACGATCAACCACAACGAAAATGGTAGTGAAGTCTTCAGATGGGGGAAGTTCTACTATAAAATCCATGGAGATCATGCTCCATGGTTTCTCAGGTACAGGAAGGGGCTCAAGTAGACCCCAAGTTCTGGCTCTGTCTGTCTTATTCCGAAGGCATGAAATACAAGATCTTACATATTTCTTGCAGTCGTTCATCAAGTTTGGCCACTAGAATGTACGGGAGATCAAATTAGCCGTCTTGTGAATCCCAAAGTGACCCGCTCTTGTAACTTCTGCACAATATTTGAGAGCGCAGAAATAGTTTGGTAAATGTCCTTCGGTGGAGAGGCCTCCCTTCCAGACTCCATCTCTGGCTGACTGGTACTGTCACGTACCTGGTAGGAGTCTTGAATGACGGGGTCGGCCTCCCTTGTATCTCCAACCCAAGCCCCACTGAGGATGGGACAGACCTAGGGTGAGGAGTTACACGAGTGCCTGTAGTTGCGTGCAGAACTTTTCAGCTGAGTTGCAGACGTGGAGATGCAGGCAGAGCATCTGGTAAGGAACTGGACTCAGGAAAGCTGGTAGGATGGACAGCTAGCACAGGCACTGGAGACAGCGTTAAGCCAAGCAGGAGGCTGGTGCAGGATCACAAGGGTGGCCGGGTTCGGTAGCAGACGGGCAGCGAGGTACTGGAAAAGGTTCAAGATTCAAATTGCCTCTTCTCTTCTTGTCGAAGAACTTTTTATTATCTGCCTGGGTCTTGGAGATTGTATCCTGCAGTAATTGGTAGTTGGAGTTAAGGAAGTTCAACCTGTCTTGTACGGCAGGTACAGAAGAATCAATAGGCAGCTCAGGCAAGAAAGAAGGATGGTATCCATAATTGGCGAAAAAAGGTGACTGTTTGGTTGCCGAATGGGTGGAATTATTGTATGAAAATTCCGCGAGTGGGAGAAGTGATAACCAGTCATCTTCTGCCCCGGAGACTGCCTCAACTTTTATCAAGGAGATTGTAAGGTTGCATGGCATCCCTGACAGCATAGTTTCTGATCGAGGGGTGCAGTTCACTTCTAGATTTTGGAGGGCCTTATGTGAAACTTTGAACATTGAACTCCGCCTCTCCACAGCTTATCACCCACAAACTAATGGACAGACTGAAAGGGTCAATCAAACCCTTGAACAGTACCTACGATGCTTTTCTTCTTTTGCACAGGATGACTGGCTATCACTTCTCCCACTCGCGGAATTTTCATACAATAATTCCACCCATTCGGTAACCAAACAGTCACCTTTTTTCGCCAATTATGGATACCATCCTTCTTTCTTGCCTGAGCTGCCTATTGATTCTTCTGTACCTGCCGTACAAGACAGGTTGAACTTCCTTAACTCCAACTACCAATTACTGCAGGTCCCAGAACAGTTCAGAGTTGCCGTCCTAGGGCGATGTCATGATCATCCCATAGCGGGTCACTTTGGGATTCACAAGACGGCTAATTTGATCTCCCGTACATTCTGGTGGCCAAACTTGATGAACGACTGCAAGAAATATGTAAGATCTTGTATTTCATGCCTTCGGAATAAGACAGACAGAGCCAGAACTTGGGGTCTACTTGAGCCCCTTCCTGTACCTGAGAAACCATGGAGCATGATCTCCATGGATTGTATAGTAGAACTTCCCCCATCTGAAGACTTCACTACCATTTTCGTTGTGGTTGATCGTTTGACCAAAATGGCCCACTTTGTACCTCTGCAAGGAACTCCTTCTGCCCCGGAGACTGCCTCAACTTTTATCAAGGAGATTGTAAGGTTGCATGGCATCCCTGACAGCATAGTTTCTGATCGAGGGGTGCAGTTGACTTCTAGATGTTGGAGGGCCTTATGTGAAACTTTGAACATTGAACTCCGCCTCTCCACAGCTTATCACCCACAAACTAATGGACAGACTGAAAGGGTCAATCAAACCCTTGAACAGTACCTACGATGCTTTTCTTCTTTTGCGCAGGATGACTGGCTATCACTTCTCCCACTCGCGGAATTTTCATACAATAATTTCACCCATTCGGCAACCAAACAGTCACCTTTTTTCGCCAATTATGGATACCATCCTTCTTTCTTGCCTAAGCTGCCTATTGATTCTTCTGTACCTGCCGTACAAGACAGGTTGAACTTCCTTAACTCCAACTACCAATTACTGCAGGATACAATCTCCAAGACCCAGGCAGATAATAAAAAGTTCTTCGACAAGAAGAGAAGAGGCAATTTGAATCTTGAACCTGGAGATAAGGTCTGGCTTTCCACAGCGAACTTGAAACTAAGTTGCCCCTCGAGGAAGCTTGGCCCAAGATTTTTGGGGCCTTTTCCAGTACCTCGCTGCCCGTCTGCTACCGAACCCGGCCACCCTTGTGATCCTGCACCAGCCTCCTGCTTGGCTTAACGCTGTCTCCAGTGCCTGTGCTAGCTGTCCATCCTACCAGCTTTCCTGAGTCCAGTTCCTTACCAGATGCTCTGCCTGCATCTCCACGTCTGCAACTCAGCTGACAAGTTCTGCACGCAACTACAGGCACTCGTGTAACTCCTCACCCTAGGTCTGTCCCATCCTCAGTGGGGCTTGGGTTGGAGATACAAGGGAGGCCGACCTCGTCATTCCAGACTCCTACCAGGTACGTGACAGTACCAGTCAGCCAGAGATGGAGTCTGGAAGGGAGGCCTCTCCACCGAAGGACATTTACCAAACTATTTCTGCGCTCTCAAATATTGTGCAGAAGTTACAAGAGCGGGTCACTTTGGGATTCACAAGACGGCCAATTTGATCTCCCGTACATTCTGGTGGCCAAATTTGATGAACGACTGCAAGAAATATGTAAGATCTTGTATTTCATGCCTTCGGAATAAGACAGACAGAGCCAGAACTTGGGGTCTACTTGAGCCCCTTCCTGTACCTGAGAAACCATGGAGCATGATCTCCATGGATTTTATAGTAGAACTTCTCCCATCTGAAGACTTCACTACCATTTTCGTTGTGGTTGATCGTTTGACCAAAATGGCCCACTTTGTACCTCTGCAAGGAACTCCTTCTGCCCCGGAGACTGCCTCAACTTTTATCAAGGAGATTGTAAGGTTGCATGGCATCCCTGACAGCATAGTTTCTGATCAAGGGGTGCAGTTCACTTCTAGATTTTGGAGGGCCTTATGTGAAACTTTGAACATTGAACTCCGCCTCTCCACAGCTTATCACCCACAAACTAATGGACAGACTGAAAGGGTCAATCAAACCCTTGAACAGTACCTACGATGCTTTTCTTCTTTTGCACAGGATGACTGGCTATCACTTCTCCCACTCGCGGAATTTTCATACAATAATTCCACCCATTCGGCAACCAAACAGTCACCTTTTTTCGCCAATTATGGATACCATCCTTCTTTCTTGCCTGAGCTGCCTATTGATTCTTCTGTACCTGCCGTACAAGACAGGTTGAACTTCCTTAACTCCAACTACCAATTACTGCAGGATACAATCTCCAAGACCCAGGCAGATAATAAAAAGTTCTTCGACAAGAAGAGAAGAGGCAATTTGAATCTTGAACCTGGAGATAAGGTCTGGCTTTCCACAGCGAACTTGAAACTAAGTTGCCCCTCGAGGAAGCTTGGCCCAAGATTTTTGGGGCCTTTTCCAGTACCTCGCTGCCCGTCTGCTACCGAACCCGGCCACCCTTGTGATCCTGCACCAGCCTCCTGCTTGGCTTAACGCTGTCTCCAGTGCCTGTGCTAGCTGTCCATCCTACCAGCTTTCCTGAGTCCAGTTCCTTACCAGATGCTCTGCCTGCATCTCCACGTCTGCAACTCAGCTGACAAGTTCTGCACGCAACTACAGGCTCTCGTGTAACTCCTCACCCTAGGTCTGTCCCATCCTCAGTGGGGCTTGGGTTGGAGATACAAGGGAGGCCGACCTCGTCATTCCAGACTCCTACCACGTACGTGACAGTACCAGTCAGCCAGAGATGGAGTCTGGAAGGGAGGCCTCTCCACCGAAGGACATTTACCAAACTATTTCTGCGCTCTCAAATATTGTGCAGAAGTTACAAGAGCGGGTCACTTTGGGATTCACAAGACGGCTAATTTGATCTCCCGTACATTCTAGTGGCCAAACTTGATGAACGACTGCAAGAAATATGTAAGATCTTGTATTTCATGCCTTCGGAATAAGACAGACAGAGCCAGAACTTGGGGTCTACTTGAGCCCCTTCCTGTACCTGAGAAACCATGGAGCATGATCTCCATGGATTTTATAGTAGAACTTCCCCCATCTGAAGACTTTACTACCATTTTCGTTGTGGTTGATCGTTTGACCAAAATGGCCCACTTTGTACCTCTGCAAGGAACTCCTTCTGCCCCGGAGACTGCCTCAACTTTTATCAAGGAGATTGTAAGGTTGCATGGCATCCCTGACAGCATAGTTTCTGATCGAGGGGTGCAGTTCACTTCTAGATGTTGGAGGGCCTTATGTGAAACTTTGAACATTGAACTCCGCCTCTCCACAGCTTATCACCCACAAACTAATGGACAGACTGAAAGGGTCAATCAAACCCTTGAACAGTACCTACGATGCTTTTCTTCTTTTGCGCAGGATGACTGGCTATCACTTCTCCCACTCGCGGAATTTTCATACAATAATTTCACCCATTCGGCAACCAAACAGTCACCTTTTTTCGCCAATTATGGATACCATCCTTCTTTCTTGCCTAAGCTGCCTATTGATTCTTCTGTACCTGCCGTACAAGACAGGTTGAACTTCCTTAACTCCAACTACCAATTACTGCAGGATACAATCTCCAAGACCCAGGCAGATAATAAAAAGTTCTTCGACAAGAAGAGAAGAGGCAATTTGAATCTTGAACCTGGAGATAAGGTCTGGCTTTCCACAGCGAACTTGAAACTAAGTTGCCCCTCGAGGAAGCTTGGCCCAAGATTTTTGGGGCCTTTTCCAGTACCTCGCTGCCCGTCTGCTACCGAACCCGGCCACCCTTGTGATCCTGCACCAGCCTCCTGCTTGGCTTAACGCTGTCTCCAGTGCCTGTGCTAGCTGTCCATCCTACCAGCTTTCCTGAGTCCAGTTCCTTACCAGATGCTCTGCCTGCATCTCCACGTCTGCAACTCAGCTGACAAGTTCTGCACGCAACTACAGGCACTCGTGTAACTCCTCACCCTAGGTCTGTCCCATCCTCAGTGGGGCTTGGGTTGGAGATACAAGGGAGGCCGACCTCGTCATTCCAGACTCCTACCAGGTACGTGACAGTACCAGTCAGCCAGAGATGGAGTCTGGAAGGGAGGCCTCTCCACCGAAGGACATTTACCAAACTATTTCTGCGCTCTCAAATATTGTGCAGAAGTTACAAGAGCGGGTCACTTTGGGATTCACAAGACGGCCAATTTGATCTCCCGTACATTCTGGTGGCCAAATTTGATGAACGACTGCAAGAAATATGTAAGATCTTGTATTTCATGCCTTCGGAATAAGACAGACAGAGCCAGAACTTGGGGTCTACTTGAGCCCCTTCCTGTACCTGAGAAACCATGGAGCATGATCTCCATGGATTTTATAGTAGAACTTCTCCCATCTGAAGACTTCACTACCATTTTCGTTGTGGTTGATCGTTTGACCAAAATGGCCCACTTTGTACCTCTGCAAGGAACTCCTTCTGCCCCGGAGACTGCCTCAACTTTTATCAAGGAGATTGTAAGGTTGCATGGCATCCCTGACAGCATAGTTTCTGATCGAGGGGTGCAGTTCACTTCTAGATTTTGGAGGGCCTTATGTGAAACTTTGAACATTGAACTCCGCCTCTCCACAGCTTATCACCCACAAACTAATGGACAGACTGAAAGGGTCAATCAAACCCTTGAACAGTACCTACGATGCTTTTCTTCTTTTGCACAGGATGACTGGCTATCACTTCTCCCACTCGCGGAATTTTCATACAATAATTCCACCCATTCGGCAACCAAACAGTCACCTTTTTTCGCCAATAATGGATACCATCCTTCTTTCTTGCCTGAGCTGCCTATTGATTCTTCTGTACCTGCCGTACAAGACAGGTTGAACTTCCTTAACTCCAACTACCAATTACTGCAGGATACAATCTCCAAGACCCAGGCAGATAATAAAAAGTTCTTCGACAAGAAGAGAAGAGGCAATTTGAATCTTGAACCTGGAGATAAGGTCTGGCTTTCCACAGCGAACTTGAAACTAAGTTGCCCCTCGAGGAAGCTTGGCCCAAGATTTTTGGGGCCTTTTCCAGTACCTCGCTGCCCGTCTGCTACCGAACCCGGCCACCCTTGTGATCCTGCACCAGCCTCCTGCTTGGCTTAACGCTGTCTCCAGTGCCTGTGCTAGCTGTCCATCCTACCAGCTTTCCTGAGTCCAGTTCCTTACCAGATGCTCTGCCTGCATCTCCACGTCTGCAACTCAGCTGACAAGTTCTGCACGCAACTACAGGCTCTCGTGTAACTCCTCACCCTAGGTCTGTCCCATCCTCAGTGGGGCTTGGGTTGGAGATACAAGGGAGGCCGACCTCGTCATTCCAGACTCCTACCAGGTACGTGACAGTACCAGTCAGCCAGAGATGGAGTCTGGAAGGGAGGCCTCTCCACCGAAGGACATTTACCAAACTATTTCTGCGCTCTCAAATATTGTGCAGAAGTTACAAGAGCGGGTCACTTTGGGATTCACAAGACGGCCAATTTGATCTCCCGTACATTCTGGTGGCCAAATTTGATGAACGACTGCAAGAAATATGTAAGATCTTGTATTTCATGCCTTCGGAATAAGACAGACAGAGCCAGAACTTGGGGTCTACTTGAGCCCCTTCCTGTACCTGAGAAACCATGGAGCATGATCTCCATGGATTTTATAGTAGAACTTCTCCCATCTGAAGACTTCACTACCATTTTCGTTGTGGTTGATCGTTTGACCAAAATGGCCCACTTTGTACCTCTGCAAGGAACTCCTTCTGCCCCGGAGACTGCCTCAACTTTTATCAAGGAGATTGTAAGGTTGCATGGCATCCCTGACAGCATAGTTTCTGATCAAGGGGTGCAGTTCACTTCTAGATTTTGGAGGGCCTTATGTGAAACTTTGAACATTGAACTCCGCCTCTCCACAGCTTATCACCCACAAACTAATGGACAGACTGAAAGGGTCAATCAAACCCTTGAACAGTACCTACGATGCTTTTCTTCTTTTGCACAGGATGACTGGCTATCACTTCTCCCACTCGCGGAATTTTCATACAATAATTCCACCCATTCGGCAACCAAACAGTCACCTTTTTTCGCCAATTATGGATACCATCCTTCTTTCTTGCCTGAGCTGCCTATTGATTCTTCTGTACCTGCCGTACAAGACAGGTTGAACTTCCTTAACTCCAACTACCAATTACTGCAGGATACAATCTCCAAGACCCAGGCAGATAATAAAAAGTTCTTCGACAAGAAGAGAAGAGGCAATTTGAATCTTGAACCTGGAGATAAGGTCTGGCTTTCCACAGCGAACTTGAAACTAAGTTGCCCCTCGAGGAAGCTTGGCCCAAGATTTTTGGGGCCTTTTCCAGTACCTCGCTGCCCGTCTGCTACCGAACCCGGCCACCCTTGTGATCCTGCACCAGCCTCCTGCTTGGCTTAACGCTGTCTCCAGTGCCTGTGCTAGCTGTCCATCCTACCAGCTTTCCTGAGTCCAGTTCCTTACCAGATGCTCTGCCTGCATCTCCACGTCTGCAACTCAGCTGACAAGTTCTGCACGCAACTACAGGCTCTCGTGTAACTCCTCACCCTAGGTCTGTCCCATCCTCAGTGGGGCTTGGGTTGGAGATACAAGGGAGGCCGACCTCGTCATTCCAGACTCCTACCACGTACGTGACAGTACCAGTCAGCCAGAGATGGAGTCTGGAAGGGAGGCCTCTCCACCGAAGGACATTTACCAAACTATTTCTGCGCTCTCAAATATTGTGCAGAAGTTACAAGAGCGGGTCACTTTGGGATTCACAAGACGGCTAATTTGATCTCCCGTACATTCTAGTGGCCAAACTTGATGAACGACTGCAAGAAATATGTAAGATCTTGTATTTCATGCCTTCGGAATAAGACAGACAGAGCCAGAACTTGGGGTCTACTTGAGCCCCTTCCTGTACCTGAGAAACCATGGAGCATGATCTCCATGGATTTTATAGTAGAACTTCCCCCATCTGAAGACTTTACTACCATTTTCGTTGTGGTTGATCGTTTGACCAAAATGGCCCACTTTGTACCTCTGCAAGGAACTCCTTCTGCCCCGGAGACTGCCTCAACTTTTATCAAGGAGATTGTAAGGTTGCATGGCATCCCTGACAGCATAGTTTCTGATCGAGGGGTGCAGTTCACTTCTAGATGTTGGAGGGCCTTATGTGAAACTTTGAACATTGAACTCCGCCTCTCCACAGCTTATCACCCACAAACTAATGGACAGACTGAAAGGGTCAATCAAACCCTTGAACAGTACCTACGATGCTTTTCTTCTTTTGCGCAGGATGACTGGCTATCACTTCTCCCACTCGCGGAATTTTCATACAATAATTTCACCCATTCGGCAACCAAACAGTCACCTTTTTTCGCCAATTATGGATACCATCCTTCTTTCTTGCCTAAGCTGCCTATTGATTCTTCTGTACCTGCCGTACAAGACAGGTTGAACTTCCTTAACTCCAACTACCAATTACTGCAGGATACAATCTCCAAGACCCAGGCAGATAATAAAAAGTTCTTCGACAAGAAGAGAAGAGGCAATTTGAATCTTGAACCTGGAGATAAGGTCTGGCTTTCCACAGCGAACTTGAAACTAAGTTGCCCCTCGAGGAAGCTTGGCCCAAGATTTTTGGGGCCTTTTCCAGTACCTCGCTGCCCGTCTGCTACCGAACCCGGCCACCCTTGTGATCCTGCACCAGCCTCCTGCTTGGCTTAACGCTGTCTCCAGTGCCTGTGCTAGCTGTCCATCCTACCAGCTTTCCTGAGTCCAGTTCCTTACCAGATGCTCTGCCTGCATCTCCACGTCTGCAACTCAGCTGACAAGTTCTGCACGCAACTACAGGCACTCGTGTAACTCCTCACCCTAGGTCTGTCCCATCCTCAGTGGGGCTTGGGTTGGAGATACAAGGGAGGCCGACCTCGTCATTCCAGACTCCTACCAGGTACGTGACAGTACCAGTCAGCCAGAGATGGAGTCTGGAAGGGAGGCCTCTCCACCGAAGGACATTTACCAAACTATTTCTGCGCTCTCAAATATTGTGCAGAAGTTACAAGAGCGGGTCACTTTGGGATTCACAAGACGGCCAATTTGATCTCCCGTACATTCTGGTGGCCAAATTTGATGAACGACTGCAAGAAATATGTAAGATCTTGTATTTCATGCCTTCGGAATAAGACAGACAGAGCCAGAACTTGGGGTCTACTTGAGCCCCTTCCTGTACCTGAGAAACCATGGAGCATGATCTCCATGGATTTTATAGTAGAACTTCTCCCATCTGAAGACTTCACTACCATTTTCGTTGTGGTTGATCGTTTGACCAAAATGGCCCACTTTGTACCTCTGCAAGGAACTCCTTCTGCCCCGGAGACTGCCTCAACTTTTATCAAGGAGATTGTAAGGTTGCATGGCATCCCTGACAGCATAGTTTCTGATCGAGGGGTGCAGTTCACTTCTAGATTTTGGAGGGCCTTATGTGAAACTTTGAACATTGAACTCCGCCTCTCCACAGCTTATCACCCACAAACTAATGGACAGACTGAAAGGGTCAATCAAACCCTTGAACAGTACCTACGATGCTTTTCTTCTTTTGCACAGGATGACTGGCTATCACTTCTCCCACTCGCGGAATTTTCATACAATAATTCCACCCATTCGGCAACCAAACAGTCACCTTTTTTCGCCAATTATGGATACCATCCTTCTTTCTTGCCTGAGCTGCCTATTGATTCTTCTGTACCTGCCGTACAAGACAGGTTGAACTTCCTTAACTCCAACTACCAATTACTGCAGGATACAATCTCCAAGACCCAGGCAGATAATAAAAAGTTCTTCGACAAGAAGAGAAGAGGCAATTTGAATCTTGAACCTGGAGATAAGGTCTGGCTTTCCACAGCGAACTTGAAACTAAGTTGCCCCTCGAGGAAGCTTGGCCCAAGATTTTTGGGGCCTTTTCCAGTACCTCGCTGCCCGTCTGCTACCGAACCCGGCCACCCTTGTGATCCTGCACCAGCCTCCTGCTTGGCTTAACGCTGTCTCCAGTGCCTGTGCTAGCTGTCCATCCTACCAGCTTTCCTGAGTCCAGTTCCTTACCAGATGCTCTGCCTGCATCTCCACGTCTGCAACTCAGCTGACAAGTTCTGCACGCAACTACAGGCTCTCGTGTAACTCCTCACCCTAGGTCTGTCCCATCCTCAGTGGGGCTTGGGTTGGAGATACAAGGGAGGCCGACCTCGTCATTCCAGACTCCTACCACGTACGTGACAGTACCAGTCAGCCAGAGATGGAGTCTGGAAGGGAGGCCTCTCCACCGAAGGACATTTACCAAACTATTTCTGCGCTCTCAAATATTGTGCAGAAGTTACAAGAGCGGGTCACTTTGGGATTCACAAGACGGCTAATTTGATCTCCCGTACATTCTAGTGGCCAAACTTGATGAACGACTGCAAGAAATATGTAAGATCTTGTATTTCATGCCTTCGGAATAAGACAGACAGAGCCAGAACTTGGGGTCTACTTGAGCCCCTTCCTGTACCTGAGAAACCATGGAGCATGATCTCCATGGATTTTATAGTAGAACTTCCCCCATCTGAAGACTTTACTACCATTTTCGTTGTGGTTGATCGTTTGACCAAAATGGCCCACTTTGTACCTCTGCAAGGAACTCCTTCAGCCCCGGAGACTGCCTCAACTTTTATCAAGGAGATTGTAAGGTTGCATGGCATCCCTGACAGCATAGTTTCTGATCGAGGGGTGCAGTTCACTTCTAGATTTTGGAGGGCCTTATGTGAAACTTTGAACATTGAACTCCGCCTCTCCACAGCTTATCACCCACAAACTAATGGACAGACTGAAAGGGTCAATCAAACCCTTGAACAGTACCTACGATGCTTTTCTTCTTTTGCACAGGATGACTGGCTATCACTTCTCCCACTCGCGGAATTTTCATACAATAATTCCACCCATTCGGCAACCAAACAGTCACCTTTTTTCGCCAATTATGGATACCATCCTTCTTTCTTGCCTGAGCTGCCTATTGATTCTTCTGTACCTGCCGTACAAGACAGGTTGAACTTCCTTAACTCCAACTACCAATTACTGCAGGATACAATCTCCAAGACCCAGGCAGATAATAAAAAGTTCTTCGACAAGAAGAGAAGAGGCAATTTGAATCTTGAACCTGGAGATAAGGTCTGGCTTTCCACAGCGAACTTGAAACTAAGTTGCCCCTCGAGGAAGCTTGGCCCAAGATTTTTGGGGCCTTTTCCAGTACCCTCGCTGCCCGTCTGCTACCGAACCCGGCCACCCTTGTGATCCTGCACCAGCCTCCTGCTTGGCTTAACGCTGTCTCCAGTGCCTGTGCTAGCTGTCCATCCTACCAGCTTTCCTGAGTCCAGTTCCTTACCAGATGCTCTGCCTGCATCTCCACGTCTGCAACTCAGCTGACAAGTTCTGCACGCAACTACAGGCTCTCGTGTAACTCCTCACCCTAGGTCTGTCCCATCCTCAGTGGGGCTTGGGTTGGAGATACAAGGGAGGCCGACCTCGTCATTCCAGACTCCTACCACGTACGTGACAGTACCAGTCAGCCAGAGATGGAGTCTGGAAGGGAGGCCTCTCCACCGAAGGACATTTACCAAACTATTTCTGCGCTCTCAAATATTGTGCAGAAGTTACAAGAGCGGGTCACTTTGGGATTCACAAGACGGCTAATTTGATCTCCCGTACATTCTAGTGGCCAAACTTGATGAACGACTGCAAGAAATATGTAAGATCTTGTATTTCATGCCTTCGGAATAAGACAGACAGAGCCAGAACTTGGGGTCTACTTAAGCCCCTTCCTGTACCTGAGAAACCATGGAGCATGATCTCCATGGATTTTATAGTAGAACTTCCCCCATCTGAAGACTTTACTACCATTTTCGTTGTGGTTGATCGTTTGACCAAAATGGCCCACTTTTTACCTCTGCAAGGAACTCCTTCTGCCCCGGAGACTGCCTCAACTTTTATCAAGGAGATTGTAAGGTTGCATGGCATCCCTGACAGCATAGTTTCTGATCGAGGGGTGCAGTTCACTTCTAGATTTTGGAGGGCCTTATGTGAAACTTTGAACATTGAACTCCGCCTCTCCACAGCTTATCACCCACAAACTAATGGACAGACTGAAAGGGTCAATCAAACCCTTGAACAGTACCTACGATGCTTTTCTTCTTATGCACAGGATGACTGGCTATCACTTCTCCCACTCGCGGAATTTTCATACAATAATTCCACCCATTCGGTAACCAAACAGTCAAATTTTTTCGCCAATTATGGATACCATCCTTCTTTCTTGCCTGAGCTGCCTATTGATTCTTCTGTACCTGCCGTACAAGACAGGTTGAACTTCCTTAACTCCAACTACCAATTACTGCAGGGACGGTCACCTCACGCGGAAGTCGCTCTTCCATGCGACCAAGATTCTCTTGTAACTTCTGCACAATATTTGAGAGCGCAGAAATAGTTTGGTAAATGTCCTTCGGTGGAGAGGCCTCCCTTCCAGACTCCATCTCTGGCTGACTGGTACTGTCACGTACCTGGTAGGAGTCTGGAATGACGAGGTCGGCCTCCCTTGTATCTCCAACCCAAGCCCCACTGAGGATGGGACAGACCTAGGGTGAGGAGTTACACGAGTGCCTGTAGTTGCGTGCAGAACTTTTCAGCTGAGTTGCAGACGTGGAGATGCAGGCAGAGCATCTGGTAAGGAACTGGACTCAGGAAAGCTGGTAGGATGGACAGCTAGCACAGGCACTGGAGACAGCGTTAAGCCAAGCAGGAGGCTGGTGCAGGATCACAAGGGTGGCCGGGTTCGGTAGCAGACGGGCAGCGAGGTACTGGAAAAGGTTCAAGATTCAAATTGCCTCTTCTCTTCTTGTCGTAGAACTTTTTATTATCTGCCTGGGTCTTGGAGATTGTATCCTGCAGTAATTGGTAGTTGGAGTTAAGGAAGTTCAACCTGTCTTGTACGGCAGGTACAGAAGAATCAATAGGCAGCTCAGGCAAGAAAGAAGGATGGTATCCATTATTGGCGAAAAAAGGTGACTGTTTGGTTGCCGAATGGGTGGAATTATTGTATGAAAATTCCGCGAGTGGGAGAAGTGATAGCCAGTCATCCTGCGCAAAAGAAGAAAAGCATCGTAGGTACTGTTCAAGGGTTTGATTGACCCTTTCAGTCTGTCCATTAGTTTGTTGGTGATAAGCTGTGGAGAGGCGGAGTTCAATGTTCAAAGTTTCACATAAGGCCCTCCAAAATCTAGAAGTGAACTGCACCCCTCGATCAGAAACTATGCTGTCAGGGATGCCATGCAACCTTACAATCTCCTTGATAAAAGTTGAGGCAGTCTCCGGGGCAGAAGGAGTTCCTTGCAGAGGTACAAAGTGGGCCATTTTGGTCAAACGATCAACCACAACGAAAATGGTAGTGAAGTCTTCAGATGGGGGAAGTTCTACTATAAAATCCATGGAGATCATGCTCCATGGTTTCTCAGGTACAGGAAGGGGCTCAAGTAGACCCCAAGTTCTGGCTCTGTCTGTCTTATTCCGAAGGCATGAAATACAAGATCATACATATTTCTTGCAGTCGTTCATCAAGTTTGGCCACTAGAATGTACGGGAGATCAAATTAGCTGTCTTGTGAATCCCAAAGTGACCCGCTCTTGTAACTTCTGCACAATATTTGAGAGCGCAGAAATAGTTTGGTAAATGTCCTTCGGAGGAGAGGCCTCCCTTCCAGACTCCATCTCTGGCTGACTGGTACTGTCACGTACCTGGTAGGAGTCTGGAATGACGAGGTCGGCCTCCCTTGTATCTCCAACCCAAGCCCCACTGAGGATGGGACAGACCTAGGGTGAGGAGTTACACGAGAGCCTGTAGTTGCGTGCAGAACTTGTCAGCTGAGTTGCAGACGTGGAGATGCAGGCAGAGCATCTGGTAAGGAACTGGACTCAGGAAAGCTGGTAGGATGGACAGCTAGCACAGGCACTGGAGACAGCGTTAAGCCAAGCAGGAGGCTGGTGCAGGATCACAAGGGTGGCCGGGTTCGGTAGCAAACGGGCAGCGAGGTACTGGAAAAGGCCCCCAAAAATCTTGGGCCAAGCTTCCTCGAGGGGCAACTTAGTTTCAAGTTCGCTGTGGAAAGCCAGACCTTATCTCCAGGTTCAAGATTCAAATTGCCTCTTCTCTTCTTGTCGAAGAACTTTTTATTATCTGCCTGGGTCTTGGAGATTGTATCCTGCAGTAATTGGTAGTTGGAGTTAAGGAAGTTCAACCTGTCTTGTACGGCAGGTACAGAAGAATCAATAGGCAGCTCAGGCAAGAAAGAAGGATGGTATCCATAATTGGCGAAAAAAGGTGACTGTTTGGTTGCCGAATGGGTGGAATTATTGTATGAAAATTCCGCGAGTGGAAGAAGTGATAGCCAGTCATCCTGTGCAAAAGAAGAAAAGCATCGTAGGTACTGTTCAAGGGTTTGATTGACCCTTTCAGTCTGTCTATTAGTTTGTGGGTGATAAGCTGTGGAGAGGCGGAGTTCAATGTTCAAAGTTTCACATAAGGCCCTCCAAAATCTAGAAGTGAACTGCACCCCTCGGTCAGAAACTATGCTGTCAGGGATGCCATGCAACCTTACAATCTCCTTGATAAAAGTTGAGGCAGTCTCCGGGGCAGAAGGAGTTCCTTGCAGAGGTAAAAAGTGGGCCATTTTGGTCAAACGAACAACCACAACGAAAATGGTAGTGAAGTCTTCAGATGGGGGAAGTTCTACTATAAAATCCATGGAGATCATGCTCCATGGTTTCTCAGGTACAGGAAGGGGCTCAAGTAGACCCCAAGTTCTGGCTCTGTCTGTCTTATTCCGAAGGCATGAAATACAAGATCATACATATTTCTTGCAGTCGTTCATCAAGTTTGGCCACTAGAATGTACGGGAGATCAAATTAGCCGTCTTGTGAATCCCAAAGTGACCCGCTAGGGGATGATCATGACATCGCCCTAGGACGGCAACTCTGAACTGTTCTGGGACCTGCAGTAATTGGTAGTTGGAGTTAAGGAAGTTCAACCTGTCTTGTACGGCAGGTACAGAAGAATCAATAGGCAGCTCAGGCAAGAAAGAAGGATGGTCCAAGACCCAGGCAGATAATAAAAAGTTCTTCGACAAGAAGAGAAGAGGCAATTTGAATCTTGAACCTTTTCCAGTACCTCGCTGCCCGTCTGCTACCGAACCCGGCCACCCTTGTGATCCTGCACCAGCCTCCTACTTGGCTTAACGCTGTCTCCAGTGCCTGTGCTTGCTGTCCATCCTACCAGCTTTCCTGAGTCCAGTTCCTTACCAGATGCTCTGCCTGCATCTCCACGTCTGCAACTCAGCTGACAAGTTCTGCACGCAACTACAGGCACTCGTGTAACTCCTCACCCTAGGTCTGTCCCATCCTCAGTGGGGCTTGGGTTGGAGATACAAGGGAGGCCGACCTCGTCATTCCAGACTCCTACCAGGTACGTGACAGTACCAGTCAGCCAGAGATGGAGTCTGGAAGGGAGGCCTCTCCACCGAAGGACATTTACCAAACTATTTCTGCGCTCTCAAATATTGTGCAGAAGTTACAAGAGCGGGTCACTTTGGGATTCACAAGACGGCTAATTTGATCTCCCGTACATTCTAGTGGCCAGCTTATCACCCACAAACTAATGGACAGACTGAAAGGGTCAATCAAACCCTTGAACAGTACCTACGATGCTCTTCTTCTTTTGCGCAGGATGACTGGCTATCACTTCTCCCACTCGCGGAATTTTCATACAATAATTCCACCCATTCGGCAACCAAACAGTCACCTTTTTTCGTCAATTATGGATACCATCCTTCTTTCTTGCCTGAGCTGCCTATTGATTCTTCTGTACCTGCCGTACAAGACAGGTTGAACTTCCTTAACTCCAACTACCAATTACTGCAGGATACAATCTCCAAGACCCAGGCAGATAATAAAAAGTTATTCGACAAGAAGAGAAGAGGCAATTTGAATCTTGAACCTTTTCCAGTACCTCGCTGCCCGTCTGCTACCGAACCCGGCCACCCTTGTGATCCTGCACCAGCCTCCTGACCCCTGACCACTGACCCCTTTTCCCAGCAAACTGCCGAATCCATGCTTGACAAATTACAGCAAGGGCCAAGGCCTGTTGAAGATTACGTAATTGACTTTCGTGTTTGGAGCGCAGATACCCAATGGAATCACTCTGCACTTCGTCACCAGTTCCGTCTAGGACTTTCTGACACCGTAAAAGATGAACTTGCCAGAGTGGGAATACCCGCGTCCCTGGAAGATCTGATAAATTTAACTATTCAGATCGATCGGCGGTTTCGAGAAAGGCAATCGGAAAAATCTAAAGGGACTCTTTCTGTGGTTTCAAGGCCAGCCGCCCCTGCTCCTCTACCT
>JARGYO010000741.1:0-255000 GCA_029206835.1 Rana muscosa
CAGGGTGACTGGTCTTGTCTCCGCCCCCTCCTGTAGTTTTCTGTAGTGGGTGGAGCCTTCTGGGCCCCGCCCACAGCTCCGTGCTCTCTCCTTCTACCAGGGTGACTGGTCTTGTCTCCGCCCCCTCCTGTAGTTTTCTGTAGTGGGTGGAGCCTTCTGGGCCCCGCCCACAGCTCCGTGGCTCTCTCCTTCTACCAGGGTGACTGGTCTTGTCTCCGCCCCTCCTGTAGTTTTCTGTAGTGAGGTGGAGCTTTCTGGGCCCCTCCCACAGCTCCGTGCTCTCTCCTTCTACCAGGGTGACTGGTCTTGTCTCCGCCCCTCCTGTAGTTTTCTGTAGTGAGTGGAGCTTTCTGGGCCCCTCCCACAGCTCCGTGCTCTCTCCTTCTACCAGGGTGACTGGTCCTAGTCTCCGCCCCCTCCTGTAGTTTTCTGTAGTGGGTGGAGCCTTCTGGGCCCCTCCCACAGCTCCGTGCTCTCTCCTTCTACCAGGGTGACTGGTCTTGTCTCCGCCCCCTCCTGTAGTTTTCTGTAGTGGGTGGAGCCTTCTGGGCCCCTCCCACAGCTCCGTGCTCTCTCCTTCTACCAGGGTGACTGGTCTTGTCTCCGCCCCTCCTGTAGTTTTCTGTAGTGGGTGGAGCCTTCTGGGCCCGCCCACAGCTCCGTGCTCTCTCCTTCTACCAGGGTGATTGGTCTTGTCTCCGCCCCTCCTGTAGTTTTCTGTAGTGGGTGGAGCTTTCTGGGCCCCTCCCACAGCTCCGTGCTCTCTCCTTCTACCAGGGTGACTGGTCTTGTCTCCGCCCCCTCCTGTAGTTTCCTGCAGTGGGTGGAGCCTTCTGGGCCCCTCCCACAGCTTCCGTGCTCTTTCCTTCTACCAGGGTGACTGGTCTTGTCTCCGCCCCCTCCTGTAGTTTTCTGTAGTGGGTGGAGCCTTCTGGGCCCCTCCCACAGCTCCGTGCTCTCTCCTTCTACCAGGGTGACTGGTCTTGTCTCCGCCCCCCCTCCTGTCGTTTTTCTGTAGTGGGTGGAGCCTTCTGGGCCCCTCCCACAGCTCCGTGCTCTCTCCTTCTACCAGGGTGACTGGTCTTGTCTCCGCCCCCACCTGTAGTTTCCTGTAGTAGGTGGAGCCTTCTGGGCCCCTCCCACAGCTCTGCTCTCTCCTTCTACCAGGGTGACTGGTCTTGTCTCCGCCCCCCTCCTGTAGTTTTCTGTAGTGGGTGGAGCCTTCTGGGCCCCTCCCACAGCTCCGTGCTCTCTCCTTCTACCAGGGTGACTGGTCTTGTCTCCGCCCCCTCCTGTAGTTTTCTGTAGTGGGTGGAGCCTTCTGGGCCCCCTCCCACAGCTCCGTGCTCTCTCCTTCTACCAGGGTGACTGGTCTTGTCTCCGCCCCCTCCTGTAGTTTTCTGTAGTGGGTGGAGCCTTCTGGGCCCCTCCCACAGCTCCGTGCTCTCTCCTTCTACCAGGGTGACTGGTCTTGTCTCCGCCCCCTCCTGTAGTTTTCTGTAGTGGGTGGAGCCTTCTGATAGTGGGTGGAGCCTTCTGGGCCCCTCCCACAGCTCCGTGCTCTCTCCTTCTACCAGGATGACTGGTCTTGTCTCCGCCCCTCCTGTAGTTTTCTGTAGTGGGTGGAGCCTTCTGGGCCCCTCCCACAGCTCTGCACTCTCTCCTTGTACAGGTGACTGGTCTTGTCTCCGCCCCTCCTGTAGTTTCCTGCAGTGGGTGGAGCCTTCTGGGCCCCTCCCACAGCTCCGTGCTCTCTCCTTCTACCAGGTGACTGGTCTTGTCTCCGCCCCCTCCTGTAGTTTTCTGCAGTGGGTGGGGCCTTCTGGGCCCCGCCCACAGCTCTGTGCTCTCTCCTTCAACCAGGGTGACTGGTCTTGTCTCCGCCCCCTCCTGTAGTTTTCTGTAGTGGGTGGAGCCTTCTGGGCCCCTCCCACAGCTCCGTGCTCTCTCCTTCTACCAGGGTGACTGGTCCTGTCTCCGCCCCTCCTGTAGTTTTCTGTAGTGGGTGGAGCCTTCTGGGCCCCTCCCACAGCTCCGTGCTCTCTCCTTCTGCCAGGGTGACTGTCTTGTCTCTGCCCCTCCTGTAGTTTTCTGTAGTGGGTGGAGCCTTCTGGGCCCCTCCCACAGCTCTGTGCTCTCTCCTTCTACCAGGGTGGACTGGTCTTGTCTCCGCCCCCTCCTGTAGTTTTCTGTAGTGGGTGGAGCCTTCTGGGCCCCTCCCACAGCTCTGCACTCTCTCCTTGTACAGGTGACTGGTCTTGTCTCTGCCCCTCCTGTAGTTTTCTGTAGTGGGTGGAGCCTTCTGGGCCCCTCCCACAGCTCCGTGCTCTCTCCTTCTACCAGGGTGACTGGTCTTGTCTCCGCCCCCTCTTGTAGTTTTCTGTAGTGGGTGGAGCCTTCTGGGCCCCTCCCACAGCTCCGTGCTCTCTCCTTCTGCCAGGGTGACTGGTCTTGTCTCCGCCCCTCCTGTAGTTTTCTGTAGTGGGTGGAGCCTTCTGGGCCCCGCCCACAGCTCTGTGCTCTCTCCTTCTACCAGGGTGACTGGTCTTGTCTCCGCCCCCTCCTGTAGTTTTCTGTAGTGGGTTGAGCCTTCTGGGCCCCTCCCACAGCTCCGTGCTCTCTCCTTCTACCAGGGTGACTGGTCTTGTCTCCGCCCCTCCTGTAGTTTTCTGTAGTGGGTGGAGCCTTCTGGGCCCCGCCCACAGCTCCGTGCTCTCTCCTTCTACCAGGGTGACTGGTCTTGTCTCCGCCCCCTCCTGTAGTTTTCTGTAGTGGGTGGAGCCTTCTGGGCCCCTCCCACAGCTCCGTGCTCTCTCCTTCTACCAGGGTGACTGGTCTTGTCTCCGCCCCTCCTGTAGTTTTCTGTAGTGGGTGGAGCCTTCTGGGCCCCGCCCACAGCTCCGTGCTCTCTCCTTCTACCAGGGTGACTGGTCTTGTCTCCGCCCCTCCTGTAGTTTTCTGTAGTGGGTGGAGCCTTCTGGGCCCCTCCCACAGCTCCGTGCTCTCTCCTTCTACCAGCGTGACTGGTCTTGTCTCCGCCCCTCCTGTAGTTTTCTGTAGTGGGTGGAGCCTTCTGGGCCCCTCCCACAGCTCCGTGCTCTCTCCTTCTACCAGGGTGACTGGTCTTGTCTCCGCCCCTCCTGTAGTTTTCTGTAGTGGGTGGAGCCTTCTGGGCCCCTCCCACAGCTCCGTGCTCTCTCCTTCTACCAGGGTGACTAGTCTTGTCTCCGCCCCCTCCTGTAGTTTTCTGTAGTGGGTGGAGCCTTCTGGGCCCCTCCCACAGCTCCGTGCTCTCTCCTTCTACCAGGGTGACTGGTCTTGTCTCCGCCCCCTCCTGTAGTTTTCTGTAGTGGGTGGAGCCTTCTGGGCCCCTCCCACAGCTCCGTGCTCTCTCCTTCTACCAGGGTGACTGGTCTTGTCTCCGCCCCTCCTGTAGTTTTCTGTAGTGGGTGGAGCCTTCTGGGCCCCTCCCACAGCTCCGTGCTCTCTCCTTCTACCAGGGTGACTGGTCTAGTCTCCGCCCCCTCCTGTAGTTTTCTGTAGTGGGTGGAGCCTTCTGGGCCCCTCCCACAGCTCCGTGCTCTCTCCTTCTACCAGGGTGACTGGTCTTGTCTCCGCCCCTCCTGTAGTTTTCTGTAGTGGGTGGAGCCTTCTGGGCCCCTCCCACAGCTCCGTGCTCTCTCCTTCTGCCAGGGTGACTGGTCTTGTCTCTGCCCCTCCTGTAGTTTTCTGTAGTGGGTGGAGCCTTCTGGGCCCCTCCCACAGCTCTGTGCTCTCTCCTTCTACCAGGGTGACTGGTCTTGTCTCCGCCCCCTCCTGTAGTTTTCTGTAGTGGGTGGAGCCTTCTGGGCCCCTCCCACAGCTCTGCACTCTCTCCTTGTACAGGTGACTGGTCTTGTCTCTGCCCCTCCTGTAGTTTTCTGTAGTGGGTGGAGCCTTCTGGGCCCCTCCCACAGCTCCGTGCTCTCTCCTTCTACCAGGGTGACTGGTCTTGTCTCCGCCCCCCTCTTGTAGTTTTCTGTAGTGGGTGGAGCCTTCTGGGCCCCTCCCACAGCTCCGTGCTCTCTCCTTCTACCAGGGTGACTGGTCTTGTCTCCGCCCCTCCTGTAGTTTTCTGTAGTGGGTGGAGCCTTCTGGGCCCCTCCCACAGCTCCGTGCTCTCTCCTTCTACCAGGGTGACTGGTCTTGTCTCCGCCCCTCCTGTAGTTTTTCTGTAGTGGGTGGAGCCTTCTGGGCCCCTCCCACAGCTCCGTGCTCTCTCCTTCTACCAGGGTGACTGGTCTTGTCTCTGCCCCTCCTGTAGTTTTCTGTAGTGGGTGGAGCCTTCTGGGCCCCTCCCACAGCTCCGTGCTCTCTCCTTCTACCAGGGTGACTGGTCTTGTCTCCGCCCCCTCCTGTAGTTTTCTGTAGTGGGTGGAGCCTTCTGGGCCCCCGCCCACAGCTCCGTGCTCTCTCCTTCTACCAGGGTGACTGGTCTTGTCTCCGCCCCCTCCTGTAGTTTTCTGTAGTGGGTGGAGCCTTCTGGGCCCCGCCCACAGCTCCGTGCTCTCTCCTTCTACCAGGGTGACTGGTCTTGTCTCCGCCCCTCCTGTAGTTTTCTGTAGTGGGTGGAGCTTTCTGGGCCCCTCCCACAGCTCCGTGCTCTCTCCTTCTACCAGGGTGACTGGTCTTGTCTCCGCCCCTCCTGTAGTTTTCTGT
Organism: Rana muscosa; assembly: GCA_029206835.1. NCBI lineage: Eukaryota > Metazoa > Chordata > Amphibia > Anura > Ranidae > Rana > Rana muscosa. The sequence continues at coordinate 4,699 of JARGYO010000741.1, forward strand.
AGTGAGTGGAGCTTTCTGGGCCCCTCCCACAGCTCCGTGCTCTCTCCTTCTACCAGGTGACTGGTCCTATCTCCGCCCCCTCCTGTAGTTTTCTGTAGTGGGTGGAGCCTTCTGGGCCCCTCCCACAGCTCCGTGCTCTCTCCTTCTACCAGGGTGACTGGTCTTGTCTCCGCCCCCTCCTGTAGTTTTCTGTAGTGGGTGGAGCCTTCTGGGCCCCTCCCACAGCTCCGTGCTCTCTCCTTCTACCAGGGTGACTGGTCTTGTCTCCGCCCCTCCTGTAGTTTTCTGTAGTGGGTGGAGCCTTCTGGCCCGCCCACAGCTCCGTGCTCTCTCCTTCTACCAGGGTGATTGGTCTTGTCTCCGCCCCTCCTGTAGTTTTCTGTAGTGGGTGGAGCTTTCTGGGCCCCTCCCACAGCTCCGTGCTCTCTCCTTCTACCAGGGTGACTGGTCTTGTCTCCGCCCCCTCCTGTAGTTTCCTGCAGTGGGTGGAGCCTTCTGGGCCCCTCCCACAGCTCCGTGCTCTTTCCTTCTACCAGGGTGACTGGTCTTGTCTCCGCCCCCTCCTGTAGTTTTCTGTAGTGGGTGGAGCCTTCTGGGCCCCTCCCACAGCTCCGTGCTCTCTCCTTCTACCAGGGTGACTGGTCTTGTCTCCGCCCCCTCCTGTCGTTTTCTGTAGTGGGTGGAGCCTTCTGGGCCCCTCCCACAGCTCCGTGCTCTCTCCTTCTACCAGGGTGACTGGTCTTGTCTCCGCCCCACCTGTAGTTTCCTGTAGTAGGTGGAGCCTTCTGGGCCCCTCCCACAGCTCTGCTCTCTCCTTCTACCAGGGTGACTGGTCTTGTCTCCGCCCCCTCCTGTAGTTTTCTGTAGTGGGTGGAGCCTTCTGGGCCCCTCCCACAGCTCCGTGCTCTCTCCTTCTACCAGGGTGACTGGTCTTGTCTCCGCCCCCTCCTGTAGTTTTCTGTAGTGGGTGGAGCCTTCTGGGCCCCTCCCACAGCTCCGTGCTCTCTCCTTCTACCAGGGTGACTGGTCTTGTCTCCGCCCCCTCCTGTAGTTTTCTGTAGTGGGTGGAGCCTTCTGGGCCCCTCCCACAGCTCCGTGCTCTCTCCTTCTACCAGGGTGACTGGTCTTGTCTCCGCCCCCTCCTGTAGTTTTCTGTAGTGGGTGGAGCCTTCTGGGCCCCTCCCACAGCTCCGTGCTCTCTCCTTCTACCAGGATGACTGGTCTTGTCTCCGCCCCTCCTGTAGTTTTCTGTAGTGGGTGGAGCCTTCTGGGCCCCTCCCACAGCTCTGCACTCTCTCCTTGTACAGGTGACTGGTCTTGTCTCCGCCCCTCCTGTAGTTTCCTGCAGTGGGTGGAGCCTTCTGGGCCCCTCCCACAGCTCCGTGCTCTCTCCTTCTACCAGGGTGACTGGTCTTGTCTCCGCCCCTCCTGTAGTTTACTGCAGTGGGTGGGGCCTTCTGGGCCCCGCCCACAGCTCTGTGCTCTCTCCTTCAACCAGGGTGACTGGTCTTGTCTCCGCCCCCTCCTGTAGTTTTCTGTAGTGGGTGGAGCCTTCTGGGCCCCTCCCACAGCTCCGTGCTCTCTCCTTCTACCAGGGTGACTGGTCCTGTCTCCGCCCCTCCTGTAGTTTTCTGTAGTGGGTGGAGCCTTCTGGGCCCCTCCCACAGCTCCGTGCTCTCTCCTTCTGCCAGGGTGACTGGTCTTGTCTCTGCCCCTCCTGTAGTTTTCTGTAGTGGGTGGAGCCTTCTGGGCCCCTCCCACAGCTCTGTGCTCTCTCCTTCTACCAGGGTGACTGGTCTTGTCTCCGCCCCCTCCTGTAGTTTTCTGTAGTGGGTGGAGCCTTCTGGGCCCCTCCCACAGCTCTGCACTCTCTCCTTGTACAGGTGACTGGTCTTGTCTCTGCCCCTCCTGTAGTTTTCTGTAGTGGGTGGAGCCTTCTGGGCCCCTCCCACAGCTCCGTGCTCTCTCCTTCTACCAGGGTGACTGGTCTTGTCTCCGCCCCCTCTTGTAGTTTTCTGTAGTGGGTGGAGCCTTCTGGGCCCCTCCCACAGCTCCGTGCTCTCTCCTTCTGCCAGGGTGACTGGTCTTGTCTCCGCCCCCTCCTGTAGTTTTCTGTAGTGGGTGGAGCCTTCTGGGCCCCGCCCACAGCTCTGTGCTCTCTCCTTCTACCAGGGTGACTGGTCTTGTCTCCGCCCCCTCCTGTAGTTTTCTGTAGTGGGTTGAGCCTTCTGGGCCCCTCCCACAGCTCCGTGCTCTCTCCTTCTACCAGGGTGACTGGTCTTGTCTCCGCCCCTCCTGTAGTTTTCTGTAGTGGGTGGAGCCTTCTGGGCCCCGCCCACAGCTCCGTGCTCTCTCCTTCTACCAGGGTGACTGGTCTTGTCTCCGCCCCCTCCTGTAGTTTTCTGTAGTGGGTGGAGCCTTCTGGGCCCCTCCCACAGCTCCGTGCTCTCTCCTTCTACCAGGGTGACTGGTCTTGTCTCCGCCCCTCCTGTAGTTTTCTGTAGTGGGTGGAGCCTTCTGGGCCCCGCCCACAGCTCCGTGCTCTCTCCTTCTACCAGGGTGACTGGTCTTGTCTCCGCCCCTCCTGTAGTTTTCTGTAGTGGGTGGAGCCTTCTGGGCCCCTCCCACAGCTCCGTGCTCTCTCCTTCTACCAGCGTGACTGGTCTTGTCTCCGCCCCTCCTGTAGTTTTCTGTAGTGGGTGGAGCCTTCTGGGCCCCTCCCACAGCTCCGTGCTCTCTCCTTCTACCAGGGTGACTGGTCTTGTCTCCGCCCCTCCTGTAGTTTTCTGTAGTGGGTGGAGCCTTCTGGGCCCCTCCCACAGCTCCGTGCTCTCTCCTTCTACCAGGGTGACTGGTCTTGTCTCCGCCCCCTCCTGTAGTTTTCTGTAGTGGGTGGAGCCTTCTGGGCCCCGCCCACAGCTCCGTGCTCTCTCCTTCTACCAGGGTGACTAGTCTTGTCTCCGCCCCCTCCTGTAGTTTTCTGTAGTGGGTGGAGCCTTCTGGGCCCCGCCCACAGCTCCGTGCTCTCTCCTTCTACCAGGGTGACTGGTCTTGTCTCCGCCCCTCCTGTAGTTTTCTGTAGTGGGTGGAGCTTTCTGGGCCCCTCCCACAGCTCCGTGCTCTCTCCTTCTACCAGGGTGACTGGTCTTGTCTCCGCCCCTCCTGTAGTTTTCTGTAGTGGGTGGAGCTTTCTGGGCCCCTCCCACAGCTCCGTGCTCTCTCCTTCTACCAGGGTGACTGGTCCTATCTCCGCCCCCTCCTGTAGTTTTCTGTAGTGGGTGGAGCCTTCTGGGCCCCTCCCACAGCTCCGTGCTCTCTCCTTCTACCAGGGTGACTGGTCTTGTCTCCGCCCCCTCCTGTAGTTTTCTGTAGTGGGTGGAGCCTTCTGGGCCCCTCCCACAGCTCCGTGCTCTCTCCTTCTACCAGGGTGACTGGTCTTGTCTCCGCCCCTCCTGTAGTTTTCTGTAGTGGGTGGAGCCTTCTGGGCCCGCCCACAGCTCCGTGCTCTCTCCTTCTACCAGGGTGACTGGTCTTGTCTCCGCCCCTCCTGTAGTTTTCTGTAGTGGGTGGAGCTTTCTGGGCCCCTCCCACAGCTCCGTGCTCTCTCCTTCTACCAGGGTGACTGGTCTTGTCTCCGCCCCCTCCTGTAGTTTCCTGCAGTGGGTGGAGCCTTCTGGGCCCCTCCCACAGCTCCGTGCTCTTTCCTTCTACCAGGGTGACTGGTCTTGTCTCCGCCCCCTCCTGTAGTTTTCTGTAGTGGGTGGAGCCTTCTGGGCCCCTCCCACAGCTCCGTGCTCTCTCCTTCTACCAGGGTGACTGGTCTTGTCTCCGCCCCTCCTGTAGTTTTCTGTAGTGGGTGGAGCCTTCTGGGCCCGCCCACAGCTCCGTGCTCTCTCCTTCTACCAGGGTGACTGGTCTTGTCTCCGCCCCTCCTGTAGTTTTCTGTAGTGGGTGGAGCCTTCTGGGCCCCTCCCACAGCTCCGTGCTCTCTCCTTCTACCAGGGTGACTGGTCTTGTCTCCGCCCCTCCTGTAGTTTTCTGTAGTGGGTGGAGCCTTCTGGGCCCGCCCACAGCTCCGTGCTCTCTCCTTCTACCAGGGTGACTGGTCTTGTCTCCGCCCCTCCTGTAGTTTTCTGTAGTGGGTGGAGCCTTCTGGGCCCCTCCCACAGCTCCGTGCTCTCTCCTTCTACCAGGGTGACTGGTCTTGTCTCCGCCCCCTCCTGTAGTTTTCTGTAGTGGGTGGAGCCTTCTGGGCCCCTCCCACAGCTCCGTGCTCTCTCCTTCTACCAGGGTGACTGGTCTTGTCTCCGCCCCTCCTGTCGTTTTCTGTAGTGGGTGGAGCCTTCTGGGCCCCTCCCACAGCTCCGTGCTCTCTCCTTCTACCAGGGTGACTGGTCTTGTCTCCGCCCCACCTGTAGTTTCCTGTAGTAGGTGGAGCCTTCTGGGCCCCTCCCACAGCTCCGTGCTCTCTCCTTCTACCAGGGTGACTGGTCTTGTCTCCGCCCCCTCCTGTAGTTTTCTGTAGTGGGTGGAGCCTTCTGGGCCCCTCCCACAGCTCCGTGCTCTCTCCTTCTACCAGGGTGACGGGCAGTAGCGTTGCTAGCCAGGTGCGGGGGGGCGTGCCGCACCCGGGTGACACCCACCAGAGGGGTGACACCCGTGGGTAGCGCAGCGGCCACACTGATATCGCCCGCCCGCTGCCCTGTGCCTTAGGATCACGCTGCGGCTGTGTCCCTCAGCGGAGCGGAAGGAAGTCGCCGCCCCCTCTGCCTCCTCTCTGTTTACATCCACAGAGGAGGAGGAGGAGCCCGCGCTCGAGAGACACACCCCTGTGTGTATCTGTTGCTCTGTTCTGAGGTCTGAAAGGTAAGGGGGGCATCTTTACTGAGGGGGGGTCTGTTACTGAGGGGGGTGTCTGTACTGAGGGGGGTGTGTGTAACTGAGGGGGTGTCTGTAACTGAGGGGGGGGTCTGTTACTGAGAGGGGGTGTCTGTACTGAGGGGGGTGTGTGTAACTGAGGGGGGGTCTGTAACTGAGGGGGGGTCTGTTACTGAGGGGGGGTCTGTTACTGAGGGGGGTGTGTGTAACTGAGGGGGTGTCTGTAACTGAGGGGGGTCTGTTACTGAGAGGGGGTGTCTGTACTGAGGGGGGTGTGTGTAACTGAGGGGGGGTCTGTAACTGAGGGGGGTGTCTGTAACTGAGGGGGTGTCTGTAACTGAGGGGGGATCTGTAACTGAGGGGGTGTCTGTAACTGAGGGGGGGTCTGTAACTGAGGGGGGGTCTGTAACTGAGGGGGGGTGTCTGTACTGAGGGGGGGTCTGTAACTGAGGGGGGGTCTGTAACTGAGGGGGGTGTCTGTACTGAGGGGGGGGTCTGTAACTGAGGGGGGGGTCTGTAACTGAGGGGGGGTCTGTAACTGAGGGGGGTTTCTGTACTGAGGGGGGGTCTGTAGCTGAGGGGGTGTCTGTTACTGAGGGGGGTGTCTGTACTGAGGGGGGTGTCTGTAACTGAGGGGGTGTCTGTAACTGAGGGGGGGTCTGTAACTGAGGAGGGATCTGTAACTGAGGGGGAGGTTCATACTGAGGGAGGCGGGTCTATATTGATGGCGGGGAGTCTGTACTTAGTGGAGCGGGTTTGTACTGAGGGAGGGGATCTATACTGTGGGAGGGGGGTCTGTAGTTAGTGGAGGGGGTCTGTACTGAGGGGGGACTATAGTTGTTGGGGGGTGACACCATTTTTTTTCGCACCGGGTGACACCAACCCTAGTGACGCCACTGGTGACTGGTCTTGTCTCCGCCCCCTCCTGTAAAACTTTCTGTAGTGGGTGGAGCCTTCTGGGCCCCTCCCACAGCTCCGTGCTCTCTCCTACCAGGGTGACTGGTCTTGTCTCCGCCCCCTCCTGTAGTTTTCTGTAGTGGGTGGAGCCTTCTGGGCCCCTCCCACAGCTCCGTGCTCTCTCCTTCTACCAGGGTGACTGGTCTTGTCTCCGCCCCTCCTGTAGTTTTCTGTAGTGGGTGGAGCCTTCTGGGCCCCTCCCACAGCTCCGTGCTCTCTCCTTCTACCAGGGTGACTGGTCTTGTCTCCGCCCCCTCCTGTAGTTTTCTGTAGTGGGTGGAGCCTTCTGGGCCCCTCCCACAGCTCCGTGCTCTCTCCTTCTACCAGGGTGACTGGTCTTGTCTCCGCCCCCTCCTGTAGTTTTCTGTAGTGGGTGGAGCCTTCTGGGCCCCGCCCACAGCTCCGTGCTCTCTCCTTCTACCAGGGTGACTGGTCTTGTCTCCGCCCCCTCCTGTAGTTTTCTGTAGTGGGTGGAGCCTTCTGGGCCCCGCCCACAGCTCCGTGCTCTCTCCTTCTACCAGGGTGACTGGTCTAGTCTCCGCCCCTCCTGTAGTTTTCTGTAGTGGGTGGAGCTTTCTGGGCCCCTCCCACAGCTCCGTGCTCTCTCCTTCTACCAGGGTGACTGGTCTTGTCTCCGCCCCTCCTGTAGTTTTCTGTAGTGGGTGGAGCTTTCTGGGCCCCTCCCACAGCTCCGTGCTCTCTCCTTCTACCAGGGTGACTGGTCCTATCTCCACCCCCTCCTGTAGTTTTCTGTAGTGGGTGGAGCCTTCTGGGCCCCTCCCACAGCTCCGTGCTCTCTCCTTCTACCAGGGTGACTGGTCTTGTCTCCGCCCCCTCCTGTAGTTTTCTGTAGTGGGTGGAGCCTTCTGGGCCCCTCCCACAGCTCCGTGCTCTCTCCTTCTACCAGGGTGACTGGTCTTGTCTCCGCCCCTCCTGTAGTTTTCTGTAGTGGGTGGAGCCTTCTGGGCCCGCCCACAGCTCCGTGCTCTCTCCTTCTACCAGGGTGACTGGTCTTGTCTCCGCCCCTCCTGTAGTTTTCTGTAGTGGGTGGAGCTTTCTGGGCCCCTCCCACAGCTCCGTGCTCTCTCCTTCTACCAGGGTGACTGGTCTTGTCTCCGCCCCCTCCTGTAGTTTCCTGCAGTGGGTGGAGCCTTCTGGGCCCCTCCCACAGCTCCGTGCTCTTTCCTTCTACCAGGGTGACTGGTCTTGTCTCCGCCCCCTCCTGTAGTTTTCTGTAGTGGGTGGAGCCTTCTGGGCCCCTCCCACAGCTCCGTGCTCTCTCCTTCTACCAGGGTGACTGGTCTTGTCTCCGCCCCCTCCTGTCGTTTTCTGTAGTGGGTGGAGCCTTCTGGGCCCCTCCCACAGCTCCGTGCTCTCTCCTTCTACCAGGGTGACTGGTCTTGTCTCCGCCCCACCTGTAGTTTCCTGTAGTAGGTGGAGCCTTCTGGGCCCCTCCCACAGCTCTGCTCTCTCCTTCTACCAGGGTGACTGGTCTTGTCTCCGCCCCCTCCTGTAGTTTTCTGTAGTGGGTGGAGCCTTCTGGGCCCCTCCCACAGCTCCGTGCTCTCTCCTTCTACCAGGGTGACTGGTCTTGTCTCCGCCCCCTCCTGTAGTTTTCTGTAGTGGGTGGAGCCTTCTGGGCCCCTCCCACAGCTCCGTGCTCTCTCCTTCTACCAGGGTGACTGGTCTTGTCTCCGCCCCCTCCTGTAGTTTTCTGTAGTGGGTGGAGCCTTCTGGGCCCCTCCCACAGCTCCGTGCTCTCTCCTTCTACCAGGGTGACTGGTCTTGTCTCCGCCCCTCCTGTAGTTTTCTGTAGTGGGTGGAGCCTTCTGGGCCCGCCCACAGCTCCGTGCTCTCTCCTTCTACCAGGGTGACTGGTCTTGTCTCCGCCCCTCCTGTAGTTTTCTGTAGTGGGTGGAGCTTTCTGGGCCCCTCCCACAGCTCCGTGCTCTCTCCTTCTACCAGGGTGACTGGTCTTGTCTCCGCCCCCTCCTGTAGTTTTCTGTAGTGGGTGGAGCCTTCTGGGCCCCTCCCACAGCTCCGTGCTCTCTCCTTCTACCAGGGTGACTGGTCTTGTCTCCGCCCCCTCCTGTAGTTTTCTGTAGTGGGTGGAGCCTTCTGGGCCCCTCCCACAGCTCCGTGCTCTCTCCTTCTACCAGGGTGACTGGTCTTGTCTCCGCCCCTCCTGTAGTTTTCTGTAGTGGGTGGAGCCTTCTGGGCCCCTCCCACAGCTCCGTGCTCTCTCCTTCTACCAGGGTGACTGGTCTTGTCTCCGCCCCCTCCTGTAGTTTTCTGTAGTGGGTGGAGCCTTCTGGGCCCCTCCCACAGCTCCGTGCTCTCTCCTTCTACCAGGGTGACTGGTCTTGTCTCCGCCCCCTCCTGTAGTTTTCTGTAGTGGGTGGAGCCTTCTGGGCCCCTCCCACAGCTCCGTGCTCTCTCCTTCTACCAGGGTGACTGGTCTTGTCTCCGCCCCTCCTGTAGTTTTCTGTAGTGGGTGGAGCCTTCTGGGCCCGCCCACAGCTCCGTGCTCTCTCCTTCTACCAGGGTGACTGGTCTTGTCTCCGCCCCCTCCTGTAGTTTTCTGTAGTGGGTGGAGCCTTCTGGGCCCCTCCCACAGCTCCGTGCTCTCTCCTTCTACCAGGGTGACTGGTCTTGTCTCCGCCCCTCCTGTAGTTTTCTGTAGTGGGTGGAGCCTTCTGGGCCCCTCCCACAGCTCCGTGCTCTCTCCTTCTACCAGGGTGACTGGTCTTGTCTCCGCCCCTCCTGTCGTTTTCTGTAGTGGGTGGAGCCTTCTGGGCCCCTCCCACAGCTCCGTGCTCTCTCCTTCTACCAGGGTGACTGGTCTTGTCTCCGCCCCACCTGTAGTTTCCTGTAGTAGGTGGAGCCTTCTGGGCCCCTCCCACAGCTCTGCTCTCTCCTTCTACCAGGGTGACTGGTCTTGTCTCCGCCCCCTCCTGTAGTTTTCTGTAGTGGGTGGAGCCTTCTGGGCCCTCCCACAGCTCCGTGCTCTCTCCTTCTACCAGGGTGACTGGTCTTGTCTCCGCCCCCTCCTGTAGTTTTCTGTAGTGGGTGGAGCCTTCTGGGCCCCTCCCACAGCTCCGTGCTCTCTCCTTCTACCAGGGTGACGGGCAGTAGCGTTGCTAGCCAGGTGCGGGGGGGCGTGCCGCACCCGGGTGACACCCACCAGAGGGGTGACACCCGTGGGTAGCGCAGCGGCCACACTGATATCGCCTGCCCGCTGCCCTGTGCCTTAGGCTCACGCTGCGGCTGTGTCCCTCAGCGGAGCGGAAGGAAGTCGCCGCCCCCTCTGCCTCCTCTCTGTTTACATCCACAGAGGAGGAGGAGGAGCCCGCGCTCGAGAGACACACCCCTGTGTGTATCTGTTGCTCTGTTCTGAGGTCTGAAAGGTAAGGGGGGCATCTTTACTGAGGGGGGGTCTGTTACTGAGGGGGGTGTCTGTACTGAGGGGGGTGTGTGTAACTGAGGGGGTGTCTGTAACTGAGGGGGGGGTCTGTTACTGAGAGGGGGTGTCTGTACTGAGGGGGGTGTGTGTAACTGAGGGGGGGTCTGTAACTGAGGGGGGGATCTGTAACTGAGGGGGGTGTCTGTAACTGAGGGGGGTGTCTGTAACTGAGGGGGTGTCTGTAACTGAGGGGGGGTCTGTAACTGAGGGGGGGTCTGTAACTGAGGGGGTGTCTGTAACTGAGGGGGGGTCTGTAACTGAGGGGGGGTGTCTGTACTGAGGGGGGGTCTGTAACTGAGGGGGGGGGTCTGTAACTGAGGGGGGTGTCTGTACTGAGGGGGGGGTCTGTAACTGAGGGGGGGGTCTGTAACTGAGGGGGGTTTCTGTACTGAGGGGGGGTCTGTAACTGAGGGGGTGTCTGTTACTGAGGGGGGTGTCTGTACTGAGGGGGGTGTCTGTAACTGAGGGGGTGTCTGTAACTGAGGGGGGGTCTGTAACTGAGCAGGGATCTGTAACTGAGGGGGAGGTTCATACTGAGGGAGGCGGGTCTATATTGATGGCGGGGAGTCTGTACTTAGTGGAGCGGGTTTGTACTGAGGGAGGGGGGTCTGTAGTTAGTGGAGGGGGTCTGTACTGAGGGGGGACTATAGTTGTTGGGGGGTGACACCATTTTTTTTCGCACCGGGTGACACCAACCCTAGTGACGCCACTGGTGACTGGTCTTGTCTCCGCCCCCTCCTGTAAAACTTTCTGTAGTGGGTGGAGCCTTCTGGGCCCCTCCCACAGCTCCGTGCTCTCTCCTTCTACCAGGGTGACTGGTCTTGTCTCCGCCCCCTCCTGTAGTTTTCTGTAGTGGGTGGAGCCTTCTGGAAATCACACATTCTGCATATTTATTAATATTTATCTATTTGGTTTCTGTAGAATCCGGATATCGGGGTGTTTTATGTTTATATTGTTTGTTTGTTAAATATTTTCCTATTTCTTTATTTATTTGTTATTATTACTGTAGCGATACCTCCAACTAAGGAGGCCGCAGATTTAGTTTGGGCCCTGAAGACAGCTCCGCCCACTCCCGGCAATATGCTCCACCCCCTACTGGCACAGCTAGTACTGACAGCAATATATATATATCTTATACTGTACGAGTAACTGAGCACCGAGACAATACTAGAATGAAATAGGTACAGGATTTACTCAAGCTTTAGTTAGGAAAGGGGTTAACATTTATTACAGTTTACAATATATATATATAATGCAGAGCCCTGCAACACTAACACACTATGAATATGGAGTTGACAGCAACAAGTGCGCCACGTGGGCGACCGTTAACTAGGCGCCCTGTGGCGCAGTAACCAAACAAAATAGAAAGCTGATCAGGCCTGGTTCTGATATCTACAACTGAGTCTATAGGGGATGATGTTCTTGTCTTCACCGGCAGGTCCTTACCGGTGGTGCACATTAACAGGGTATGATTTGTAATCCAATGGGAAAGATAAAGATGGGATAAACACTTTGCTATGCGAACTCTGAGTTCAGCTCTGAGAAGGTTCTTCAGTGAAAGTATCAGGAACAACTTGTGGGCCACGGCAGTCTATAGGCCTATTAACAGTAACAATATATGGTTTGGGCATATGCCCTCTCACCCGCCCGGACTGCGGTCCCAGTCTGGGAACTTCCACCGACTGTGTCACACTAGGGTGACCACATTTCCAAACTACCATTCAGGGACACCCTCCCTTCCCAAAAATCAGCTTGTGCTGTAACGAATCACAGCACAGTGATTGGAAACAAGAGGCGGGATTTATGATTTCTCCAATCACAAGCAGGGGGCGGGGATTGTGCTCCTCCAGGCATTCCCGGCCAGGACAAGTACTGTCAGTGAGTAAAGCGGTGATGTGGCGGCCTTTTTTGGGGGAATCAGATTGGCCCGTGGGGGTGGCTGTGTCAGTTTCATTCCGGGACACTGTATTGTCCTGGAATGAAGGTGCCCGGGACAGACCTGCAAAATGTGGGACTGTCCCGGGCAATCCGGGACACGTGGTCACCCTATGTCACACACACACACACAGTCTCTCCAGCGATCGGGTCCCCGATCCCACCAATGCTGTAATAGAGCGAAGTCCGATGCCACCCAGGCCCGCCTCCTCCTCTTATAACCCCTCCCATGAGTCCCTGCGGCGGAAACACTGCCGAACGGGGTTCTGGGTAATGTAGTCTCTCTGCGTTAAAGGGGAACACCCCTCTACATTACATTTATTGTTTTATATTTATATTTATTGGGTTCTCGCCCTCTGGGGTCAGCGGAGGATTTAATGTTTATGTCACGGATATAAATGGGGGGACAGTCATGTGATGAGGAATCTTTTCCCCCGGGGAGGGAGGGGGAGGGGTCGGCTGCCATCACTGACATGAGACGTGGTAATCCAGTCTGGCCAATGAAAGTTGGATGAGGTGCCAATTATTATTATTATTATTCAGGACTTATATGGCGCCAACAGTTTACACAGCGCTTTACAATATTAATCATCTCCTGTGATGCAGACAAATGGCAGTGCGGAGGAAGGGGGGCCCTGTGGGGGGAGGGGGACCCTGTTGTCATCAGAGTCCAATGAGATATGAGGATTCCGGTCACATGACTGAACAGAGATCTGTAGGGTGGAGTCACAGAGATTTATCCCCAGGATAGGGCGGAGCTCAGTCATGTGACTGCAATCTTCAGAGATTGGACAGACTTCATAGATAACACGCCCCCTGAATTGTGCGGCACGTCAGAGAGACGAGGAAACGTTCGGTCACTTGGGTTTTACCGAAATTGGTCAAATCTGACTTAACCACTTAAGTAGCGCCCCGCGTAGATATACCGCGCCAGGGCAGCCCTCCTGCGCGTAATCACGCACCTGTACGTCATTTCATGTACGGGGTCTGGGGGCGCGCACACGTGCCGCGGGCCACCCACAGCGGGAGCCAATCAGTGGGTCCAGTGGATGCGATGTCTGCTGGGACCCCGCCGATCGTTCTGAGGAGAGGCAGAACGGCGTTCTACCAGAGAGGAAAATGGAGATTTAGTGTTTCTTCCCCCAGTCAGAACCCCTCCCCCACAGTTAGAAAGCTCTCCCTAGGGACACATTTAACTCTTTGATCGCCTCTGTTAACCTCTTCCCAGCCAGTGTCATTAGTACAGTGACAGTGCATATTTTGTATTGGTGTTACTGGTCCCCAAAGGGTGTCACAAAATTCCTTAAAAATATCCCGCAGTTTGTAGAGGTGATAACTTTTGCGCAAACCAATCAATATACAATTATTGGGATTTCTTTACCAAAAATATGTAGCAGAAAAAGTGATGAAGAAATTAAATTATTTTTTTTTTTTTTATAGCAGAAAGTAAAAAATATATTTAATTTTTTTCAAAATTGTCGCTCTATTTTTGTTTATAGCGCAAAAAAATAGAAACCGCCAAGGTGATCAAATACCACCAAAAGAAATCTCTATTTGTGGGGGGAAAAGGACGTCACTTTGTTTGGGTAGAACGTCGCACGACCGCGCAATTGTCAGAGCGACGCAGTGCTGAATCGCAAAACATGGCCTGGTCAGGAAGGGGGTAAATCTTCCGGAGCTGAAGTGGTTAAAGTAAATAAATTCTGCAAATATTCATCTCCCGCTCCAGCGATGCGACTTGTGCGAGTTCCCCCTCCCCCGCTGACATCACTTCTTCCAAGGGGGTGACAAAACTCCTCCCCATTACTGAGCGCTGAGCTGAGAAACGTTCGTCTTATTGTGGAGGCGTGGCATATGCAGAGCCCCCGACCAATCACAGGGGGTTTATTTTCTGGTTTAGTTAATTAAAAACATAACAGAAAAAGAAAACTCCCTAATTGTTACATTTGGGGGGTGGTCTGAGGTAATAGTTGGGCTCAGACTTTCTCATTTCTATTCTGCTTCTGCTCTGGTTGTGACACTGCCTGGCAGTTATATTCCCTGTTTGCCTGTAGGTGGCACTGCCACCGCTGGCCCATGTTGGAATACAGGGAGTATCACAGCCGTATTGGGTGTCCCTTCTTGGCAGCCGTGCAGTGGGCGTGGTTAGCCTGCTGTGTATGCTGAGGAGGGGTACATAAGTGTCGGACGCCATTGGGTTGGGTGTTCCATGTGTGCCTTGTGGCCCTCATGGCACGGGGTGCGGGTGTGTGTTCTAGCCCCGGGGCACCTTCAGCCAGAGGCTACATCTCTGCTCGCTAGGCCCGGCCCTGCTGGTTTGGACCTACATTTCTGAGGAGTATCCCAATCTGTCCATCCATGGGAAGGAAGCTCTTGAGGAGGGAGCCAGGGGAGGACCTGCCCCGGAGGAGACTGGCAAGGCGCGGATGTCTCAGGAGAAACTCATCCAAGGAGAGATCCACTCCAAGGTTCTGTTATTGCTTGTCGGGAGGTTCGGGGCGTTTCATCCTGTGGCAGAGGATTCCCGGGAGCATCCTGAAGCTCGTCAGGTGTGGCAGAGGATTCCCGGGAGCATCCTGAAGCTCATCAGGTGTGGCAGAGGATTCCCGGGAGCATCCTGAAGCTTGTCAGGTGTGGCAGAGGATTCCCGGGAGCATCCTGAAGCTCGTCAGGTGTGGCAGAGGATTCCCGGGAGCATCCTGAAGCTCGTCAGGTGTGGCAGAGGATTCCCGGGAGCATCCTGAAGCTCGTCAGGTGTGGCAGAGGATTCCCGGGAGCATCCTGAAGCTCGTCAGGTGTGGCAGAGGATTCCCGGGAGCATCCTGAAGCTCGTCAGGTGTGGCAGAGGATTCCCGGGAGCATCATGAAGCTCGTCAGGTGTGGCAGAGGATTCCCGGGAGCATCCTGAAGCTCGTCAGGTGTGGCAGAGGATTCCCGGGAGCATCATGAAGCTCGTCAGGTGTGGCAGAGGATTCCCGGGAGCATCCTGAAGCTCGTCAGGTGTGGCAGAGGATTCCCGGGAGCATCCTGAAGCTCGTCAGGTGTGGCAGAGGATTCCCGGGAGCATCCTGAAGCTCGTCAGGTGTGGCAGAGGATTCCCGGGAGCATCATGAAGCTCGTCAGGTGTGGCAGAGGATTCCCGGGAGCATCCTGAAGCTCGTCAGGTGTGGCAGAGGATTCCCGGGAGCATCCTGAAGCTCGTCAGGTGTGGCAGAGGATTCCCGGGAGCATCCTGAAGCTCGTCAGGTGTGGCAGAGGATTCCCGGGAGCATCCTGAAGCTCGTCAGGTGTGGCAGAGGATTCCCGGGAGCATCCTGAAGCTCGTCAGGTGTGGCAGAGGATTCCCGGGAGCATCATGAAGCTCGTCAGGTGTGGCAGAGGATTCCCGGGAGCATCCTGAAGCTCGTCAGGTGTGGCAGAGGATTCCCGGGAGCATCCTGAAGCTCGTCAGGTGTGGCAGAGGATTCCCGGGAGCATCCTGAAGCTCGTCAGGTGTGGCAGAGGATTCCCGGGAGCATCCTGAAGCTCGTCAGGTGTGGCAGAGGATTCCCGGGAGCATCCTGAAGCTCGTCAGGTGTGGCAGAGGATTCCCGGGAGCATCCTGAAGCTCGTCAGGTGTGGCAGAGGATTCCCGGGAGCATCCTGAAGCTCGTCAGGTGTGGCAGAGGATTCCCGGGAGCATCCTGAAGCTCGTCAGGTGTGGCAGAGGATTCCCGGGAGCATCCTGAAGCTCGTCAGGTGTGGCAGAGGATTCCCGGGAGCATCCTGAAGCTCGTCAGGTGTGGCAGAGGATTCCCGGGAGCATCCTGAAGCTCGTCAGGTGTGGCAGAGGATTCCCGGGAGCATCCTGAAGCTCGTCAGGTGTGGCAGAGGATTCCCGGGAGCATCCTGAAGCTCGTCAGGTGTGGCAGAGGATTCCCGGGAGCATCCTGAAGCTCGTCAGGTGTGGCAGAGGATTCCCGGGAGCATCCTGAAGCTCGTCAGGTGTGGCAGAGGATTCCCGGGAGCATCCTGAAGCTCGTCAGGTGTGGCAGAGGATTCCCGGGAGCATCCTGAAGCTCGTCAGGTGTGGCAGAGGATTCCCGGGAGCATCCTGAAGCTCGTCAGGTGTGGCAGAGGATTCCCGGGAGCATCCTGAAGCTCGTCAGGTGTGGCAGAGGATTCCCGGGAGCATCCTGAAGCTCGTCAGGTGTGGCAGAGGATTCCCGGGAGCATCCTGAAGCTCGTCAGGTGTGGCAGAGGATTCCCGTGAGCATCCCGAAGCTCGTCAGGTGTGGCAGAGGATTCCCGGGAGCATCATGAAGCTCGTCAGGTGTGGCAGAGGATTCCCGGGAGCATCCTGAAGCTCGTCAGGTGTGGCAGAGGATTCCCGGGAGCATCCTGAAGCTCGTCAGGTGTGGCAGAGGATTCCCGGGAGCATCCTGAAGCTCGTCAGGTGTGGCAGAGGATTCCCGGGAGCATCCTGAAGCTCGTCAGGTGTGGCAGAGGATTCCCGGGAGCATCCTGAAGCTCGTCAGGTGTGGCAGAGGATTCCCGGGAGCATCATGAAGCTCTTCAGGTGTGGCAGAGGATTCCCGGGAGCATCCTGAAGCTCGTCAGGTGTGGCAGAGGATTCCCGGGAGCATCATGAAGCTCTTCAGGTGTGGCAGAGGATTCCCGGGAGCATCATGAAGCTCTTCAGGTGTGGCAGAGGATTCCCGGGAGCATCATGAAGCTCGTCAGGTGTGGCAGAGGATTCCCGGGAGCATCCTGAAGCTCGTCAGGTGTGGCAGAGGATTCCCGGGAGCATCCTGAAGCTCGTCAGGTGTGGCAGAGGATTCCCGGGAGCATCCTGAAGCTCATCAGGTGTGGCAGAGGATTCCCGGGAGCATCATGAAGCTCGTCAGGTGTGGCAGAGGATTCCCGGGAGCATCATGAAGCTCTTCAGGTGTGGCAGAGGATTCCCGGGAGCATCCTGAAGCTCGTCAGGTGTGGCAGAGGATTCCCGGGAGCATCCTGAAGCTCATCAGGTGTGGCAGAGGATTCCCGGGAGCATCCTGAAGCTCGTCAGGTGTGGCAGAGGATTCCCGGGAGCATCCTGAAGCTCGTCAGGTGTGGCAGAGGATTCCCGGGAGCATCCTGAAGCTCGTCAGGTGTGGCAGAGGATTCCCGGGAGCATCCTGAAGCTCGTCAGGTGTGGCAGAGGATTCCCGGGAGCATCCTGAAGCTCATCAGGTGTGGCAGAGGATTCCCGGGAGCCTCCTGAAGCTCGTCAGGTGTGGCAGAGGAAGAGGATTCCCGGGAGCATCCTGAAGCTCGTCAGGTGTGGCAGAGGATTCCCGGGAGCATCCTGAAGCTCGTCAGGTGTGGCAGAGGATTCCCGGGAGCATCCTGAAGCTCGTCAGGTGTGGCAGAGGATTCCCGGGAGCATCCTGAAGCTCGTCAGGTGTGGCAGAGGATTCCCGGGAGCATCCTGAAGCTCGTCAGGTGTGGCAGAGGATTCCCGGGAGCATCCTGAAGCTCGTCAGGTGTGGCAGAGGATTCCCGGAAGCATCCTGAAGCTCATCAGGTGTGGCAGAGGATTCCCGGGAGCATCATGAAGCTCGTCAGGTGTGGCAGAGGATTCCCGGGAGCATCATGAAGCTCTTCAGGTGTGGCAGAGGATTCCCGGGAGCATCCTGAAGCTCATCAGGTGTGGCAGAGGATTCCCGGGAGCATCCTGAAGCTCGTCAGGTGTGGCAGAGGATTCCCGGGAGCATCCTGAAGCTCGTCAGGTGTGGCAGAGGATTCCCGGGAGCATCCTGAAGCTCGTCAGGTGTGGCAGAGGATTCCCGGGAGCATCCTGAAGCTCGTCAGGTGTGGCAGAGGATTCCCGGGAGCATCCTGAAGCTCATCAGGTGTGGCAGAGGATTCCCGGGAGCCTCCTGAAGCTCGTCAGGTGTGGCAGAGGAAGAAATTTCCCGGGAGCATCCTGAAGCTCGTCAGGTGTGGCAGAGGATTCCCGGGAGCATCCTGAAGCTCGTCAGGTGTGGCAGAGGATTCCCGGGAGCATCCTGAAGCTCGTCAGGTGTGGCAGAGGATTCCCGGGAGCATCCTGAAGCTCGTCAGGTGTGGCAGAGGATTCCCGGGAGCATCCTGAAGCTCATCAGGTGTGGCAGAGGATTCCCGGGAGCATCCTGAAGCTCGTCAGGTGTGGCAGAGGATTCCCGGGAGCATCCTGAAGCTCGTCAGGTGTGGCAGAGGATTCCCGGGAGCATCCTGAAGCTCGTCAGGTGTGGCAGAGGATTCCCGAGAGCCTCCTGAAGCTCGTCAGGTGTGGCAGAGGAAGAGGATTCCCGGGAGCATCCTGAAGCTCGTCAGGTGTGGCAGAGGATTCCCGGGAGCATCCTGAAGCTCGTCAGGTGTGGCAGAGGATTCCCGGGAGCATCCTGAAGCTCGTCAGGTGTGGCAGAGGATTCCCGGGAGCATCCTGAAGCTCGTCAGGTGTGGCAGAGGATTCCCAGGAGCATCCTGAAGCTCTTCAGGTGTGGCAGAGGATTCCCGGGAGCATCCTGAAGCTCGTCAGGTGTGGCAGAGGATTCCCGGGAGCATCATGAAGCTCGTCAGGTGTGGCAGAGGATTCCCAGGAGCCTCCTGAAGCTCGTCAGGTGTGGCAGAGGATTCCAGGGAGCATCATGAAGCTCTTCAGGTGTGGCAGAGGATTCCCGGGAGCATCCTGAAGCTCGTCAGGTGTGGCAGAGGATTCCCGGGAGCATCCTGAAGCTCGTCAGGTGTGGCAGAGGATTCCCGGGAGCATCCTGAAGCTCGTCAGGTGTGGCAGAGGATTCCCGGGAGCATCCTGAAGCTCGTCAGGTGTGGCAGAGGATTCCCGGGAGCATCCTGAAGCTCGTCAGGTGTGGCAGAGGATTCCCGGGAGCATCCTGAAGCTCGTCAGGTGTGGCAGAGGATTCCCGGGAGCATCCTGAAGCTCGTCAGGTGTGGCAGAGGATTCCCAGGAGCATCCTGAAGCTCTTCAGGTGTGGCAGAGGATTCCCGGGAGCATCCTGAAGCTCGTCAGGTGTGGCAGAGGATTCCCGGGAGCATCCTGAAGCTCGTCAGGTGTGGCAGAGGATTCCCGGGAGCATCCTGAAGCTCGTCAGGTGTGGCAGAGGATTCCCGGGAGCATCCTGAAGCTCGTCAGGTGTGGCAGAGGATTCCCGGGAGCATCCTGAAGCTCGTCGGGTGTGGCAGAGGATTCCCGGGAGCATCCTGAAGCTCGTCAGGTGTGGCAGAGGATTCCCGGGAGCATCATGAAGCTCTTCAGGTGTGGCAGAGGATTCCCGGGAGCATCCTGAAGCTCGTCAGGTGTGGCAGAGGATTCCCGGGAGCATCCTGAAGCTCGTCAGGTGTGGCAGAGGATTCCCGAGAGCCTCCTGAAGCTCGTCAGGTGTGGCAGAGGAAGAGGATTCCCGGGAGCATCCTGAAGCTCGTCAGGTGTGGCAGAGGATTCCCGGGAGCATCCTGAAGCTCGTCAGGTGTGGCAGAGGATTCCCGGGAGCATCCTGAAGCTCGTCAGGTGTGGCAGAGGATTCCCGGGAGCATCCTGAAGCTCGTCAGGTGTGGCAGAGGATTCCCAGGAGCATCCTGAAGCTCTTCAGGTGTGGCAGAGGATTCCCGGGAGCATCCTGAAGCTCGTCAGGTGTGGCAGAGGATTCCCGGGAGCATCATGAAGCTCGTCAGGTGTGGCAGAGGATTCCCAGGAGCCTCCTGAAGCTCGTCAGGTGTGGCAGAGGATTCCAGGGAGCATCATGAAGCTCTTCAGGTGTGGCAGAGGATTCCCGGGAGCATCCTGAAGCTCGTCAGGTGTGGCAGAGGATTCCCGGGAGCATCCTGAAGCTCGTCAGGTGTGGCAGAGGATTCCCGGGAGCATCCTGAAGCTCGTCAGGTGTGGCAGAGGATTCCCGGGAGCATCCTGAAGCTCGTCAGGTGTGGCAGAGGATTCCCGGGAGCATCCTGAAGCTCGTCAGGTGTGGCAGAGGATTCCCGGGAGCATCCTGAAGCTCGTCAGGTGTGGCAGAGGATTCCCGGGAGCATCCTGAAGCTCGTCAGGTGTGGCAGAGGATTCCCAGGAGCATCCTGAAGCTCTTCAGGTGTGGCAGAGGATTCCCGGGAGCATCCTGAAGCTCGTCAGGTGTGGCAGAGGATTCCCGGGAGCATCCTGAAGCTCGTCAGGTGTGGCAGAGGATTCCCGGGAGCATCCTGAAGCTCGTCAGGTGTGGCAGAGGATTCCCGGGAGCATCCTGAAGCTCGTCAGGTGTGGCAGAGGATTCCCGGGAGCATCCTGAAGCTCGTCGGGTGTGGCAGAGGATTCCCGGGAGCATCCTGAAGCTCGTCAGGTGTGGCAGAGGATTCCCGGGAGCATCATGAAGCTCTTCAGGTGTGGCAGAGGATTCCCGGGAGCATCCTGAAGCTCGTCAGGTGTGGCAGAGGATTCCGGGAATCCTCTGCCACACCTGACGAGCTTCAGGATGCTCCCGGGATTCCTCTTCCTCTGCCACACCTGACGAGCTTCAGGATGCTCCCGGGAATCCTCTGCCACACCTGACGAGCTTCAGGATGCTCCCGGGAATCCTCTGCCACACCTGACGAGCTTCAGGATGCTCCCGGGAATCCTCTGCCACACCTGACGAGCTTCAGGATGCTCCCGGGAATCCTCTGCCACACCTGACGAGCTTCAGGATGCTCCCGGGAATCCTCTGCCACACCTGACGAGCTTCAGGATGCTCCCGGGAATCCTCTGCCACACCTGACGAGCTTCAGGATGCTCCCGGGAATCCTCTGCCACACCTGAAGAGCTTCATGATGCTCCCTGGAATCCTCTGCCACACCTGACGAGCTTCAGGAGGCTCCTGGGAATCCTCTGCCACACCTGACGAGCTTCAGGATGCTCCCGGGAATCCTCTGCCACACCTGACGAGCTTCATGATGCTCCCGGGAATCCTCTGCCACACCTGAAGAGCTTCATGATGCTCCCGGGAATCCTCTGCCACACCTGACGAGCTTCAGGATGCTCCCGGGAATCCTCTGCCACACCTGACGAGCTTCAGGATGCTCCCGGGAATCCTCTGCCACACCTGAAGAGCTTCATGATGCTCCCTGGAATCCTCTGCCACACCTGACGAGCTTCAGGAGGCTCCCGGGAATCCTCTGCCACACCTGACGAGCTTCAGGATGCTCCCGGGAATCCTCTGCCACACCTGACGAGCTTCATGATGCTCCCGGGAATCCTCTGCCACACCTGACGAGCTTCAGGATGCTCCCGGGAATCCTCTGCCACACCTGACGAGCTTCATGATACTCCCGGGAATCCTCTGCCACACCTGACGAGCTTCAGGATGCTCCCGGGAATCCTCTGCCACACCTGACGAGCTTCAGGATGCTCCCGGGAATCCTCTGCCACACCTGACGAGCTTCAGGATGCTCCCGGGAATCCTCTGCCACACCTGACGAGCTTCAGGATGCTCCCGGGAATCCTCTGCCACACCTGACGAGCTTCAGGATGCTCCCGGGAATCCTCTGCCACACCTGACGAGCTTCAGGATGCTCCCGGGAATCCTCTTCCTCTGCCACACCTGACGAGCTTCAGGAGGCTCCCGGGAATCCTCTGCCACACCTGACGAGCTTCAGGATGCTCCCGGGAATCCTCTGCCACACCTGACGAGCTTCAGGATGCTCCCGGGAATCCTCTGCCACACCTGATGAGCTTCAGGATGCTCCCGGGAATCCTCTGCCACACCTGACGAGCTTCAGGATGCTCCCGGGAATCCTCTGCCACACCTGACGAGCTTCAGGATGCTCCCGGGAATCCTCTGCCACACCTGACGAGCTTCAGGATGCTCCCGGGAATCCTCTGCCACACCTGACGAGCTTCAGGATGCTCCCGGGAATCCTCTGCCACACCTGACGAGCTTCAGGATGCTCCCGGGAATCCTCTGCCACACCTGACGAGCTTCAGGATGCTCCCGGGAATCCTCTGCCACACCTGACGAGCTTCAGGATGCTCCCGGGAATCCTCTGCCACACCTGACGAGCTTCAGGATGCTCCCGGGAATCCTCTGCCACACCTGACGAGCTTCAGGATGCTCCCGGGAATCCTCTGCCACACCTGACGAGCTTCAGGATGCTCCCGGGAATCCTCTGCCACACCTGACGAGCTTCAGGATGCTCCCGGGAATCCTCTGCCACACCTGATGAGCTTCAGGATGCTCCCGGGAATCCTCTGCCACACCTGACGAGCTTCAGGATGCTCCCGGGAATCCTCTGCCACACCTGACGAGCTTCAGGATGCTCCCGGGAATCCTCTGCCACACCTGACGAGCTTCATGATGCTCCCGGGAATCCTCTGCCACACCTGACGAGCTTCAGGATGCTCCCGGGAATCCTCTGCCACACCTGACGAGCTTCAGGATGCTCCCGGGAATCCTCTGCCACACCTGACGAGCTTCAGGATGCTCCCGGGAATCCTCTGCCACACCTGACGAGCTTCATGATGCTCCCGGGAATCCTCTGCCACACCTGACGAGCTTCAGGATGCTCCCGGGAATCCTCTGCCACACCTGACGAGCTTCAGGATGCTCCCGGGAATCCTCTGCCACACCTGACGAGCTTCAGGATGCTCCCGGGAATCCTCTGCCACACCTGACGAGCTTCAGGATGCTCCCGGGAATCCTCTGCCACACCTGACGAGCTTCATGATGCTCCCGGGAATCCTCTGCCACACCTGACGAGCTTCAGGATGCTCCCGGGAATCCTCTGCCACACCTGACGAGCTTCAGGATGCTCCCGGGAATCCTCTGCCACACCTGACGAGCTTCAGGATGCTCCCGGGAATCCTCTGCCACACCTGACGAGCTTCAGGATGCTCCCGGGAATCCTCTGCTACACCTGACGAGCTTCAGGATGCTCCCGGGAATCCTCTGCCACACCCGACGAGCTTCAGGATGCTCCCGGGAATCCTCTGCCACACCTGACGAGCTTCAGGATGCTCCCGGGAATCCTCTGCCACACCTGACGAGCTTCAGGATGCTCCCGGGAATCCTCTGCCACACCCGACGAGCTTCAGGATGCTCCCGGGAATCCTCTGCCACACCCGAAGAGCTTCAGGATGCTCCCGGGAATCCTCTGCCACACCTGACGAGCTTCAGGATGCTCCCGGGAATCCTCTGCCACACCTGACGAGCTTCAGGATGCTCCCGGGAATCCTCTGCCACACCTGACGAGCTTCAGGATGCTCCCGGGAATCCTCTGCCACACCTGACGAGCTTCAGGATGCTCCCGGGAATCCTCTGCCACACCTGACGAGCTTCAGGATGCTCCCGGGAATCCTCTGCCACACCTGACGAGCTTCAGGATGCTCCCGGGAATCCTCTGCCACACCTGACGAGCTTCAGGATGCTCCCGGGAATCCTCTGCCACACCTGAAGAGCTTCATGATGCTCCCGGGAATCCTCTGCCACACCTGACGAGCTTCAGGAGGCTCCTGGGAATCCTCTGCCACACCTGACGAGCTTCATGATGCTCCCGGGAATCCTCTGCCACACCTGAAGAGCTTCATGATGCTCCCGGGAATCCTCTGCCACACCTGACGAGCTTCAGGATGCTCCCGGGAATCCTCTGCCACACCTGACGAGCTTCAGGATGCTCCCGGGAATCCTCTGCCACACCTGAAGAGCTTCATGATGCTCCCTGGAATCCTCTGCCACACCTGACGAGCTTCAGGAGGCTCCTGGGAATCCTCTGCCACACCTGACGAGCTTCATGATGCTCCCGGGAATCCTCTGCCACACCTGACGAGCTTCAGGATGCTCCCGGGAATCCTCTGCCACACCTGACGAGCTTCAGGATGCTCCCGGGAATCCTCTGCCACACCTGACGAGCTTCAGGATGCTCCCGGGAATCCTCTTCCTCTGCCACACCTGACGAGCTTCAGGAGGCTCTCGGGAATCCTCTGCCACACCTGACGAGCTTCAGGATGCTCCCGGGAATCCTCTGCCACACCTGACGAGCTTCAGGATGCTCCCGGGAATCCTCTGCCACACCTGACGAGCTTCAGGATGCTCCCGGGAATCCTCTGCCACACCTGATGAGCTTCAGGATGCTCCCGGGAATCCTCTGCCACACCTGACGAGCTGCAGGATGCTCCCGGGAATCCTCTGCCACACCTGACGAGCTTCAGGATGCTCCCGGGAATCCTCTGCCACACCTGACGAGCTTCAGGATGCTCCCGGGAATCCTCTGCCACACCTGACGAGCTTCAGGATGCTCCCGGGAATCCTCTTCCTCTGCCACACCTGACGAGCTTCAGGAGGCTCCCGGGAATCCTCTGCCACACCTGACGAGCTTCAGGATGCTCCCGGGAATCCTCTGCCACACCTGACGAGCTTCAGGATGCTCCCGGGAATCCTCTGCCACACCTGAAGAGCTTCATGATGCTCCCTGGAATCCTCTGCCACACCTGACGAGCTTCAGGAGGCTCCTGGGAATCCTCTGCCACACCTGACGAGCTTCATGATGCTCCCGGGAATCCTCTGCCACACCTGAAGAGCTTCATGATGCTCCCGGGAATCCTCTGCCACACCTGACGAGCTTCAGGATGCTCCCGGGAATCCTCTGCCACACCTGACGAGCTTCAGGATGCTCCCGGGAATCCTCTGCCACACCTGAAGAGCTTCATGATGCTCCCGGGAATCCTCTGCCACACCTGACGAGCTTCAGGATGCTCCCGGGAATCCTCTGCCACACCTGACGAGCTTCAGGATGCTCCCGGGAATCCTCTGCCACACCTGACGAGCTTCAGGATGCTCCCGGGAATCCTCTTCCTCTGCCACACCTGACGAGCTTCAGGAGGCTCTCGGGAATCCTCTGCCACACCTGACGAGCTTCAGGATGCTCCCGGGAATCCTCTGCCACACCTGACGAGCTTCAGGATGCTCCCGGGAATCCTCTGCCACACCTGACGAGCTTCAGGATGCTCCCGGGAATCCTCTGCCACACCTGAGGAGCTTCAGGATGCTCCCGGGAATCCTCTGCCACACCTGACGAGCTTCAGGATGCTCCCGGGAATCCTCTGCCACACCTGACGAGCTTCAGGATGCTCCCGGGAATCCTCTGCCACACCTGACGAGCTTCAGGATGCTCCCGGGAATCCTCTGCCACACCTGACGAGCTTCAGGATGCTCCCGGGAATCCTCTTCCTCTGCCACACCTGACGAGCTTCAGGAGGCTCCCGGGAATTCTCTGCCACACCTGATGAGCTTCAGGATGCTCCCGGGAATCCTCTGCCACACCTGACGAGCTTCAGGATGCTCCCGGGAATCCTCTGCCACACCTGACGAGCTTCAGGATGCTCCCGGGAATCCTCTGCCACACCTGATGAGCTTCAGGATGCTCCCGGGAATCCTCTGCCACACCTGACGAGCTTCAGGATGCTCCCGGGAATCCTCTGCCACACCTGAAGAGCTTCATGATGCTCCCGGGAATCCTCTGCCACACCTGACGAGCTTCATGATGCTCCCGGGAATCCTCTGCCACACCTGATGAGCTTCAGGATGCTCCCGGGAATCCTCTGCCACACCTGACGAGCTTCAAGATGCTCCCGGGAATCCTCTGCCACACCTGACGAGCTTCAGGATGCTCCCGGGAATCCTCTGCCACACCTGACGAGCTTCATGATGCTCCCGGGAATCCTCTGCCACACCTGAAGAGCTTCATGATGCTCCCGGGAATCCTCTGCCACACCTGAAGAGCTTCATGATGCTCCCGGGAATCCTCTGCCACACCTGACGAGCTTCAGGATGCTCCCGGGAATCCTCTGCCACACCTGACGAGCTTCAGGATGCTCCCGGGAATCCTCTGCCACACCTGACGAGCTTCAGGATGCTCCCGGGAATCCTCTGCCACACCTGACGAGCTTCAGGATGCTCCCGGGAATCCTCTGCCACACCTGACGAGCTTCAGGATGCTCCCGGGAAGCATCCTGAAGCTTGTCAGGTGTGGCAGAGGATTCCCGGGAGCATCCTGAAGCTCGTCAGGTGTGGCAGAGGATTCCCGGGAGCATCCTGAAGCTCATCAGGTGTGGCAGAGGATTCCCGGGAGCATCCTGAAGCTCGTCAGGTGTGGCAGAGGATTCCCGGGAGCATCCTGAAGCTCGTCAGGTGTGGCAGAGGATTCCCGGGAGCATCCTGAAGCTCGTCAGGTGTGGCAGAGGAATTTCCGGGAGCATCCTGAAGCTCGTCAGGTGTGGCAGAGGATTCCCGGGAGCATCCTGAAGCTCGTCAGGTGTGGCAGAGGATTCCCGGGAGCATCCTGAAGCTCGTCAGGTGTGGCAGAGGATTCCCGGGAGCATCCTGAAGCTCGTCAGGTGTGGCAGAGGATTCCCGGGAGCATCCTGAAGCTCGTCAGGTGTGGCAGAGGATTCCCGGGAGCATCCTGAAGCTCGTCAGGTGTGGCAGAGGATTCCCGGGAGCATCCTGAAGCTCGTCAGGTGTGGCAGAGGATTCCCGGGAGCATCCTGAAGCTCGTCAGGTGTGGCAGAGGATTCCCGGGAGCATCCTGAAGCTCATCAGGTGTGGCAGAGGATTCCCGGGAGCATCATGAAGCTCGTCAGGTGTGGCAGAGGATTCCCGGGAGCATCCTGAAGCTCGTCAGGTGTGGCAGAGGATTCCCGGGAGCATCCTGAAGCTCGTCAGGTGTGGCAGAGGAAGAGGATTCCCGGGAGCATCCTGAAGCTCGTCAGGTGTGGCAGAGGATTCCCGGGAGCATCCTGAAGCTCGTCAGGTGTGGCAGAGGATTCCCGGGAGCATCATGAAGCTCGTCAGGTGTGGCAGAGGATTCCCGGGAGCATCATGAAGCTCGTCAGGTGTGGCAGAGGATTCCCGGGAGCATCCTGAAGCTCGTCAGGTGTGGCAGAGGATTCCCGGGAGCATCCTGAAGCTCGTCAGGTGTGGCAGAGGAAGAGGATTCCCGGGAGCATCCTGAAGCTCGTCAGGTGTGGCAGAGGATTCCCGGGAGCATCCTGAAGCTCGTCAGGTGTGGCAGAGGATTCCCGGGAGCATCCTGAAGCTCGTCAGGTGTGGCAGAGGATTCCCGGGAGCATCCTGAAGCTCGTCAGGTGTGGCAGAGGATTCCCGGGAGCATCCTGAAGCTCGTCAGGTGTGGCAGAGGATTCCCGGGAGCATCCTGAAGCTCGTCAGGTGTGGCAGAGGATTCCCGGGAGCATCCTGAAGCTCGTCAGGTGTGGCAGAGGATTCCCGGGAGTATCATGAAGCTCGTCAGGTGTGGCAGAGGATTCCCGGGAGCATCCTGAAGCTCGTCAGGTGTGGCAGAGGATTCCCGGGAGCATCATGAAGCTCGTCAGGTGTGGCAGAGGATTCCCAGGAGCCTCCTGAAGCTCGTCAGGTGTGGCAGAGGATTCCAGGGAGCATCATGAAGCTCTTCAGGTGTGGCAGAGGATTCCCGGGAGCATCCTGAAGCTCGTCAGGTGTGGCAGAGGATTCCCGGGAGCATCATGAAGCTCTTCAGGTGTGGCAGAGGATTCCCGGGAGCATCATGAAGCTCGTCAGGTGTGGCAGAGGATTCCCGGGAGCATCCTGAAGCTCGTCAGGTGTGGCAGAGGATTCCCAGGAGCCTCCTGAAGCTCGTCAGGTGTGGCAGAGGATTCCAGGGAGCATCATGAAGCTCTTCAGGTGTGGCAGAGGATTCCCGGGAGCATCCTGAAGCTCGTCAGGTGTGGCAGAGGATTCCCGGGAGCATCCTGAAGCTCGTCAGGTGTGGCAGAGGATTCCCGGGAGCATCCTGAAGCTCGTCAGGTGTGGCAGAGGATTCCCGGGAGCATCCTGAAGCTCGTCAGGTGTGGCAGAGGATTCCCGGGAGCATCCTGAAGCTCGTCAGGTGTGGCAGAGGATTCCCGGGAGCATCCTGAAGCTCGTCAGGTGTGGCAGAGGATTCCCGGGAGCATCCTGAAGCTCGTCAGGTGTGGCAGAGGATTCCCGGGAGCATCCTGAAGCTCTTCAGGTGTGGCAGAGGATTCCCGGGAGCATCCTGAAGCTCGTCAGGTGTGGCAGAGGATTCCCGGGAGCATCCTGAAGCTCGTCAGGTGTGGCAGAGGATTCCCGGGAGCATCCTGAAGCTCGTCAGGTGTGGCAGAGGATTCCCGGGAGCATCCTGAAGCTCGTCAGGTGTGGCAGAGGATTCCCGGGAGCCTCCTGAAGCTCGTCAGGTGTGGCAGAGGATTCCCGGGAGCATCCTGAAGCTCGTCAGGTGTGGCAGAGGATTCCCGGGAGCATCATGAAGCTCGTCAGGTGTGGCAGAGGATTCCCGGGAGCATCATGAAGCTCTTCAGGTGTGGCAGAGGATTCCCGGGAGCATCCTGAAGCTCGTCAGGTGTGGCAGAGGATTCCCAGGAGCCTCCTGAAGCTCGTCAGGTGTGGCAGAGGATTCCCGGGAGCATCCTGAAGCTCGTCAGGTGTGGCAGAGGATTCCCGGGAGCATCATGAAGCTCGTCAGGTGTGGCAGAGGATTCCCAGGAGCCTCCTGAAGCTCGTCAGGTGTGGCAGAGGATTCCCGGGAGCATCCTGAAGCTCGTCAGGTGTGGCAGAGGATTCCCGGGAGCATCCTGAAGCTCGTCAGGTGTGGCAGAGGATTCCCGGGAGCATCATGAAGCTCGTCAGGTGTGGCAGAGGATTCCCGGGAGCATCCTGAAGCTCGTCAGGTGTGGCAGAGGATTCCCGGGAGCATCATGAAGCTCTTCAGGTGTGGCAGAGGATTCCCGGGAGCATCCTGAAGCTCGTCAGGTGTGGCAGAGGATTCCCGGGAGCATCATGAAGCTCGTCAGGTGTGGCAGAGGATTCCCAGGAGCCTCCTGAAGCTCGTCAGGTGTGGCAGAGGATTCCCGGGAGCATCCTGAAGCTCGTCAGGTGTGGCAGAGGATTCCCGGGAGCATCCTGAAGCTCGTCAGGTGTGGCAGAGGATTCCCGGGAGCCTCCTGAAGCTCGTCAGGTGTGGCAGAGGATTCCCGGGAGCCTCCTGAAGCTCGTCAGGTGTGGCAGAGGATTCCCGGGAGCATCCTGAAGCTCGTCAGGTGTGGCAGAGGATTCCCGGGAGCATCCTGAAGCTCGTCAGATGTGGCAGAGGATTCCCGGGAGCCTCCTGAAGCTCGTCAGGTGTGGCAGAGGATTCCCGGGAGCATCCTGAAGCTCGTCAGGTGTGGCAGAGGATTCCCGGGAGCCTCCTGAAGCTCGTCAGGTGTGGCAGAGGATTCCCGGGAGCCTCCTGAAGCTCGTCAGGTGTGGCAGAGGATTCCCGGGAGCCTCCTGAAGCTCGTCAGGTGTGGCAGAGGCCTAAGTTCAAATCCGATCACTGCATCACTCCGGCTGCTAGGACCGTTAGAGCAAGGGCGGGCTGGCGGGGGCGGGGCAGAGTGGAAATTTACCCCCAGGCTGCCGAACTTATACTCAAAACTGTCTGCTGACATATTTTAAAATTTTTTGTATGCAGGCAGCAGGAGGTCGATCGTGGTGGCCACCGATTGGCTGTGTTGCTCCCGTGCTGCATTCTGGGAGTTGTAGTCCGGACCGTGCTCAAGTTCCTGGTGGCGGTGGGTGGAGAGAACTGAGCAGCGGTGCTCAGCAGACGGAGTCTTCAGAGGCAGGCAGAGGCCAGGGGGGTGTGACTCACTGGCTCGGGCTGGGAGCTGGATGGTTGGATGGCTGTAAGCAGGGGCGGTACAGGGGGGTGTGACTCACTGGCTCGGGTTGGGAGCTGGATGGCTGGATGGCTGTAAGCAGGGGCGGTACAGGGGGGTGTGACTCACTGGCTCGGGCTGGGAGCTGGATGGCTGTAAGCAGGGGCAGTACAGGGGGGGTGTGACTCACTGGCTCGGGCTGGGAGTTGGATGGCTGTAAGCAGGGGCGGTACAGGGGGGTGTGACTCACTGGCTCGGGCTAGGAGCTGGATGGCTGTAAGCAGGGGTGGTACAGGGGGTGTGACTCACTGGCTCAGGCTGGGAGCTGGATGGCTGTAAGCAGGGGTGGTACAGGGGGGTGTGACTCACTGGCTCGGGCTGGGAGCTGGATGGCTGTAAGCAGGGGTGGTACAGGGGGGTGTGACTCACTGGCTCAGGCTGGGAGCTGGATGGCTGTAAGCAGGGGTGGTACAGGGGGGTTGGAGGGAGCGCCAGGTTGTGAGCAGCAAAATCTGCCCACCAAGTCTAGTTGTATCCCTTGTATGGCCCCTATTGCCAGCCCAAAACATAATGTATGTGCCCCTGCTCGTTGCTCTGTGGCAGCCCATTTCCAGGCTCCCTTCTTGAGTTCCTGAGTCCCCCCCCCCCCTACCCCAGATCGGAGATGGTACAATCCCTGCAAGGAAGGAAGAACCTCACACTGCAGCATCGATGATTGGGTCCCGCCCATCACACAGCAGAGACCTCCCCCAGGGAAGATTGTGTACAGCATGGGAGGGAGACTGGAGCCACTTCCACTGTCAGGCCAGGTTCACACAGGCGAGACTCGTCAGGCGATTCGGTCACCTGGGAAATCGCGTCCCGCTCTGTACAATGGAACCGTTCTAATGCGGCGTACATACGATCGATTTTCATGTCATTTTTTAAACCGACGTTTTTCTCAACGTGATTTTTCATGTTTCCTCTCAAGCCTGTCTTGCGTACACACGATCATTAAAAAAAACGTTCAAGCAAAGCGCAGTGACGTACAGCACGTACGACGGCACTATAAAGGGGAAGTTCCGCTCGAATGGCGCCACCCTTCATGTTAGTAACGTTTGTTGAGTGGCGATTCGCGCTTTTCAGCCTCGTGCTTATCAGTCCGTTACAGCGTGACGAATGTGCGATCTCCATTATGAACGCTAGTTTTACCAGAACCAGCGCTCCCGTCTCATCACTTGATTCAGAGCATGCGCGTTTTTTTCACGTCGTAAAAGCCTACACACCATCGTTTTTCACGTCGTTAAAAAAAAACGACATGAAAAACGACGTGAAAAAAGAGAGCATGTTCGAAATTTTTAATGCCCGTTTTTCACGCCGTTAAAAATGCTCTGGAGCCTACACACCATCGGTTTTAATGGCCATTTTTAAAAATGCCATTTTTATCGGCATGAAAAACGATCGTGTGTATGGGGCATTATAGTCGCTCCGACTTAGAAAAAGGTTCCTGTACTTCTTTTGGGGGCGACTCGGGGCGACTTCTATACAGAAGTCATTATGCAAATTGCCTCAGGCGGGCGTGTCGAGTCGTCTTGAGATCACTCCGCCGAGTCGCCCCCCGAAGTCGCGCCGCCGAGTTGCCCCCTCGAAGTCGTGCCGCCGAGTCGCCCCCCGAAGTCGTGCCGCCGAGACGCCCCCCGAAGTCGTGCCGCCGAGTCGCCCCCCGAAGTCGTGCCGCCGAGTCGCCCCCCGACGTCGTGCCGCCGAGTCGCCCCCGAAGTCGTGCCGCCGAGTTGCCCCCCCGAAGTCGTGCCGCCGAGTCGCCCCCCGAAGTCGCGCCACCCCCCGAAGTCGTGCCGCCGAGTCGCCCCCCGAAGTCGCGCCGCCGAGTTGCCCCCCCGAAGTCGTGCCGCCGAGTTGCCCCCCGAAGTCGTGCCACCCCCCGAAGTCGCGCCGCCGAGTCGCCCCCCAAAGTGGTGCCGCCGAGTCGCCCCCCGAAGTCGTGCCGCCGAGTCGCCCCCGAAGTCGTGCCGCCGAGTTGCCCCCCCGAAGTCGTGCCGCCGAGTCGTGCCGCCGAGTCGCCCCCGAAGTCGTGCCGCTGAGACGCCCCCCGAAGTCGTGCCGCCGAGTCGCCCCCCGAAGTCGTGCCACCGAGTCGCCCCCCAAAGTGGTGCCGCCGAGTCGCCCCCCGAAGTCGTGCCGCTGAGTCGCCCCCGAAGTTGTGCCGCCGAGTTGCCCCCCCGAAGTCGTGCCGCCGAGTCGCCCCCCGAAGTCGTGCCGCCGAGTCGCCCCCCGAAGTCGTGCCGCCGAGTCGCCCCCGAAGTCGTGTCGCCGAGTTGCCCCCCCGAAGTCGTGCCGCCGAGTCGCCCCCCGAAGTCGTGCCGCTGAGTCGCCCCCCGAAGTCGTGCCGCCGAGTCGCCCCCGAAGTCGTGTCGCCGAGTTGCCCCCCCGAAGTCGTGTCGCCGAGTCGCCCCCCGAAGTCGTGCCGCCGAGTCGCCCCCCGAAGTCGTGCCGCCGAGTCGCCCCCCGAAGTCGTGCCACCCCCCGAAGTCGCGCCGCCGAGTCGCCCCCCAAAGTGGTGCCGCCCCAGGGAGAAGCGGGCCTCAGTCTCCTCTGCTCTGCAGACTGTGAACCCGCGCTGTACTTTTCACTGCAGGTTTATGGAAAGTGAAGGTAAAATTCTTCAGCAGCTCAGGAATTAGAGGGACATTTCAGGGGCCACATAAAATATAATTATATCTTCTAGAAAGAATGATCTTTAATTAGATATAATGTGGATTATATTTTATGTGGCCCCTGAAATGTCCCTCTAATTCCTGAGCTGCTGAAGAATTTACACAGCAAAGGATGTGATTTCTTACCCCAGCCCAAGAAAGTCCAGAAGTCCACTCTTGCAGTGTGGGGGAGGGGGAGAAGGGGGGGGGGGGTGGGGCCTTTTTTTACTTACCTGATTCTATGCTCCAGTCAGTTCCAACGTTCTCCTCCCTAAGATCCCTTCACACTGAGGAGCGTATTGTGGGCGTTATAGCGTTAACAATAGCGCTCGCAATTCGCCCCTAAAAAGCTGCTCCATTGTCTCCAGTGTGAGGGCCCCCGAGGGCCCCGGGGGCTTTGACACTGAGGCGCTGCGGTGGCAGGACGGTAAAAAAAGTCCCGCTAGCCGCATCTTTGGAGCGGTGTGTTTACCCCTCCCCCACCGCTGCTGCCCATTGAAATCAATGGGACAGCGCGGCTATACTGCCCGCAATGCACATTGCAGGCTGTTTTAACCCTTTTTTGGCCGCTAGCGGCCGAAATGCGCTGCAAATCCACCATAGCGTCGGCGGTAAAAATAGCGGCGTTTTATCGCCGACGCTATGGGCGGCTCAGTGTGAAAGGGGTCTAACACATCATCACATATAGAGGAAGATTAACCCCTTATGGTATGAAGTGAAGGCTGGAGTGTGACCAATGTCAGTCCTATAACATACACAGGAGCTGCCGGGGACCAATCACAGAACTGCAGAGAGCCTCAGAATTCATGGGGTTCAGCAGGGCCTGAATGTTGATCGGTGTGTAACCCTATGTTAGGCACAAACCCCATTGTTCTATCATCTTCTGCTGGAAATCCTTCCTTACCAGCCACACGGCACCAGTGTATTCCGTCAGGGGACAGTCCCAGAAAGGGGGGATTCCCACATCTACCACCTTGTGTGGAGGGAGTAATCTGTCAGCCACTTACTGGAGCCGCGTCTTCATCCAGCAATGTGCACAAGAGCAGTTGCTCTCTGGTGGACTGTTTGTTTTAAGTGCACTGTACATTTGATTTGCAGCACTGGAAGTTTGGTAGTCACTCCAGTGGGCTCAGGGGGCGGATCCAGAGTCTTTTTTCGGGAGGGGCAATTTATCGGGGAAATGGTTGGTGTCGGCGCTTCAATCATCCCGGCACCATGGTTGTTATGGTGTCAGGATGATTGAAGCGCATTATTTCTATTATTACATTGTAATATGAAATTAAATAGTTCAATGCAGAATCAGTGGGAGCCCCGAGTGTGTCACTTGCCACACCTTGCGGATTGTCACTTGCCCGTCGCCTGCCACACCTTGCTGATTGTCACTTGCCCGTCGCCTGCCACACCTTGCTGATTGTCACTTGCCCGTCGCCTGCCACACCTTGCTGATTGTCACTTGCCCGTCGCCTGCCACACCTTGCGGATTGTCACTTGCCCGTCGCCTGCCACACCTTGCTGATTGTCACTTGCCCGTCACCTGCCACACCTTGCTGATTGTCACTTGCCCGTCGCCTGCCACACCTTGCGGATTGTCACTTGCCCGTCGCCTGCCACACCTTGCTGATTGTCACTTGCCCGTCGCCTGCCACACCTTGCGGATTGTCACTTGCCCGTCGCCTGCCACACCTTGCGGATTGTCACTTGCCTGTCGCCTGCCACACCTTGCGGATTGTCACTTGCCCGTCGCCTGCCACACCTTGCGGATTGTCACTTGCCCGTCACCTGCCACACCTTGCTGATTGTCACTTGCCCGTCGCCTGCCACACCTTGCGGATTGTCACTTGCCCGTCGCCTGCCACACCTTGCTGATTGTCACTTGCCCGTCACCTGCCACACCTTGCTGATTGTCACTTGCCCGTCGCCTGCCACACCTTGCGGATTGTCACTTGCCCGTCGCCTGCCACACCTTGCTGATTGTCACTTGCCCGTCGCCTGCCACACCTTGCTGATTGTCACTTGCCCGTCGCCTGCCACACCTTGCTGATTGTCACTTGCCCGTCGCCTGCCACACCTTGCGGATTGTCACTTGCCCGTCGCCTGCCACACCTTGCGGATTGTCACTTGCCCGTCACCTGCCACACCTTGCTGATTGTCACTTGCCCGTCGCCTGCCACACCTTGCGGATTGTCACTTGCCCGTCGCCTGCCACACCTTGCGGATTGTCACTTGCCCGTCACCTGCCACACCTTGCTGATTGTCACTTGCCCGTCGCCTGCCACACCTTGCTGATTGTCACTTGCCCGTCGCCTGCCACACCTTGCTGATTGTCACTTGCCCGTCGCCTGCCACACCTTGCTGATTGTCACTTGCCCGTCGCCTGCCACACCTTGCTGATTGTCACTTGCCCGTCGCCTGCCACACCTTGCGGATTGTCACTTGCCCGTCGCCTGCCACACCTTGCTGATTGTCACTTGCCCGTCGCCTGCCACACCTTGCTGATTGTCACTTGCCCGTCGCCTGCCACACCTTGCTGATTGTCACTTGCCCGTCGCCTGCCACACCTTGCTGATTGTCACTTGCCCGTCGCCTGCCACACCTTGCGGATTGTCACTTGCCCGTCGCCTGCCACACCTTGCTGATTGTCACTTGCCCGTCACCTGCCACACCTTGCTGATTGTCACTTGCCCGTCGCCTGCCACACCTTGCTGATTGTCACTTGCCCGTCGCCTGCCACACCTTGCTGATTGTCACTTGCCCGTCGCCTGCCACACCTTGCGGATTGTCACTTGCCCGTCACCTGCCACACCTTGCTGATTGTCACTTGCCCGTCGCCTGCCACACCTTGCGGATTGTCACTTGCCCGTCACCTGCCACACCTTGCTGATTGTCACTTGCCCGTCGCCTGCCACACCTTGCGGATTGTCACTTGCCCGTCGCCTGCCACACCTTGCTGATTGTCACTTGCCCGTCGCCTGCCACACCTTGCTGATTGTCACTTGCCCGTCGCCTGCCACACCTTGCGGATTGTCACTTGCCTGTCGCCTGCCACACCTTGCGGATTGTCACTTGCCCGTCGCCTGCCACACCTTGCGGATTGTCACTTGCCTGTCGCCTGCCACACCTTGCGGATTGTCACTTGCCTGTCGCCTGCCACACCTTGCGGATTGTCACTTGCCTGTCGCCTGCCACACCTTGCTGATTGTCACTTGCCCGTCGCCTGCCACACCTTGCGGATTGTCACTTGCCTGTCGCCTGCCACACCTTGCGGATTGTCACTTGCCCGTCGCCTGCCACACCTTGCGGATTGTCACTTGCCTGTCGCCTGCCACACCTTGCGGATTGTCACTTGCCTGTCGCCTGCCACACCTTGCGGATTGTCACTTGCCTGTCGCCTGCCACACCTTGCGGATTGTCACTTGCCCGTCGCCTGCCACACCTTGCGGATTGTCACTTGCCTGTCGCCTGCCACACCTTGCGGATTGTCACTTGCCTGTCTCCTGCCACACCTTGCTGATTGTCACTTGCCCGTCACCTGCCACACCTTGCGGATTGTCACTTGCCTGTCGCCTGCCACACCTTGTGGATTGTCACTTGCCTGTCACCTGCCACACCTTGCGGATTGTCACTTGCCCGTCACCTGCCACACCTTGCTGATTGTCACTTGCCTGTCGCCTGCCACACCTTGCGGATTGTCACTTGCCTGTCGCCTGCCACACCTTGCGGATTGTCACTTGCCTGTCGCCTGCCACACCTTGCGGATTGTCACTTGCCTGTCACCTGCCACACCTTGCTGATTGTCACTTGCCACGTCGCCTGCCACACCTTGCTGATTGTCACTTGCCCGTCGCCTGCCACCAGATGCAGATTGTCACGAACTTGCCTGCTAAGGTGTAGTTTTCTCTTGCTGTGTCCCAGAGTCGGGCAGCAGAGAGATGATGTAATCTCTGCACAGTGAGGGCGGAAGTCACTGCAGGAATGCAGGGCAGGCACGGGCGGTGAGGGATGTTCTCATCTCTCTGCTCCCCCCCTCCCGGCTAGCTGATTGGCCATCTGCCACACTGAGCCTGCTCTCTCACCTACACTGCCAACACACTGAGCAGCACGGTCTGCCCACAAACCGCGCCGCCCGCCGACAACAAACCGCGCAGCAAGCAGAGCCGCCCGCTTTCTTACCCGTCTGTGGAGCCGCACGCTATCGCACCTGCCCGCAGAGCGGCCCGACGTGACTCACTGACGTCACTCGTTGCTAGACGCCAAGCGGCCCAGGCGTTAGTGCAGGGAAGAGGCTCCACCCACCTCCTCCTCCGCTCCTGGTATCGTGTCAGTGCGCCGCGTAACTACATTAGACGAGTCTCTCCCTCGGCACCGCTGATCGGCTGATGTGAGAAACTGAGAGAGAGACTCAGAGAGGCAGCGGCAGCCGCAGAACAAGTACTGTATATACTCGAGTATAAGCCGACCCGAATATAAGCCGAGGCACCTAATTTTACCCCAAAAAACTGGGAAAACGTATTGACTCGAGTATAAGCCTAGGGTGTCCATCTCCATGCCTCACTGTGCCCATGCCTCACTGTGCCCATGCCTCACTGTGCCCATGCCTCACTGTGCCCATGACTAGACTGATGTTTAACATTGGAGTCTATAGAAGGAGTGCTCAGGTTTGAAAAATCAGTGCTCCCCGGCCGTAGGTCTCCCAGACACTAAACTTTGCTCACTTGTAGAGGAGACATGGGGCTACATGTGTGCCAAGTTTGGGGTCCAGGGGACCTATGGCCGGCCAGTACCGGGTCCCCAAAGTCCGGAAGATCAGGCGCAAAAAAAAAAAAAACAGAGCAAGCGAGT
Source organism: Rana muscosa (assembly GCA_029206835.1). Lineage (NCBI taxonomy): Eukaryota > Metazoa > Chordata > Amphibia > Anura > Ranidae > Rana > Rana muscosa. The sequence continues at coordinate 41,162 of JARGYO010000741.1, forward strand.
GTGACAGATGGTCTCGGGGGGGGGGCAATTGCCCTGTTGCCCCCCCTGGATCCGCCCTTGAGTGGGCTGTGGGTCCTGCTGGCCGCTGGCCTGTGGGTCAGTGTTCAGTGGGCCACTTGGCTGGTCTTGCTCCCCAGGCCCAAGGCTGCCAGCCCTCCCCTGTGTGAGAGGGACCTATCCGGGGGAGCAGAGCCTCCTCAGGCTTGAGTGGCGAATAGACTGACGTCATTGCATCTTATGTGCCGCTTGCCTGAACCCTTTCCTATTTTCTCCTCAAGTTCTCACAGCAAAGAAAATAAAGCCAAACTGTTGAGGTTTTCCATCGGTGTGGACATTGACTTTTCTAAAGCCTCTCCACCCCGACAACGGAGGCCATGGAGGTAGTTTGCATGACCCAAAACATAACCAGCAGCTCCTTCGGGGGTCAAGCTTGTCCCACCCCCACCCCGCCCCCCAGAGGCGGCCTCACTGACCAATAAAGAGGCAAATGAGGTGGGAAGGGGAGGAGCTATGTGTATTTTTATGGATTTGTCGTGTTTTTGTCACAACCATCGCCGTGCTGGTACAGCTCCTCCAGGCACTGAAGGGCAGACGCTCCTCGGCTCGGTTCTCAGTCTTCTCTTCTTTCAGGGTTTAGGAGTGTAGCAGGGACTGACTTGATTAGTAGACAAAACACCCAATCCCTATTCAATATAGATTGTGTGTGTGTGTAGTCCTCTATGGGACTTTTTAGGGTGAAGTCTACAAGTTTCAAATTTTATCAAACAATATATATTTATTGTTGTAATACAAAATATCACAGGGATAAAAATACATATACAATTTGGATATACACAAATACAACTCAAACTATAGAGCAACAAAGTAACAACGTCACAAAAGACCATAAACCACTGTGAGGGTCCTGATTCCTGTGGGAGGGCCCAGGGTGCCCGACGCGTTTCGAGGCTATGGGTTTATATAGCGCCTCTTCTTCAGGGGCTAGTGGTGATAGGTGTTGTGGTCGTTGTTGTCTATGAAGTTTGGTGTGGATACATCCTTGTTTAAAATAACAGAGATTGACGCTCACTGCTCCGGATGAAGGGAGGGCGCAGGGGGGTCACAACATGGGGGACTGTGCATCGAACTATGCCCGGGGCAGGGCAACAAAGGGCGCCTGTACTCCAAACAGCAGGTCATTTATGCTGCTGATCCCATCTGCTGTATCTCAACCCAGGTTTTGGAGTGGATTTGTGTCGCATGGGCTCCACAGAGAAAAGGTATTCCCCTAAGAAGAGGGAAGGTGAACAAAATGGAATCTTTTCTCCTGTAGGGAACAATGTAGACACATCCACTACCAAGTCAGCAATGTCTCTTCTTTCAGGAGTGCAGAGAAGAGGAGGGGCCACATTACAGACACGCCTACAATTCCGGGTCCTGGTAGGCAACGCCTTCCTCTCATGTGCTGCAGAGGATCGAAATTATTACTATCAAATAAGGAGACGGTGTAACAAAATATTCGATCATTTATTTCAAAGTGACCATTTCATGGCACACTATATACCCAAAATGTGCAATTATCACCCCAACCTGTATGACCAAAAGTATGTGAACCCCCCCCCCCAATGATGGGGTTCAGGGGCCTCCAGTGAAGGTCCCGGTAATTCTCCAATTGGGCTCTTCCAACCTTGTAGGCCATGAAGGGGTCAACTTTATATTAATAACCATGGGGGGAGGGAGGACAACTCCATATTAATGATCATGGGGGGCGGGGGGGCTCTATATTATTGGTTCTGGTTTTGGTGTGATGGTCAGGGGGGGGGGCTCTATATTAATGGTTCTGGTTTTGGTGTGATGGTCGGGGGGGGCTCTATATTAATGGTTCTGGTTTTGGTGTGATGGTCGGGGGGGGGCTCTATATTAATGGTTCTGGTTTTGGTGTGATGGTCGGGGGGGGCTCTATATTAATGGTTCTGGTTTTGGTGTGATGGTCGGGGGGGGGCTCTATATTAATGGTTCTGGTTTTGGTGTGATGGTCGGGGGGGGGGTCTATATTAATGGTTCTGGTTTTGGTGTGATGGTCGGGGGGGGGCTCTATATTAATGGTTCTGGTTTTGGTGTGATGGTCTGGGGGGGGGGACTCTATATTAATGGTTCTGGTTTTGGTGTGATGGTCGGGGGGGGCTCTATATTAATGGTTCTGGTTTTGGTGTGATGGTCTGGGGGGGGGGACTCTATATTAATGGTTCTGGTTTTGGTGTGATGGTCGGGGGGGGGGGGCTCTATATTATTGGTTCTGGTTTTGGTGTGATGGTCGGGGGGGACTCTATATTAATGGTTCTGGTTTTGGTGTGATGGTCGGGGGGGGCTCTATATTATTGGTTCTGGTTTTGGTGTGATGGTCGGGGGGGGGGCTCTATATTATTGGTTCTGGTTTTGGTGTGATGGTCGGGGGGGGGGCTCTATATTAATGGTTCTGGTTTTGGTGTGATGGTCGGGGGGGGCTCTCTATATTAATAGTTCTGGTTTTGGTGTGATGGTCGGGGGGGGGGGGGCTCTCTATATTAATGGTTCTGGTTTTGGTGTGATGGTCGGGGGGGGGGCTCTATATTAATGGTTCTGGTTTTGGTGTGATGGTCGGGGGGGGGGCTCTCTATATTAATGGTTCTGGTTTTGGTGTGATGGTCGGGGGGGGGTCTATATTAATAGTTCTGGTTTTGGTGTAATAGTCGGGGGGGGGGGGACTCTATATTAATGGTTCTGGTTTTGGTGTAATAGTCGGGGGGGGGGGGGCTCTATATTAATGGTTCTGGTTTTGGTGTGATGGTCGGGGGGGGGGGCTCTCTATATTAATGGTTCTGGTTTTGGTGTGATGGTCGGGGGGGGGGGCTCTCTATATTAATGGTTCTGGTTTTGGTGTGATGGTCGGGGGGGGTCTATATTAATAGTTCTGGTTTTGGTGTAATAGTCGGAGGGGCTCTCTATATTAATGGTTCTGGTTTTGGTGTGATGGTCGGGGGGCTCTCTATATTAATGGTTCTGGTTTTGGTGTGATGGTCGGGGGGGGTCTATATTAATAGTTCTGGTTTTGGTGTGATAGTCGGGGGGGGGGCTCTATATTAATAGTTCTGGTTTTGGTGTGATGGTCGGGGGGGGGGCTCTATATTAATGGTTCTGGTTTTGGTGTGATAGTCGGGGGGGGGGCTCTCTATATTAATGGTTCTGGTTTTGGTGTGATAGTCGGGGGGGGCTCTCTATATTAATGGTTCTGGTTTTGGTGTGATGGTCGGGGGGGGGCGCTATATTAATGGTTCTGGTTTTGGTGTGATGGTCGGGGGGGGCTCTATATTAATGGTTCTGGTTTTGGTGTGATAGTCGGGGGGGGGGGGGGGCTCTCTATATTAATAGTTCTGGTTTTGGTGTGATAGTCGGGGGGGGGCTCTATATTAATGGTTCTGGTTTTGGTGTGATAGTCGGGGGGGGGGGGCTCTCTATATTAATAGTTCTGGTTTTGGTGTGATAGTCGGGGGGGGGCTCTATATTAATGGTTCTGGTTTTGGTGTGATAGTCGGGGGGGGGGGGCTCTCTATATTAATGGTTCTGGTTTTGGTGTGATGGTCGGGGGGGGGCTCTCTATATTAATGGTTCTGGTTTTGGTGTGATAGTCGGGGGGGGGGGGCTCTCTATATTAATGGTTCTGGTTTTGGTGTGATGGTCGGGGGGGGGGCTCTCTATATTAATGGTTCTGGTTTTGGTGTGATGGTCGGGGGTCCACATGGACTGTGGCTGTTCTGTAGGTTTTTAGGCATCTTTTATGAAGGCCACAACATTGTCCATGGCTTGTTTCCCCGATTCGAAGGCTGGATGATCGAAGAAACTAACAATCCCATGAAAGCCATCCTTAAGGTGATGCCAGGTGACCGGTATTCCGTTGTCTTCCAGGCGTTTCTTGTACAGTATTCCATCATCACGGAGAACATCGAACTCACAGGTCAGAATGTACGTTTTTGGTAGCAGACGAATGACGGCGTCCTCAGCCAACAACGGGGAACAAGCCGGGTCAAAGGCATGTTTGAACCTCTGATATATCTCTGCGTTAAAGTCAGAAATCACATGGGGGTCATAACCTCTGACCCTAAACTCATCCGGGATGTTATCAGCACCCAACCACTTGGAGAATATCCTCCTCAGGTCAGGAGGAACATGGACACTACTGAGCAGGTCTTCTGACAAGGACAAGTCCACTCCTAGGTAGGTCAGTTTGAAGAACTGTGTGCGCTCTCGAAGTAATAGGGGCACCATACTGTTTTGCTGGAATGAAGGTAAGTCGTAGTCAATCATCTGGAGAGATGGGTATATCAGAGCCTGAGCCCGAGGTCTCGGAATATCTGTCCTGGTGACCAGAACTTGAGAGACGCCAGCGGCGAGGTTACCTCCAGCGCTGTCCCCACAAAGGACAATGGAAGAGGAGTTCACACCGTACTGCTCTGCCGTCCTCAGGAAGTGGGTGGTGGCAGTCAGGCAATCATGGAGAGCGGCGGGGTACGTGTGTTCTGGTGCCAAGCGGTACCTACAACAAAGACACCAATAGATGTTATTGATCACTGATAATCGACAGCGCTGGTCTACAGAATGATCTCTCAGGCTCTGTGTGACAGACTCACCCGGGACAGAGGCTTTTGGAGGGGACTGAATGCTACACTCTTGCCTACCGATGATGGGCCCTGGCATTTGGGGGAACGGTGCTCTTTGTGAGGCCTGGGGGCCCTGTATATGTCATATTAGAAAGAGTGACTGATTCATACTGTTGGGACTCATCACCTCCAGCCACCTGTCTGTCTGTTATAATGTAAATGAGTCTAGGATAACTTCTAAGGATCTCTCACCCATTGTTGTCTGTGCTAATTAACCCTGCAAGTGTATGAAGGAGTTCTGTGTTGATATGTATGATAATGTGTATTGTAGTTAGGGAGTCACAATGGCTGCTTTAAGGGATTAGTTAATTAGCTCATGTTAATTTATGTTTCTGGTTACAGGTGTATTGTTAGAGTAATATGAGAAGGAGGGGGGAACCTCCTCTTCAACTGTATATAAGACTGTATTCTGGTTCTAATAAACAGTCCATGGTGAGCAACTAGGGATGAGCCGAACACCCCCCCGGTTCGGTTTGCACCAGAACCTGCGAATGGACAGAAAGTCCGCAAACTTTAGAACCCTTTTAAAGTCTATGGGACTCGAACGTTCGAAATCAAAAGTGCTAATTTTAACCACTTAAGCCCCGGACCATTTTGTAGCTAAAGGACCAGAGGTGATTTCAGAATTTTGCACTGCGCTGCTTTAACTGTAAATTGTGCGGACATGCAATGTTGTACCCAAACGAAATTTGTGTCCTTTTCTTCCCACAAATAGAGCTTTCTTTTAATGGTATTTGATTGCCTCTGCGATTTTTATTTTTTGCGATATAAACGGAAAAAGACTGAAAATTTTGAAAAAAAATGATATTTTCTACTTTTTGTTATAAGAAAAATCGAATGAACTCAATTTTAGTCATACAATTAGGCCAAAATGTATTCAGCCACATGTCTTTAGTAAAAAAAATGTCAATAAGCGTATATTTATTGGTTTGCGCAAAAGTTATGGCGTCTACAAACTAGGGTACATTTTCTGGAATTTACACAGCTTTTAGTTTATGACTGCCTATCTCATTTTTTGAGGTGCTAAAATGGCAGGGCAGTACAAAACCCCCCCAAATGACCCCATTTTAGAAAGTAGACACCCCAAGGAAATTGCTGAGAGGCATGTTGAGCCCATTGAATATTTTTATTTTTTTTGTCTCAAGTGATTGAATAATGACTAAAAAAAAAAAAAATTACAAAAAGTTGTCACTAAATGATATATTGCTCACACATGCCATGGTTATATGTGGAATTGCACCCCAAAATACATTTTGCTGCTTCTCCTGAGTACGGGGATACCACATGTGTGAGACTTTTTGGGAGCCTAGCCGCGTACGGGACCCCGGAAACCAAGCACCGCCTTCAGGATTTCTAAGGGCGCAAATTTTTGATTTCACTTCTCACTGCCTATCACAGTTTCAGAGGCCATGGAATGCCCAGATGGCACAAAACCCCCCCAAATGACCCCATTTTGGAAAGTAGACACCCCAAGCTATTTGCTGAGAGGCATGGTGAGTATTTTACAGCTCTCATTTGTTTTTGAAAATGAAGAAAGAAAATAATATTTTTTTATTTTTTTCAATTTTCAAAACTTTGTGACAAAAAGCGAGATCTGCAAAATACTCACAATACCTCTCAGCAAATAGCGAAAAATGAGGAAAGCACTCTATCAGACTGGGAGGGAGCGGTATATGAGGAAAGCACTCTATCAGACTGGGAGGGAGCGGTATATGAGGAAAGCACTCTATCAGACTGGGAGGGAGCGGTATATGAGGAAAGCACTCTATCGGACTGGGAGGGAGCGGTATATGAGGAAAGCACTCTATCGGACTGGGAGGGAGCGGTATATGAGGAAAGCACTCTATCGGACTGGGAGGGAGCGGTATATGAGGAAAGCACTCTATCGGACTGGGAGGGAGCGGTATATGAGGAAAGCACTCTATCGGACTGGGAGGGAGCGGTATATGAGGAAAGCACTCTATCGGACTGGGAGGGAGCGGTATATGAGGAAAGCACTCTATCGGACTGGGAGGGAGCGGTATTAGAGGAAAGCACTCTATCAGACTGGGAGGGAGCGGTATATGAAGAAAGCACTCTATCAGACTGGGAGGGAGCGGTATATGAGGAAAGCACTCTATCAGACTGGGAGGGAGCGGTATATGAGGAAAGCACTCTATCGGACTGGGAGGGAGCGGTATATGAGGAAAGCACTCTATCGGACTGGGAGGGAGCGGTATATGAGGAAAGCACTCTATCGGACTGGGAGGGAGGGGTATATGAGGAAAGCACTCTATCAGACTGGGAGGGAGCGGTATATGAGGAAAGCACTCTATCGGACTGGGAGGGAGCGGTATATGAGGAAAGCACTCTATCGGACTGGGAGGGAGCGGTATATGAGGAAAGCACTCTATCGGACTGGGAGGGAGCGGTATATGAGGAAAGCACTCTATCGGACTGGGAGGGAGCGGTATATGAGGAAAGCACTCTATCGGACTGGGAGGGAGCGGTATATGAGGAAAGCACTCTATCGGACTGGGAGGGAGCGGTATATGAGGAAAGCACTCTATCGGACTGGGAGGGAGCGGTATATGAGGAAAGCACTCTATCGGACTGGGAGGGAGCGGTATATGAGGAAAGCACTCTATCGGACTGGGAGGGAGCGGTATATGAGGAAAGCACTCTATCGGACTGGGAGGGAGCAGTATATGAAGAAAGCACTCTATCAGACTGGGAGGGAGCGGTATATGAGGAAAGCACTCTATCAGACTGGGAGGGAGCGGTATATGAGGAAAGCACTCTATCGGACTGGGAGGGAGCGGTATATGAGGAAAGCACTCTATCGGACTGGGAGGGAGCAGTATATGAAGAAAGCACTCTATCAGACTGGGAGGGAGCGGTATATGAGGAAAGCACTCTATCGGACTGGGAGGGAGCGGTATATGAGGAAAGCTCTCTATCGGACTGGGAGGGAGCGGTATATGAGGAAAGCACTCTATCGGACTGGGAGGGAGCGGTATATGAGGAAAGCACTCTATCGGACTGGGAGGGAGCGGTATATGAGGAAAGCACTCTATCGGACTGGGAGGGAGCGGTATATGAGGAAAGCACTCTATCAGACTGGGAGGGAGCGGTATTAGAGGAAAGCACTCTATCAGACTGGGAGGGAACGGTATATGAAGAAAGCACTCTATCAGACTGGGAGGGAGCGGTATATGAGGAAAGCACTCTATCAGACTGGGAGGGAGCGGTATATGAGGAAAGCACTCTATCGGACTGGGAGGGAGCGGTATATGAGGAAAGCACTCTATCGGACTGGGAGGGAGCGGTATATGAGGAAAGCACTCTATCGGACTGGGAGGGAGCGGTATATGAGGAAAGCACTCTATCGGACTGGGAGGGAGCGGTATATGAGGAAAGCACTCTATCGGACTGGGAGGGAGCGGTATATGAGGAAAGCACTCTATCGGACTGGGAGGGAGCGGTATATGAGGAAAGCACTCTATCGGACTGGGAGGGAGCAGTATATGAAGAAAGCACTCTATCAGACTGGGAGGGAGCGGTATATGAGGAAAGCACTCTATCAGACTGGGAGGGAGCGGTATATGAGGAAAGCACTCTATCGGACTGGGAGGGAGCAGTATATGAAGAAAGCACTCTATCGGACTGGGAGGGAGCAGTATATGAAGAAAGCACTCTATCAGACTGGGAGGGAGCGGTATATGAGGAAAGCACTCTATCAGACTGGGAGGGAGCGGTATATGAGGAAAGCTCTCTATCGGACTGGGAGGGAGCGGTATATGAGGAAAGCACTCTATCGGACTGGGAGGGAGCGGTATATGAGGAAAGCACTCTATCGGACTGGGAGGGAGCGGTATATGAGGAAAGCACTCTATCGGACTGGGAGGGAGCGGTATATGAGGAAAGCACTCTATCAGACTGGGAGGGAGCGGTATTAGAGGAAAGCACTCTATCAGACTGGGAGGGAACGGTATATGAAGAAAGCACTCTATCAGACTGGGAGGGAGCGGTATATGAGGAAAGCACTCTATCAGACTGGGAGGGAGCGGTATATGAGGAAAGCACTCTATCGGACTGGGAGGGAGCGGTATATGAGGAAAGCACTCTATCAGACTGGGAGGGAGCGGTATATGAGGAAAGCACTCTATCGGACTGGGAGGGAGCGGTATATGAGGAAAGCACTCTATCGGACTGGGAGGGAGCGGTATATGAGGAAAGCACTCTATCAGACTGGGAGGGAGCGGTATATGAGGAAAGCACTCTATCAGACTGGGAGGGAGCGGTATATGAGGAAAGCACTCTATCGGACTGGGAGGGAGCGGTATATGAGGAAAGCACTCTATCAGACTGGGAGGGAGCGGTATATGAGGAAAGCACTCTATCGGACTGGGAGGGAGCGGTATATGAGGAAAGCACTCTATCGGACTGGGAGGGAGCAGTATATGAGGAAAGCACTCTATCGGAGTGGGAGGGAGCGGTATATGAGGAAAGCACTCTATCGGAGTGGGAGGGAGCGGTATATGAGGAAAGCACTCTATCGGACTGGGAGGGAGCGGTATATGAGGAAAGCACTCTATCGGACTGGGAGGGAGCGGTATATGAGGAAAGCACTCTATCGGACTGGGAGGGAGCGGTATATGAGGAAAGCACTCTATCGGACTGGGAGGGAGCGGTATATGAGGAAAGCACTCTATCGGACTGGGAGGGAGCGGTATATGAGGAAAGCACTCTATCGGACTGGGAGGGAGCGGTATATGAGGAAAGCACTCTATCGGACTGGGAGGGAGCGGTATATGAGGAAAGCACTCTATCGGACTGGGAGGGAGCGGTATATGAGGAAAGCACTCTATCGGACTGGGAGGGAGCGGTATATGAGGAAAGCACTCTATCGGACTGGGAGGGAGCGGTATATGAGGAAAGCACTCTATCGGACTGGGAGGGAGCGGTATATGAGGAAAGCACTCTATCGGACTGGGAGGGAGCGGTATATGAGGAAAGCACTCTATCAGACTGGGAGGGAGCGGTATATGAGGAAAGCACTCTATCGGACTGGGAGGGAACGGTATATGAGGAAAGCACTCTATCGGACTGGGAGGGAGCGGTATATGAGGAAAGCACTCTATCGGACTGGGAGGGAGCGGTATATGAGGAAAGCACTCTATCGGACTGGGAGGGAGCGGTATATGAGGAAAGCACTCTATCGGACTGGGAGGGAGCAGTATATGAAGAAAGCACTCTATCAGACTGGGAGGGAGCGGTATATGAGGAAAGCACTCTATCAGACTGGGAGGGAGCGGTATATGAGGAAAGCACTCTATCGAACTGGGAGGGAGCGGTATATGAGGAAAGCACTCTATCGGACTGGGAGGGAGCAGTATATGAAGAAAGCACTCTATCAGACTGGGAGGGAGCGGTATATGAGGAAAGCACTCTATCGGACTGGGAGGGAGCAGTATATGAAGAAAGCACTCTATCAGACTGGGAGGGAGCGGTATATGAGGAAAGCACTCTATCAGACTGGGAGGGAGCGGTATATGAGGAAAGCTCTCTATCGGACTGGGAGGGAGCGGTATATGAGGAAAGCACTCTATCGGACTGGGAGGGAGCGGTATATGAGGAAAGCACTCTATCGGACTGGGAGGGAGCGGTATATGAGGAAAGCACTCTATCGGACTGGGAGGGAGCGGTATATGAGGAAAGCACTCTATCAGACTGGGAGGGAGCGGTATTAGAGGAAAGCACTCTATCAGACTGGGAGGGAGCGGTATATTAAGAAAGCACTCTATCAGACTGGGAGGGAGCGGTATATGAGGAAAGCACTCTATCGGACTGGGAGGGAGCGGTATATGAGGAAAGCACTCTATCGGACTGGGAGGGAGCGGTATATGAGGAAAGCACTCTATCGGACTGGGAGGGAGCGGTATATGAGGAAAGCACTCTATCGGACTGGGAGGGAGCAGTATATGAAGAAAGCACTCTATCAGACTGGGAGGGAGCGGTATATGAGGAAAGCACTCTATCAGACTGGGAGGGAGCGGTATATGAGGAAAGCACTCTATCGGACTGGGAGGGAGCAGTATATGAAGAAAGCACTCTATCGGACTGGGAGGGAGCAGTATATGAAGAAAGCACTCTATCAGACTGGGAGGGAGCGGTATATGAGGAAAGCACTCTATCAGACTGGGAGGGAGCGGTATATGAGGAAAGCTCTCTATCGGACTGGGAGGGAGCGGTATATGAGGAAAGCACTCTATCGGACTGGGAGGGAGCGGTATATGAGGAAAGCACTCTATCGGACTGGGAGGGAGCGGTATATGAGGAAAGCACTCTATCGGACTGGGAGGGAGCGGTATATGAGGAAAGCACTCTATCAGACTGGGAGGGAGCGGTATTAGAGGAAAGCACTCTATCAGACTGGGAGGGAACGGTATATGAAGAAAGCACTCTATCAGACTGGGAGGGAGCGGTATATGAGGAAAGCACTCTATCAGACTGGGAGGGAGCGGTATATGAGGAAAGCACTCTATCGGACTGGGAGGGAGCGGTATATGAGGAAAGCACTCTATCGGAGTGGGAGGGAGCGGTATTAGAGGAAAGCACTCTATCGGACTGGGAGGGAGCGGTATATGAGGAAAGCACTCTATCGGACTGGGAGGGAGCGGTATATGAGGAAAGCACTCTATCGGACTGGGAGGGAGCGGTATATGAGGAAAGCACTCTATCGGACTGGGAGGGAGCGGTATATGAGGAAAGCACTCTATCGGACTGGGAGGGAGCGGTATATGAGGAAAGCACTCTATCGGACTGGGAGGGAGCGGTATATGAGGAAAGCACTCTATCGGACTGGGAGGGAGCGGTATATGAGGAAAGCACTCTATCGGACTGGGAGGGAGCGGTATATGAGGAAAGCACTCTATCGGACTGGGAGGGAGCGGTATATGAGGAAAGCACTCTATCGGACTGGGAGGGAGCGGTATATGAGGAAAGCACTCTATCGGACTGGGAGGGAGCGGTATATGAGGAAAGCACTCTATCAGACTGGGAGGGAGTGGTATATGAGGAAAGCACTCTATCGGACTGGGAGGGAACGGTATATGAGGAAAGCACTCTATCGGACTGGGAGGGAGCGGTATATGAGGAAAGCACTCTATCGGACTGGGAGGGAGCGGTATATGAGGAAAGCACTCTATCGGACTGGGAGGGAGCGGTATATGAGGAAAGCACTCTATCGGACTGGGAGGGAGCAGTATATGAAGAAAGCACTCTATCAGACTGGGAGGGAGCGGTATATGAGGAAAGCACTCTATCAGACTGGGAGGGAGCGGTATATGAGGAAAGCACTCTATCGAACTGGGAGGGAGCGGTATATGAGGAAAGCACTCTATCGGACTGGGAGGGAGCAGTATATGAAGAAAGCACTCTATCAGACTGGGAGGGAGCGGTATATGAGGAAAGCACTCTATCGGACTGGGAGGGAGCAGTATATGAAGAAAGCACTCTATCAGACTGGGAGGGAGCGGTATATGAGGAAAGCACTCTATCAGACTGGGAGGGAGCGGTATATGAGGAAAGCTCTCTATCGGACTGGGAGGGAGCGGTATATGAGGAAAGCACTCTATCGGACTGGGAGGGAGCGGTATATGAGGAAAGCACTCTATCGGACTGGGAGGGAGCGGTATATGAGGAAAGCACTCTATCGGACTGGGAGGGAGCGGTATATGAGGAAAGCACTCTATCAGACTGGGAGGGAGCGGTATTAGAGGAAAGCACTCTATCAGACTGGGAGGGAGCGGTATATTAAGAAAGCACTCTATCAGACTGGGAGGGAGCGGTATATGAGGAAAGCACTCTATCGGACTGGGAGGGAGCGGTATATGAGGAAAGCACTCTATCGGACTGGGAGGGAGCGGTATATGAGGAAAGCACTCTATCGGACTGGGAGGGAGCGGTATATGAGGAAAGCACTCTATCGGACTGGGAGGGAGCGGTATATGAGGAAAGCACTCTATCGGACTGGGAGGGAGCGGTATATGAGGAAAGCACTCTATCGGACTGGGAGGGAGCAGTATATGAAGAAAGCACTCTATCAGACTGGGAGGGAGCGGTATATGAGGAAAGCACTCTATCAGACTGGGAGGGAGCGGTATATGAGGAAAGCACTCTATCGGACTGGGAGGGAGCGGTATATGAGGAAAGCACTCTATCGGACTGGGAGGGAGCAGTATATGAAGAAAGCACTCTATCAGACTGGGAGGGAGCGGTATATGAGGAAAGCACTCTATCAGACTGGGAGGGAGCGGTATATGAGGAAAGCTCTCTATCGGACTGGGAGGGAGCGGTATATGAGGAAAGCTCTCTATCGGACTGGGAGGGAGCGGTATATGAGGAAAGCACTCTATCGGACTGGGAGGGAGCGGTATATGAGGAAAGCACTCTATCGGACTGGGAGGGAGCGGTATATGAGGAAAGCACTCTATCAGACTGGGAGGGAGCGGTATATGAGGAAAGCACTCTATCGGACTGGGAGGGAGCGGTATATGAGGAAAGCACTCTATCGGACTGGGAGGGAGCGGTATATGAGGAAAGCACTCTATCGGACTGGGAGGGAGCGGTATATGAGGAAAGCACTCTATCGGACTGGGAGGGAGCGGTATATGAGGAAAGCACTCTATCGGACTGGGAGGGAGCGGTATATGAGGAAAGCACTCTATCGGACTGGGAGGGAGCAGTATATGAAGAAAGCACTCTATCAGACTGGGAGGGAGCGGTATATGAGGAAAGCACTCTATCAGACTGGGAGGGAGCGGTATATGAGGAAAGCACTCTATCGGACTGGGAGGGAGCGGTATATGAGGAAAGCACTCTATCGGACTGGGAGGGAGCAGTATATGAAGAAAGCACTCTATCAGACTGGGAGGGAGCGGTATATGAGGAAAGCACTCTATCGGACTGGGAGGGAGCAGTATATGAAGAAAGCACTCTATCAGACTGGGAGGGAGCGGTATATGAGGAAAGCACTCTATCAGACTGGGAGGGAGCGGTATATGAGGAAAGCTCTCTATCGGACTGGGAGGGAGCGGTATATGAGGAAAGCACTCTATCGGACTGGGAGGGAGCGGTATATGAGGAAAGCACTCTATCGGACTGGGAGGGAGCGGTATATGAGGAAAGCACTCTATCAGACTGGGAGGGAGCGGTATTAGAGGAAAGCACTCTATCAGACTTGGAGGGAGCAGTATATGAAGAAAGCACTCTATCAGACTGGGAGGGAGCGGTATATGAGGAAAGCACTCTATCGGACTGGGAGGGAGCGGTATATGAGGAAAGCACTCTATCAGACTGGGAGAGAGCGGTATATGAGGAAAGCACTCTATCAGACTGGGAGGGAGCGGTATATGAGGAAAGCACTCTATCGGACTGGGAGGGAGCGGTATATGAGGAAAGCACTCTATCAGACTGGGAGAGAGCGGTATATGAGGAAAGCACTCTATCGGACTGGGAGGGAGCGGTATATGAGGAAAGCACTCTATCAGACTGGGAGGGAGCGGTATTAGAGGAAAGCACTCTATCAGACTGGGAGGGAGCAGTATATGAAGAAAGCACTCTATCAGACTGGGAGGGAGCGGTATATGAGGAAAGCACTCTATCGGACTGGGAGGGAGCGGTATATGAGGAAAGCACTCTATCAGACTGGGAGAGAGCGGTATATGAGGAAAGCACTCTATCAGACTGGGAGGGAGCGGTATATGAGGAAAGCACTCTATCAGACTGGGAGGGAGCGGTATATGAGGAAAGCACTCTATCGGACTGGGAGGGAGCGGTATATGAGGAAAGCACTCTATCAGACTGGGAGGGAGCGGTATATGAGGAAAGCTCTCTATCGGACTGGGAGGGAGCGGTATATGAGGAAAGCACTCTATCGGACTGGGAGGGAGCGGTATATGAGGAAAGCACTCTATCGGACTGGGAGGGAGCGGTATATGAGGAAAGCACTCTATCAGACTGGGAGGGAGCGGTATATGAGGAAAGCACTCTATCGGACTGGGAGGGAGCGGTATATGAGGAAAGCACTCTATCGGACTGGGAGGGAGCGGTATATGAGGAAAGCACTCTATCAGACTGGGAGGGAGCGGTATATGAGGAAAGCACTCTATCGGACTGGGAGGGAGCGGTATATGAGGAAAGCACTCTATCAGACTGGGAGGGAGCAGTATATGAAGAAAGCACTCTATCAGACTGGGAGGGAGCGGTATATGAGGAAAGCACTCTATCGGACTGGGAGGGAGCGGTATATGAGGAAAGCACTCTATCAGACTGGGAGGGAGCGGTATATGAGGAAAGCACTCTATCGGACTGGGAGGGAGCAGTATATGAAGAAAGCACTCTATCAGACTGGGAGGGAGCGGTATATGAGGAAAGCACTCTATCGGACTGGGAGGGAGCAGTATATGAAGAAAGCACTCTATCAGACTGGGAGGGAGCGGTATATGAGGAAAGCACTCTATCAGACTGGGAGGGAGCGGTATATGAGGAAAGCTCTCTATCGGACTGGGAGGGAGCGGTATATGAGGAAAGCACTCTATCGGACTGGGAGGGAGCGGTATATGAGGAAAGCACTCTATCGGACTGGGAGGGAGCGGTATATGAGGAAAGCACTCTATCAGACTGGGAGGGAGCGGTATTAGAGGAAAGCACTCTATCAGACTGGGAGGGAGCAGTATATGAAGAAAGCACTCTATCAGACTGGGAGGGAGCGGTATATGAGGAAAGCACTCTATCGGACTGGGAGGGAGCGGTATATGAGGAAAGCACTCTATCGGACTGGGAGGGAGCGGTATATGAGGAAAGCACTCTATCAGACTGGGAGGGAGCGGTATTAGAGGAAAGCACTCTATCAGACTGGGAGGGAGCAGTATATGAAGAAAGCACTCTATCAGACTGGGAGGGAGCGGTATATGAGGAAAGCACTCTATCGGACTGGGAGGGAGCGGTATATGAGGAAAGCACTCTATCAGACTGGGAGAGAGCGGTATATGAGGAAAGCACTCTATCGGACTGGGAGGGAGCGGTATATGAGGAAAGCACTCTATCAGACTGGGAGGGAGCGGTATTAGAGGAAAGCACTCTATCAGACTGGGAGGGAGCAGTATATGAAGAAAGCACTCTATCAGACTGGGAGGGAGCGGTATATGAGGAAAGCACTCTATCGGACTGGGAGGGAGCGGTATATGAGGAAAGCACTCTATCAGACTGGGAGAGAGCGGTATATGAGGAAAGCACTCTATCAGACTGGGAGGGAGCAGTATATGAGGAAAGCACTCTATCGGACTGGGAGGGAGCGGTATATGAGGAAAGCACTCTATCAGACTGGGAGGGAGCGGTATATGAGGAAAGCTCTCTATCGGACTGGGAGGGAGCGGTATATGAGGAAAGCACTCTATCGGACTGGGAGGGAGCGGTATATGAGGAAAGCACTCTATCGGACTGGGAGGGAGCGGTATATGAGGAAAGCACTCTATCAGACTGGGAGGGAGCGGTATATGAGGAAAGCACTCTATCGGACTGGGAGGGAGCGGTATATGAGGAAAGCACTCTATCGGACTGGGAGGGAGCGGTATATGAGGAAAGCACTCTATCAGACTGGGAGGGAGCGGTATATGAGGAAAGCACTCTATCGGACTGGGAGGGAGCGGTATATGAGGAAAGCACTCTATCAGACTGGGAGGGAGCAGTATATGAAGAAAGCACTCTATCAGACTGGGAGGGAGCGGTATATGAGGAAAGCACTCTATCGGACTGGGAGGGAGCGGTATATGAGGAAAGCACTCTATCGGACTGGGAGGGAGCAGTATATGAAGAAAGCACTCTATCAGACTGGGAGGGAGCGGTATATGAGGAAAGCACTCTATCGGACTGGGAGGGAGCAGTATATGAAGAAAGCACTCTATCAGACTGGGAGGGAGCGGTATATGAGGAAAGCACTCTATCAGACTGGGAGGGAGCGGTATATGAGGAAAGCTCTCTATCGGACTGGGAGGGAGCGGTATATGAGGAAAGCACTCTATCGGACTGGGAGGGAGCGGTATATGAGGAAAGCACTCTATCGGACTGGGAGGGAGCGGTATATGAGGAAAGCACTCTATCAGACTGGGAGGGAGCGGTATTAGAGGAAAGCACTCTATCAGACTGGGAGGGAGCAGTATATGAAGAAAGCACTCTATCAGACTGGGAGGGAGCGGTATATGAGGAAAGCACTCTATCGGACTGGGAGGGAGCGGTATATGAGGAAAGCACTCTATCAGACTGGGAGAGAGCGGTATATGAGGAAAGCACTCTATCGGACTGGGAGGGAGCGGTATATGAGGAAAGCACTCTATCAGACTGGGAGAGAGCGGTATATGAGGAAAGCACTCTATCGGACTGGGAGGGAGCGGTATATGAGTAAAGCACTCTATCAGACTGGGAGGGAGCGGTATTAGAGGAAAGCACTCTATCAGACTGGGAGGGAGCAGTATATGAAGAAAGCACTCTATCAGACTGGGAGGGAGCGGTATATGAGGAAAGCACTCTATCGGACTGGGAGGGAGCGGTATATGAGGAAAGCACTCTATCGGACTGGGAGGGAGCAGTATATGAAGAAAGCACTCTATCAGACTGGGAGGGAGCGGTATATGAGGAAAGCACTCTATCAGACTGGGAGGGAGCGGTATATGAGGAAAGCTCTCTATCGGACTGGGAGGGAGCGGTATATGAGGAAAGCACTCTATCGGACTGGGAGGGAGCGGTATATGAGGAAAGCACTCTATCGGACTGGGAGGGAGCGGTATATGAGGAAAGCACTCTATCAGACTGGGAGGGAGCGGTATTAGAGGAAAGCACTCTATCAGACTGGGAGGGAGCAGTATATGAAGAAAGCACTCTATCAGACTGGGAGGGAGCGGTATATGAGGAAAGCACTCTATCGGACTGGGAGGGAGCGGTATATGAGGAAAGCACTCTATCAGACTGGGAGAGAGCGGTATATGAGGAAAGCACTCTATCAGACTGGGAGGGAGCGGTATATGAGGAAAGCACTCTATCGGACTGGGAGGGAGCGGTATATGAGGAAAGCACTCTATCAGACTGGGAGAGAGCGGTATATGAGGAAAGCACTCTATCGGACTGGGAGGGAGCGGTATATGAGGAAAGCACTCTATCAGACTGGGAGGGAGCGGTATTAGAGGAAAGCACTCTATCAGACTGGGAGGGAGCAGTATATGAAGAAAGCACTCTATCAGACTGGGAGGGAGCGGTATATGAGGAAAGCACTCTATCGGACTGGGAGGGAGCGGTATATGAGGAAAGCACTCTATCGGACTGGGAGGGAGCGGTATATGAGGAAAGCACTCTATCGGACTGGGAGGGAGCGGTATATGAGGAAAGCACTCTATCAGACTGGGAGGGAGCGGTATTAGAGGAAAGCACTCTATCAGACTGGGAGGGAACGGTATATGAAGAAAGCACTCTATCAGACTGGGAGGGAGCGGTATATGAGGAAAGCACTCTATCAGACTGGGAGGGAGCGGTATATGAGGAAAGCACTCTATCGGACTGGGAGGGAGCGGTATATGAGGAAAGCACTCTATCGGACTGGGAGGGAGCGGTATATGAGGAAAGCACTCTATCGGACTGGGAGGGAGCGGTATATGAGGAAAGCACTCTATCGGACTGGGAGGGAGCGGTATATGAGGAAAGCACTCTATCAGACTGGGAGAGAGCGGTATATGAGGAAAGCACTCTATCAGACTGGGAGGGAGCGGTATATGAGGAAAGCACTCTATCGGACTGGGAGGGAGCGGTATATGAGGAAAGCACTCTATCGGACTGGGAGGGAGCGGTATATGAGGAAAGCACTCTATCAGACTGGGAGGGAGCGGTATATGAGGAAAGCACTCTATCGGACTGGGAGGGAGCGGTATATGAGGAAAGCACTCTATCAGACTGGGAGGGAGCAGTATATGAAGAAAGCACTCTATCAGACTGGGAGGGAGCGGTATATGAGGAAAGCACTCTATCGGACTGGGAGGGAGCGGTATATGAGGAAAGCACTCTATCGGACTGGGAGGGAGCGGTATATGAGGAAAGCACTCTATCGGACTGGGAGGGAGCAGTATATGAGGAAAGCACTCTATCGGACTGGGAGGGACGTTTCCTTACACTCTGTACAGAGGATCTGGATTCCAGAAGTTTTCCCACAGCCATTAAAGTACAATTACAGATTTCTACAAATCACTCCACCTGGAATCTTCCAGCAATAAATATCAGATTTTTACTTTTCTCTGAAGTTCTCTCAGGTTTTTAAACTGTGAGAGTCTCTCCATATTCATGTGAAGTGTAGAAGCCCCGGAGACTAGGTTGGGTCTTTTTGTCTCCTCTGTAGTCAGCGCGTCGGTGTGCGATTGGTTCTGTCTGTTCTGGGTCTCCCTGCTTTCTAGTAGGTTCTAGAATGTAGTGGGATGGAAGAGGCAGACCCTGAGCTTGAATATTTATGAGACGCCAGCCAATCCCGGAAGAGGTGTGCCCAGAAGGTGGAGAGAGTGCTCATAAATAGTCTGAAGCCTGGAGCAGCAGGGTTCTTGTGCTGGAGGAGGAGATTTTAGCCTGGAAGGGCTGTTGCCCTTCTGGACAAGTCAGCTGAAAGCCTGCAGAAAATTTAGAGGTCCCAGCTCAGGAGGAGCCAGGGGGGCCTATTTTCCTTGGAAGCAGTTTAGAGCCAAGGAGGTTCACTGAGGATCCGGACTGGAGATTCACGGAACAGTGTCTAGCCAGTGCTGGACAGGAGGTATCCAAGTATCTGGACACAGTGAGTAGAGGCCTAGAAGTGGGATCCTAGTGACTGCTGTGTGATATAGTGTTGTGATCAGTATCGGTTAATATATTCCCTGAAGAAGCCCTACAGGCGAAACATGTTGGGAGCTGATGCTGTGATACCGCCATATAAATAAGTACAAGACACATGTTAAGACTATGCATGATTTTATCTTGTTATGTTTTTTAACATTTTTGATTAATAAATGATGAATTTTTAATGAAATGTACTATTGTCTGTATGTAGCACCTCTAAAGTCACAATATTTTGTCTATAATCTGGGATGTGGTGCTGTAATATGAAGGCCACTCACCCACATTAATAACCCATGTCGTGTTTAACCCTATGAGTGACTGTTAGTGGTACCAAAGTGGGATTTGCCCCCTGGGAGTACCAGAAGTGCTTGTGCTCCTTGTCTCCACCAATGGGGGGTGGGGTGGGGGGAGGGTGCCTCTGGAGGGAGTAGACAGAATAGAGAGAATCCTCGGAATATTTGATGCACTAAATTCTGGAGCATTCCGAAGCTTCCCGCACCCCATCCCCCATTAACCAGCAATAAAGCCTAAAAAGACATCCACAGCCGGGTTGCTGTGTGTTGGGGAGCTGCGGTGTGCCTGGCTGCCGCCTCTCATAGATCCTGGGACAGATCTGCGGGGCCCCTCAGGGGAATTCTAATAATTGCAATTGCTGAGTGCAGCGATGTGGCCCCTGGGTAGAGGAGACCCTGAGGCTCGGGTCACATAAACGCGTTTTGAACCGCATCCAATCCGCGTGAGATGTGAATAAAACCGTCTTACTATGGAGCCGGATCACATACATGCGGTGCAGCGGCAGGGCGATTTCACAGCGTTTTCTGCCGTGCGATTCAGATGCAAATTCCGGACTCATTGCCTTCTATGAGAACGCATCTGAATCGCACATGTCATCAGTTTTGAACACAAATTCACCCCCCACCAAGATTACAAAATGTATATTTTGGCATGGGGTTCCCCTAAAATCCATTGGGGGGGGGGGTCCACCACGCTGTATTTTTTCTGAATTTGTGTTAAAAACTGATGACGTGTGCGATTCAGAAGCACCCCCCCCTCCTCCTGAACCATACCAGGCCACATGCCCTCAACATGGGGGGTACTTTGAGGTAGGGGGGCTCCCCCCAAAGCACTTTGTCCCCATGTTGATGAGGACAAAGGCCCCTTCCACACAACCCTGGCACAGTGGTTGTGGGGGTGAGGGGGGTGACTTATCAGAATCTGGAAGCCACCTTTAATAAGGGGGCCCCCAGATCCTGGCCCCCTCCCCCATGTGAATGAATAGAGGTACATTGTTCCCCCTACTCATTCACCAAAAAAGTGTTGAAAATAAATAAAAACACCCAATTTTGGACCATTCCTTCATTAAAAAAAAAACAAAACATTCAACGTGGTCCTTTGGAGAAGAGCCCTCCCCCCACCCAAAGCACCCCCCCTCCCCCCCCCCAAGTTGAGGGCATGTGGCCTGGTATGTTTTAGGACGGGGGGTGTTCGCTCACCCCCCCCCCTTTTCCTGGCCTGCCGGGCTGCATGCTCAGATAAGGGTCTGGTATGGATTTTGAGGGGGACCCCACGCCATTCATTTTTGTACATTTTGGTGTGGGGTCCCCCTCAAAATCCAGACCTGAGGTTCCAGTATAGATTGGGGGGGGGGGCGGCAGTCTGTTATTTTCTGCAGTTTTCATAGCCGGCATTCTTTTATTTACATTTTATGATGAGTCATTGGTTGTTAGGGATGTGGCGGCCGGCTTCCCAGCCCCCTCCTTAGCGACCATCTATTGTTAAAGATGCCAGAGGCCGTCCACTTCATAAAATTTTCATCTGATCCATTCAAGAGCTGCTTTGGAAATTCGCACACGTGTGGATCTTATTGTTTAGGTGATTGATCTGTGAGGGCGCCCCTTCCCCCGACACGATCTGCCATCGGGCCTGCAGTTTGCCTGGCTTTGCTTGTAGCCTGTTTTAGCCTTGGCCTGAACTCCTCCTGCCCTGACCCCAGCTTCCTCCATAGATCTCCTCCTCCTGTCAGTTTGGTAGACTGGTGATTCTGCCTCCAGCTGACCCCCGTGGGCGACCCCAAATGCCAAGGCCTAAAGTCTTCCAATGAATGGATATTTGTGTGTCGGGGGTGGGGTTCTGGGTGCTGCGAGGAGCTCAGGTCTTCCTCTGGGAACAAAGACCACCTGAACCCACAAAGTGAGTCCTTTCATATTCTCTACATATTATCGAACGTCTACTTACCCAACCGACACCAGAACGGCTCCGGACGCCTTCGCCACGCACCGGCAGAAGCTGTCATAACTCTCTGACAAGAGAACAAAACATCCCATTAAAGGTGAACGCCAAACAGAACCCACAGCGGAGGGATGGACGGTCTATAGGGGGGCGCTCTGCCTCCAGCAAGACATTCATTACATTGTTTTGCCTGCAATATCAGATTTGACCACAAGATGGAGCCGGAGGAAAATTAATTTTTTTGCAGAAACTGTTCCCCTTTAACAAAAATACCCATCATTCTTCATTCTAAGGAAGAGGAACAGGTGCATCCTGGGAGCTCAGACTCCATCTTAGAGACTGAAAGAAGGAACCCGCTATCAAATGTTGTACTAAAACTTGAATCTCTACAGCCCCACTTATTCTTTGTATTTCTGTATACTTTATATACTGATTATATGTGTCTGTATTTGCTTTTTCTCAATAGTTTCACCCCACTTTGTTTTGTTAATAAAGCTTCAAGATGACACTCAGTCTGGCTTATTTCAGGGTAGGAGGGTTCAGCTGCATGTCGAGCTTCACACAGGGGACCGCATAGCAGGGACAGACCAGGGGGAGTGCCGGCCCCCGAATTGTGTGATCACATGACCAATCTTCGAGTCCAGATTTACCAATAAAGGATTAATTTGTCTTTATTTATGGATCCAGGGCCGTAGATAAGGGGGTACCACCAGTCCTCCTGTATGGGGCCCGGGCCAGCAGAGTGAATCGGATGTGGGCAGAGAGGGTGATCGGTGTGGCCGGCTGGGGGGACTGGCGGGGCACTTACTGAAACGTATCTCCTGTATGGCTCTCTCTGCAGCAGCTGAAAGCTGGCTTTTCCTCCTCTACCTCCTGTTGGATTTCAGCTGCTGCAGAGAGAGCCATACAGGAGAACGGTTCCAGTAATTCCCCGCCCCCCCCCCCCCGCCGCCATACCGATCACCCTCCCTGTGCACCATACATCTCCCCCTGCTGCCCAGGCCCGCCTGTGTGCCCCCCCTACCCCCACAGAGCTGCTGGCTTCCCTCCTCTTCTTCCCACTGGCATCTGCATGCACACAATAGGATCCTTCAAGATTGAGAGTGGGGGAAGGGTTAGGTAAATATATCATATTTACCAGCCCCTTCCTTTCCAGAATTAACACAATGAATGATCTGTATCGATCACTCACTTTGTTCATTCATAACTGAAGCATTGTCTGTATGGGGGCCCTGTGTCAGGTTGTCTGTATGGGGCCCCGTGTCAGGTTGTCTGTATGGGGGCCCTGTGTTTAAGGTTGTCTGTATGGGGGCCCCATGTCAGGTTGTCTGTATGGGGGCCCCGTGTCAGGTTGTCTGTATGGGGGCCCCGTGTCAGGTTGTCTGTATGGGGCCCCGTGTCAGGTTGTCTGTATGGGGGCCCCGTGTCAGGTTGTCTGTATGGGGCCCCGTGTCAGGTTGTCTGTATGGGGGCCCCGTGTCAGGTTGTCTGTATGGGGGCCCCGTGTCAGGTTGTCTGTATGGGGGCCCCGTGTCAGGTTGTCTGTATGGGGCCCCGTGTCAGGTTGTCTGTATGGGGCCCCGTGTCAGGAAGGGTTTGGCTGGGGCCCCGTGTCAGGTTGTCTGTATGGGGCCCCGTGTCAGGAAGGGTTTGGCTGGGGCCCCGTGTCAGGAAGGGTTTGGCTGGGCCCCGTATCAGGTTGTCTGTATGGGGCCCCGTGTCAGGAAGGGTTTGGCTGGGGCCCCGTGTCAGGAAGGGTTTGGCTGGGGTTGGACTTATGTCATCTTCTTACCAATACTCCCCAATACGAATCCCCCTCCATGGAAGAAGAGGACGCCTCTCCTGTGCCGGGCGGAGGGCGCTCTGGGCTGGTAGAGTCTCACCGGCACACCTTCAAACTCTGAGTCCTTCACCGCGAGCTCCGGATCCTCTGCCGGCCTCCGCCTTCTCAGCCCGACCACAAAACGGAGGAGCGCGACCTGGCTGCCAATCCCGAGTCTCTCCAAGGTCTCCCCCTATTCCAGACACAGAGAATAGAATTCTGGGAAAAATCGACATCCTGCAAGCAGCCTGCCCTCTTATCTGTAATGAGGAGATGCTTCCAATCGGCTGTCATAATGATCCTTTGGCTTCAATACTCTAAATGCCTCCCATAGATGGACAATTCCTGCTGAATCAGCTGAAATTCCACCTCCTGCAAGCAGCACCCAGCTGGACAAACATCAATTTAAAAATCGAATGAGCTGGAGGGAAAATTATCAGCTGAACACTGACAGTGTCCAATCAGATGTATTATTCAGTCACCCTATATATTATTCTATATATCATCTTATGTATCATTCTATGTATTCTCTGTATCGTCCAATCACATGCAGTCAGTGTCTGGGGGGTGCTGCAGCTGAATACAGTGGAGATTCCTCCAATCACATCAGTAGTATAGATGGGGGGGTGGGGTGGGGGGGTGAATTATATTTCTTCCTCTCTTGTGTGATTTGTAATTCTGTCCGGCTATGTTTGTGATCCAAACACCTACAATATATCACAGCCAGAATGGGGCCCCACTTTTCCTATTGCGCTTAAAACCTGACTCTGGTCTCAGCGCTCTGCCATCTGTGGGCCAATGGCACCCCACTTCACAGGGGAGTCCCCAGTCTTCTGATGTGAGAGATGATGAACATCTTGTGGCCAAGAAGAGGTACTGCAGTGGACAGCTCCTACTGAAGGTGAGTATTGCAGCCTCAGCCACAGTTGGACTTTAAAGGAGTACAGGGTTATTAAGGGGTACAGTGGTAATAAGGGGTACAGGGGTAATAAGGAGTACAGGAGTAATAAGGAGTACTGGAGTAATAAGGAGTACAGGGGTTTGACGGGAGGGCCCTTGGAACCCAGAATCCCTTGGAAAGGTTGGGAAACCATTGTTTCAGCTCCCCATGCACCTCTTATGTCTAAGTCACCCTGTGCTATCCTGGCACAGGGTGACTGAGAAAATATGTCTTGGATTACTTAAAATGGGACAGTAATATTTATCCACAATATCTCCCAGGATAGATGTAAAGACTATTCTTGGTTTGTTTGATTCTGAACTCAACATGTTAGTTGAGAGAGCCGATCACATTGGCCTCTGTACAATGTAGGAGACGGGCCGACTCCTGCTGGAGCTCCTGCTATTGTGAGAAGGTGTCCTGTGTTTATACTTATGATAATGTATCATCTACGGTATGAAGCTCGGTGACAACAAGTCTGACCTGTAGTGAAATCCTGATTTATCATAACAATGACCAGGAGGGCACGGAGTCACATCGGCTGTTTAAAGGGATTAGTTAATTAGCTCATGTTAATTTATGTTTCTGGTTACAGGTGTATTGTTAGAGTAATATGAGAAGGAGGGGGGAACCTTCTCTTCTACTGTATATAAGACTTGTATTCTGGTTCTAAGAAACAGTTCATGTTCAGCAATCAAGCAAGTATCGTCTTGTTTGTCGTTGATAGCGGTTGGAATATCTGATATCTAGATTCGGACTGGGAGGAAGCGGTATATGACAAAAGCACTCAAGCGGAGTGTGGGACGTTTCGTTACAAGGGGTAATAAGGGGTACAGGGGTAATAAGGGGTACAGGGGTAATAAGGAGTACAGGGGTGTAACAACACCTCGAGTATGAAAGGGGTTACAGTCATTTAGGAAATTCCATATCCAAAAACAAAGGCAGCTACCGAAAACTCCAATCAGCCGAACAAGAAACCCATACGAATAATTCTCCCCCAAGTACGAGACGAGGCTCTGTGATAAGGGGTCAAGCAGAATTCCGCCTTTATTGAAAGGAATAGAAGTCTTATATACAGTAAAAGAGGAGGTGCGTACCTCCTTCTCATATTACTCTAAAAATACACCTGTGACCAGAAACCTAATTAACATGAGCTAATTAACTAATCCCTTTAAACAGCCTGGTCATTGTTATGATAAATCAGGATGTCACTACGGGTCAGACTTGTTGTCACCGAGCTTCACACCGTAGATGATATATTATCATAAGTACAAACACAGGACATCTTCACACAATAGCAGGATCTCCAGCAGGAGTCGGCCCGTCTCCTACATTGTACAGAGGCCAATGTGAACACCTGTGGGGTATACAGGTGAGGACTGAAGCCCCATCCACCTTTACAGGAAATTCGTCTTCTGTTAGTTGAGGGTAGAGGCCAGCAGCACTCTGCCCTGTTGCCAGCCCTTCTGCTGGAAACCCCACACCATCTTCTCCGGCTAACTGTTGGGGAGGGAGGCCGACTGCCCTGGCTCCCTGGAACTCTGTAGTTGTTGCCAGTGCTGGGTAGAGGTTGGTAGCACTCTGGGAGTTGCCAATGCTTCAGCTGGGTTGGTGTCATCATTCTGGGGCGCCGTCTGCTGTTGGAACTCCCTTTCACTGGTATTGTCTCCCAGGTGCACGAACGCTTGTTGGGGAGGGAAAATGGCTGCTTCTCCTCCTTGCATCTCTGAAATCCACTGGGAGAGAGGAACCCTCACCTTCTCACCTCGGGCCTCCGAAACTGCCTCGGTGTAGGGCAGGGGTCTGCAGTACTCTGTCCTGCTGCCAGTACTTGAGCAGGAGATGCATAATCTATAACATCCCCGGAACAGTCCATTAAGTCCATACATTCTGTAATCTGTGGCTGGGGTGATGAGCCAATGTGATCGGCTCTTTCAATTAACATGTTGAGTTCAGAATTAAACAAACCAAGAATAGTCTTTACGTCTATCCTGGGAGATATTGTGGAAAACTATTACTGTCCCGTTTTAAGTAATCCAAGATATATTTTCTCAGTCACCATGTGCCAGGATAGCACAGGGTGATAGAGACATAAGAGGTGCATGGGAGCTGAAACAAGGGTACCCCATACTTTCCAAGGCATCCTGGGTTCCACAGGCCCTCCCGTCACAAGGGGTAATAAGGAGTACAGGCGTAATAAAGTGTACAGGGGTAATAAGGGGTACAGGGGTAATAAGGGGTACAGGGGTAATGAGGGGTACAGGAGTAATGAGGGGTACAGGAGTAATAAGGGGTACAGTGGTAATAAGGGGTACAGGGGTAATAAGGGGTACAGGGGTATTAAAGGGTATAGGAGTAATGAGGGGTAAAGGGCTAATGAGGGGTACAGGGGTAATGAAGGGTACAGTGGTAATGAGGGGTACAGTGGTAATAAGGGGTACAGGGGTAATTGAGGGGCACAGGGGTAATGAGGGGTACAGTGGTAATGAGGGGTACAGCAGTAATGAGGGGTACAGGGGTAATGAGGGGTACAGTGGTAATAAGGGGTACAGGGGTAATAAGGGGCACAGGGGTAATTGAGGGGCACAGGGGTAATTGAGGGGCACAGGGGTAATGAGGGGTACAGTGGTAATAAGGGGTACAGGAGTAATGAGGGGTACAGGAGTAATGAGGGGTACAGGGGTAATGAGGGGTACAGTGGTAATAAGGGGTACAGGGGTAATAAGGGGCACAGGGGTAAATGAGGGGCACAGGGGTAATGAGGGGTACAGTGGTAATAAGGGGTACAGGGGTAATAAGGGGCACAGGGGTAATTGAGGGGCACAGGGGTAATGAGGGGTACAGTGGTAATAAGGGGTACAGGAGTAATGAGGGGTACAGGAGTAATGAGGGGTACAGTGTTAATAAGGGGTACAGGGGTAATGAGGGGTACAGTGGTAATAAGGGGTACAGGGGTAATGAGGGGTACAGTGGTAATAAGGGGCACAGGGGTAATGAGGGGTACAGTGGTAATAAGGGGTACAGGAGTAATGAGGGGTACAGGAGTAATGAGGGGTACAGTGTTAATAAGGGGTACAGGGGTAATGAGGGGTACAGTGGTAGTAAGGGGTACAGGGGTAATGAGGGGTACAGTGGTAATAAGGGGTACAGGGGGTAATGAGGGGTACAGTGGTAATGAGGGGTACAGGGCTAATAAGGGGTACAGTGGTAATAAGGGGTACAGGAGTAATGAGGGGTACAGGAGTAATGAGGGGTACAGTGTTAATAAGGGGTACAGGGGTAATGAGGGGTACAGTGGTAATAAGGGGTACAGGAGTAATGAGGGGTACAGGAGTAATGAGGGGTACAGTGTTAATAAGGGGTACAGGGGTAATGAGGGGTACAGTGGTAATAAGGGGCACAGGGGTAATGAGGGGTACAGTGGTAATAAGGGGTACAGGAGTAATGAGGGGTACAGGAGTAATGAGGGGTACAGTGTTAATAAGGGGTACAGGGGTAATGAGGGGTACAGTGGTAGTAAGGGGTACAGGGGTAATGAGGGGTACAGTGGTAATAAGGGGTACAGGGGGTAATGAGGGGTACAGTGGTAATGAGGGGTACAGGGCTAATAAGGGGTACAATGTCGCCCGGGTCAAATAAAGTGAATGCATTTCACAGAACGGGTCAAATTGAGGTTCACTTTAAACGTCGGGATTTGCGGTTTGTACAATCCAGAGAATAATTCAGAATTATATAAAATATTACTTACATCCCCCCGCCCAACCCCCGCACTTTTATATATTTAATAGAGTTTAAAAAACTCTTTGAAGCCCCTCCCCCCGTATTTCCTCCTATATTCCGGGTTACCTCAGCTCCAATCACACCATAATAATAATAATAATTATTATTATTATCAGACATGCCGGATTTTTGGTGACAGACGTGAACTCACCAGAATGACGAGTCCGGTGGAGACGGTGTGAATTCTCCGAAGTTCTGCCGGATTGGCGATTCCGGGAGGATATTTGGCTTTTGAACCTCTGAGGAAAGTTGCTCCCAAAAAGATGAGAATAGAAATCAGGAGAATCCCCACCACAGACAATGAGAGCGACATTCCCTCCCCCTCCCCCGTCCTTCCTGGATTACTGCTGCTGGTGTCACTTTACACTTCCGGGGTCCAAGTACAACCATCGCCGCCTGGAGCCGGATAATTAGAGCCAAAACACATAAACCAAACAAAAAATAAACCCCGGAGACATAGGTGTGCGCAGCCTATTGCATTAGGACGTGCACCCCAAAGATCAAACACATATACGTGTATATATATATATACTGACAGTGTCAGTAGAGCAGAGATTGGTGTCAGTAGGGCAGAGATTGGTGTTAGTAGGGCAGAGATTGGTGTTAGTAGAGCAGAGATTGGTGTCAGTAGAACAGAGATTGGTGTTAGTAGGGCAGAGATTAGTGTTAGTAGAGCAGAGATTGGTGTTAGTAGAGCAGAGATTGGTGTCAGTAGAACAGAGATTGGTGTCAGTAGAACAGAGATCGGTGTTAGTAGGGCAGAGATCGGTGTTAGTAGGGCAGAGATCGGTGTTAGTAGGGCAGAGATTGGTGTCAGTAGGGCAGAGATTGGTGTTAGTAGAGCAGAGATTGGTGTCAGTAGAGCAGAGATTGGTGTTAGTAGAGCAGAGATTGGTGTCAGTAGAACAGAGATCGGTGTCAGTAGAGCAGAGATTGGTGTTAGTAGGGCAGAGATTGGTGTCAGTAGAGCAGAGATTGGTGTTAGTAGAGCAGAGATTGGTGTCAGTAGAACAGAGATTGGTGTTAGTAGAGCAGAGATTGGTGTCAGTAGAGCAGAGATTGGTGTCAGTAGAACAGAGATTGGTGTTAGTAGAGCAGAGATTGGTGTTAGTAGAGCAGAGATTGGTGTCAGTAGAACAGAGATTGGTGTCAGTAGAGCAGAGATTGGTGTCAGTAGAACAGAGATTGGTGTCAGTAGAGCAGAGATTGGTGTCAGTAGAGCAGAGATCGGTGTTAGTAGGGCAGAGATTGGTGTTAGTAGAGCAGAGATCGGTGTTAGTAGGGCAGAGATTGGTGTTAGTAGGGCAGAGATTGGTGTTAGTAGGGCAGAGATTGGTGTCAGTAGGGCAGAGATTGGTGTCAGTAGGGCAGAGATCGGTGTTAGTAGGGCAGAGATTGGTGTCAGTAGGGCAGAGATTGGTGTTAGTAGGGCAGAGATTGGTGTCAGTAGGGCAGAGATCGGTGTCAGTAGGGCAGAGATTGGTGTCAGTAGGGCAGAGATTGGTGTCAGTAGGGCAGAGATTGGTGTCAGTAGGGCAGAGATTGGTGTCAGTAGGGCAGAGATTGGTGTTAGTAGAGCAGAGATTGGTGTCAGTAGAGCAGAGATTGGTGTTAGTAGAGCAGAGATTGGTGTTAGTAGAGCAGAGATTGGTGTTAGTAGGGCAGAGATTGGTGTTAGTAGGGCAGAGATTGGTGTTAGTAGGGCAGAGATTGGTGTCAGTAGGGCAGAGATCGGTGTTAGTAGGGCAGAGATCGGTGTCAGTAGGGCAGAGATTGGTGTTAGTAGAGCAGAGATTGGTGTCAGTAGGGCAGAGATTGGTGTCAGTAGGGCAGAGATTGGTGTCAGTAGAGCAGAGATTGGTGTCAGTAGGGCAGAGATTAGTGTTAGTAGAGCAGAGATTGGTGTCAGTAGGGCAGAGATTGGTGTCAGTAGAGCAGAGATTGGTGTCAGTAGAGCAGAGATTGGTGTTAGTAGGGCAGAGATTGGTGTCAGTAGGGCAGAGATTGGTGTCAGTAGAACAGAGATTGGTGTTAGTAGGGCAGAGATTGGTGTTAGTAGAGCATAGATTGGTGTCAGTAGGGCAGAGATTGGTGTCAGTAGAGCAGAGATTGGTGTCAGTAGAGCAGAGATTGGTGTTAGTAGGGCAGATATTGGTGTTAGTAGAGCAGAGATTGGTGTCAGTAGGGCAGAGATTGGTGTTAGTAGGGCAGAGATTGGTGTCAGTAGAGCAGAGATTGGTGTTAGTAGGGCAGAGATTGGTGTTAGTAGGGCAGAGATTGGTGTTAGTAGAGCAGAGATTGGTGTTAGTAGAGCAGAGATTGGTGTTAGTAGGGCAGAGATTGGTGTCAGTAGGGCAGAGATTGGTGTTAGTAGAGCAGAGATTGGTGTCAGTAGAGCAGAGATTGGTGTTAGTAGAGCAGAGATTGGTGTTAGTAGAGCAGAGATTGGTGTTAGTAGGGCAGAGATTGGTGTTAGTAGGGCAGAGATTGGTGTTAGTAGGGCAGAGATTGGTGTCAGTAGGGCAGAGATTGGTGTTAGTAGGGCAGAGATTGGTGTCAGTAGGGCAGAGATTGGTGTTAGTAGAGCAGAGATTGGTGTCAGTAGGGCAGAGATTGGTGTCAGTAGGGCAGAGATTGGTGTCAGTAGAGCAGAGATTGGTGTCAGTAGGGCAGAGATTAGTGTTAGTAGAGCAGAGATTGGTGTCAGTAGGGCAGAGATTGGTGTTAGTAGGGCAGAGATTGGTGTCAGTAGGGCAGAGATTGGTGTTAGTAGGGCAGAGATTGGTGTTAGTAGAGCATAGATTGGTGTCAGTAGGGCAGAGATTGGTGTCAGTAGAGCAGAGATTGGTGTCAGTAGAGCAGAGATTGGTGTTAGTAGGGCAGAGATTGGTGTTAGTAGAGCAGAGATTGGTGTCAGTAGGGCAGAGATTGGTGTTAGTAGGGCAGAGATTGGTGTCAGTAGAGCAGAGATTGGTGTTAGTAGGGCAGAGATTGGTGTTAGTAGGGCAGAGATTGGTGTTAGTAGAGCAGAGATTGGTGTTAGTAGAGCAGAGATTGGTGTTAGTAGGGCAGAGATTGGTGTCAGTAGGGCAGAGATTGGTGTTAGTAGAGCAGAGATTGGTGTCAGTAGGGCAGAGATTGGTGTCAGTAGAGCAGAGATTGGTGTTAGTAGAGCAGAGATTGGTGTTAGTAGAGCAGAGATTGGTGTTAGTAGGGCAGAGATTGGTGTTAGTAGAGCAGAGATTGGTGTTAGTAGGGCAGAGATTGGTGTTAGTAGGGCAGAGATTGGTGTCAGTAGGGCAGAGATTGGTGTTAGTAGGGCAGAGATCGGTGTCAGTAGGGCAGAGATCGGTGTTAGTAGAGCAGAGATTGGTGTTAGTAGGGCAGAGATTGGTGTCAGTAGGGCAGAGATTGGTGTCAGTAGGGCAGAGATTGGTATCAGTAGAGCAGAGATTGGTGTCAGCAGGGCAGAGATTGGTGTTAGTAGAGCAGAGATTGGTGTCAGTAGGGCAGAGATTGGTGTCAGTAGAGCAGAGATTGGTGTCAGTAGGGCAGAGATTGGTGTCAGTAGGGCAGAGATTGGTGTCAGTAGGGCAGAGATTGGTGTCAGTAGGGCAGAGATTGGTGTTAGTAGGGCAGAGATTGGTGTCAGTAGGGCAGAGATTGGTGTCAGTAGAGCAGAGATTGGTGTCAGTAGAGCAGAGATTGGTGTCAGTAGAGCAGAGATTGGTGTCAGTAGAGCAGAGATTGGTGTCAGTAGAGCAGAGATTGGTGTTAGTAGGGCAGAGATTGGTGTTAGTAGGGCAGAGAATGGTGTTAGTAGGGCAGAGATTGGTGTTAGTAGAGCAGAGATTGGTGTCAGTAGGGCAGAGATTGGTGTCAGTAGAGCAGAGATCGGTGTCAGTAGGGCAGAGATTGGTGTTAGTAGAGCAGAGATTGGTGTTAGTAGGGCAGAGATTGGTGTTAGTAGGGCAGAGATTGGTGTCAGTAGGGCAGAGATTGGTGTTAGTAGAGCAGAGATTGGTGTTAGTAGAGCAGAGATTGGTGTTAGTAGGGCAGAGATTGGTGTTAGTAGAGCAGAGATTGGTGTCAGTAGAGCAGAGATTGGTGTTAGTAGGGCAGAGATTGGTGTTAGTAGAACAGAGATTGGTGTTAGTAGAGCAGAGATTGGTGTTAGTAGGGCAGAGATCGGTGTCAGTAGGGCAGAGATTGGTGTTAGTAGAGCAGAGATTGGTGTTAGTAGGGCAGAGATTGGTGTCAGT
The DNA here is from genome assembly GCA_029206835.1 of Rana muscosa. Taxonomy (NCBI): domain Eukaryota; kingdom Metazoa; phylum Chordata; class Amphibia; order Anura; family Ranidae; genus Rana; species Rana muscosa. Next base: position 73,751 of record JARGYO010000741.1, read on the forward strand.
AGAGCAGAGATTGGTGTTAGTAGAGCAGAGATTGGTGTCAGTAGAGCAGAGATTGGTGTTAGTAGCGCAGAGATTGGTGTTAGTAGGGCAGAGATTGGTGTCAGTAGGGCAGAGATTGGTGTCAGTAGAGCAGAGATTGGTGTTAGTAGAGCAGAGATTGGTGTTAGTAGAGCAGAGATTGGTGTCAGTAGAGCAGAGATTGGTGTCAGTAGAGCAGAGATTGGTGTCAGTAGAGCAGAGATTGGTGTCAGTAGGGCAGAGATTGGTGTTAGTAGAGCAGAGATTGGTGTCAGTAGAGCAGAGATTGGTGTTAGTAGAGCAGAGATTGGTGTCAGTAGAGCAGAGATTGGTGTTAGTAGAGCAGAGATTGGTGTTAGTAGGGCAGAGATTGGTGTCAGTAGAGCAGAGATTGGTGTCAGTAGAGCAGAGATTGGTGTCAGTAGAGCAGAGATTGGTGTTAGTAGAGCAGAGATTGGTGTCAGTAGAGCAGAGATTGGTGTTAGTAGAGCAGAGATTGGTGTCAGTAGAGCAGAGATTGGTGTCAGTAGAGCAGAGATTGGTGTCAGTAGAGCAGAGATTGGTGTTAGTAGAGCAGAGATTGGTGTCAGTAGGGCAGAGATTGGTGTCAGTAGGGCAGAGATTGGTGTCAGTAGGGCAGAGATTGGTGTCAGTAGGGCAGAGATTGGTGTCAGTAGGGCAGAGATTGGTGTCAGTAGAGCAGAGATTGGTGTCAGTAGAGCAGAGATTGGTGTTAGTAGGGCAGAGATTGGTGTTAGTAGGGCAGAGATTGGTGTTAGTAGAGCAGAGATTGGTGTTAGTAGAGCAGAGATTGGTGTTAGTAGGGCAGAGATTGGTGTCAGTAGGGCAGAGATTGGTGTTAGTAGGGCAGAGATTGGTGTTAGTAGGGCAGAGATCGGTGTCAGTAGGGCAGAGATTGGTGTTAGTAGGGCAGAGATTGGTGTTAGTAGAGCAGAGATTGGTGTTAGTAGGGCAGAGATTGGTGTTAGTAGGGCAGAGATTGGTGTTAGTAGGGCAGAGATTGGTGTCAGTAGAGCAGAGATTGGTGTCAGTAGGGCAGAGATTGGTGTTAGTAGGGCAGAGATTGGTGTTAGTAGGGCAGAGGACGGTGTCAGTAGGGCAGAGATTGGTGTTAGTAGGGCAGAGATTGGTGTTAGTAGGGCAGAGATTGGTGTTAGTAGGGCAGAGATTGGTGTTAGTAGGGCAGAGATTGGTGTTAGTAGAGCAGAGATTGGTGTTAGTAGGGCAGAGATTGGTGTCAGTAGAACAGAGATTGGTGTTAGTAGAGCAGAGATTGGTGTCAGTAGGGCAGAGATTGGTGTTAGTAGGGCAGAGATTGGTGTTAGTAGAGCAGAGATTGGTGTTAGTAGGGCAGAGATTGGTGTCAGTAGGGCAGAGATTGGTGTTAGTAGGGCAGAGATCAGTGTTAGTAGGGCAGAGATCGGTGTTAGTAGAACAGAGATTGGTGTCAGTAGGGCAGAGATTGGTGTTAGTAGGGCAGAGATTGGTGTCAGTAGGGCAGAGATTGGTGTTAGTAGGGCAGAGATTGGTGTTAGTAGGGCAGAGATTGGTGTCAGTAGGGCAGAGATTGGTGTCAGTAGGGCAGAGATTGGTGTCAGTAGAGCAGAGATTGGTGTTAGTAGAGCAGAGATTGGTGTCAGTAGAGCAGAGATTGGTGTTAGTAGGGCAGAGATTGGTGTTAGTAGGGCAGAGATTGGTGTCAGTAGGGCAGAGATTGGTGTTAGTAGGGCAGAGATTGGTGTTAGTAGAGCAGAGATTGGTGTTAGTAGGGCAGAGATTGGTGTCAGTAGGGCAGAGATTGGTGTCAGTAGAGCAGAGATTGGTGTTAGTAGGGCAGAGATTGGTGTTAGTAGGGCAGAGATCGGTGTTAGTAGGGCAGGGATCGGTGTTAGTAGGGCAGAGATTGGTGTTAGTAGGGCAGAGATTGGTGTCAGTAGGGCAGAGATTGGTGTTAGTAGGGCAGAGATTGGTGTCAGTAGGGCAGAGATTGGTGTTAGTAGGGCAGAGATTGGTGGTAGTAGAGCAGAGATTGGTGTCAGTAGGGCAGAGATTGGTGTCAGTAGAGCAGAGATTGGTGTTAGTAGGGCAGAGATTGGTGTCAGTAGGGCAGAGATTGGTGTTAGTAGGGCAGAGATTGGTGGTAGTAGAGCAGAGATTGGTGTCAGTAGGGCAGAGATTGGTGTTAGTAGAGCAGAGATTGGTGTTAGTAGATCAGAGATTGGTGTTAGTAGGGCAGAGATTGGTGTTAGTAGGGCAGAGATCGGTGTCAGTAGGGCAGAGATTGGTGTTAGTAGAGCAGAGATTGGTGTCAGTAGAGCAGAGATTGGTGTTAGTAGGGCAGAGATTGGTGTTAGTAGGGCAGAGATTGGTGTCAGTAGAGCAGAGATTGGTGTTAGTAGAGCAGAGATTGGTGTTAGTAGAGCAGAGATTGGTGTCAGTAGAGCAGAGATTGGTGTCAGTAGAGCAGAGATTGGTGTCAGTAGAGCCGAGATTGGTGTCAGTAGGGCAGAGATTGGTGTTAGTAGAGCAGAGATTGGTGTCAGTAGAGCAGAGATTGGTGTCAGTAGGGCAGAGATTGGTGTCAGTAGAGCAGAGATTGGTGTCAGTAGAGCAGAGATTGGTGTTAGTAGAGCAGAGATTGGTGTCAGTAGAACAGAGATTGGTGTTAGTAGAGCAGAGATTGGTGTCAGTAGAGCAGAGATTGGTGTCAGTAGAGCAGAGATTGGTGTCAGTAGAGCAGAGATTGGTGTCAGTAGAGCTGAGATTGGTGTCAGTAGAGCAGAGATTGGTGTCAGTAGGGCAGAGATTGGTGTCAGTAGGGCAGAGATTGGTGTCAGTAGAGCAGAGATTGGTGTTAGTAGGGCAGAGATTGGTGTCAGTAGAGCAGAGATTGGTGTCAGTAGGGCAGAGATTGGTGTCAGTAGAGCAGAGATTGGTGTTAGTAGAGCAGAGATTGGTGTTAGTAGGGCAGAGATTGGTGTTAGTAGGGCAGAGATTGGTGTCAGTAGGGCAGAGATTGGTGTTAGTAGGGCAGAGATTGGTGTCAGTAGGGCAGAGATTGGTGTTAGTAGGGCAGAGATTGGTGTTAGTAGGGCAGAGATCGGTGTCAGTAGGGCAGAGATTGGTGTTAGTAGGGCAGAGATCGGTGTTAGTAGGGCAGAGATCGGTGTTAGTAGGGCAGAGATTGGTGTCAGTAGGGCAGAGATTGGTGTCGGTAGAGCAGAGATTGGTGTCAGTAGGGCAGAGATTGGTGTCAGTAGGGCAGAGATTGGTGTTAGTAGGGCAGAGATCGGTGTTAGTAGGGCAGAGATTGGTGTTAGTAGGGCAGAGATTGGTGTCAGTAGGGCAGAGATTGGTGTTAGTAGGGCAGAGATTGGTGTCAGTAGAGCAGAGATTGGTGTTAGTAGGGCAGAGATTGGTGTCAGTAGGGCAGAGATTGGTGTCAGTAGAGCAGAGATTGGTGTCAGTAGGGCAGAGATTGGTGTTAGTAGGGCAGAGATTGGTGTTAGTAGAGCAGAGATTGGTGTCAGTAGGGCAGAGATTGGTGTCAGTAGGGCAGAGATTGGTGTCAGTAGGGCAGAGATTGGTGTCAGTAGGGCAGAGATTGGTGTTAGTAGGGCAGAGATTGGTGTCAGTAGAGCAGAGATTGGTGTCAGTAGGGCAGAGATTGGTGTTAGTAGGGCAGAGGACGGTGTCAGTAGGGCAGAGATTGGTGTCAGTAGAACAGAGATTGGTGTCAGTAGGGCAGAGATTGGTGTCAGTAGAGCAGAGATTGGTGTCAGTAGGGCAGAGATTGGTGTTAGGAGGGCAGAGATTGGTGTTAGTAGAGCAGAGATTGGTGTCAGTAGGGCAGAGATTGGTGTTAGTAGGGCAGAGATTGGTGTCAGTAGGGCAGAGATTGGTGTCAGTAGGGCAGAGATTGGTGTTAGTAGGGCAGAGATTGGTGTCAGTAGAGCAGAGATTGGTGTCAGTAGGGCAGAGATTGGTGTTAGTAGGGCAGAGGACGGTGTCAGTAGGGCAGAGATTGGTGTCAGTAGAACAGAGATTGGTGTCAGTAGGGCAGAGATTGGTGTTAGTAGAGCAGAGATTGGTGTCAGTAGGGCAGAGATTGGTGTTAGTAGAGCAGAGATTGGTGTTAGTAGGGCAGAGATTGGTGTCAGTAGGGCAGAGATTGGTGTTAGTAGGGCAGAGATTGGTGTCAGTAGAACAGAGATTGGTGTCAGTAGAACAGAGATTGGTGTCAGTAGAACAGAGATTGGTGTTAGTAGGGCAGAGATTGGTGTCAGTAGGGCAGAGATTGGTGTCAGTAGGGCAGAGATTGGTGTCAGTAGAGCAGAGATCGGTGTTAGTAGGGCAGAGATTGGTGTCAGTAGGGCAGAGATTGGTGTTAGTAGGGCAGAGATTGGTGTTAGTAGAACAGAGATTGGTGTCAGTAGGGCAGAGATTGGTGTTAGTAGGGCAGAGATTGGTGTTAGTAGAGCAGAGATTGGTGTTAGTAGGGCAGAGATTGGTGTCAGTAGGGCAGAGATTGGTGTTAGTAGGGCAGAGATTGGTGTTAGTAGAACAGAGATTGGTGTCAGTAGGGCAGAGATTGGTGTTAGGAGGGCAGAGATCGGTGTTAGTAGAGCAGAGATTGGTGTTAGTAGGGCAGAGATCGGTGTTAGTAGAGCAGAGATCGGTGTTAGTAGGGCAGAGATTGGTGTCAGTAGGGCAGAGATTGGTGTTAGTAGGGCAGAGATTGGTGTTAGTAGAACAGAGATTGGTGTCAGTAGGGCAGAGATTGGTGTTAGGAGGGCAGAGATCGGTGTTAGTAGAGCAGAGATTGGTGTTAGTAGGGCAGAGATTGGTGTCAGTAGGGCAGAGATTGGTGTTAGTAGGGCAGAGATTGGTGTCAGTAGAACAGAGATTGGTGTTAGTAGGGCAGAGATTGGTGTTAGTAGAACAGAGATTGGTGTCAGTAGGGCAGAGATTGGTGTTAGTAGGGCAGAGATTGGTGTCAGTAGGGCAGAGATTGGTGTCAGTAGAGCAGAGATCGGTGTTAGTAGGGCAGAGATTGGTGTTAGTAGGGCAGAGGACGGTGTTAGTAGAACAGAGATCGGTGTTAGTAGGGCAGAGGACGGTGTCAGTAGGGCAGAGATTGGTGTCAGTAGAGCAGAGATTGGTGTCAGTAGGGCAGAGATTGGTGTTAGTAGAGCAGAGATTGGTGTCAGTAGGGCAGAGATTGGTGTTAGTAGGGCAGAGATTGGTGTCAGTAGGGCAGAGATTGGTGTCAGTAGAGCAGAGATTGGTGTCAGTAGGGCAGAGATTGGTGTTAGTAGAGCAGAGATTGGTGTCAGTAGGGCAGAGATTGGTGTTAGTAGGGCAGAGATTGGTGTTAGTAGGGCAGAGATTGGTGTTAGTAGGGCAGAGATTGGTGTTAGTAGGGCAGAGATTGGTGTCAGTAGAGCAGAGATTGGTGTTAGTAGGGCAGAGATTGGTGTTAGTAGAACAGAGATCGGTGTTAGTAGGGCAGAGATTGGTGTTAGTAGAACAGAGATTGGTGTTAGTAGGGCAGAGGACGGTGTCAGTAGAACAGAGATTGGTGTTAGTAGGGCAGAGATTGGTGTTAGTAGGGCAGAGATTGGTGTTAGTAGGGCAGAGATTGGTGTTAGTAGGGCAGAGATTGGTGTTAGTAGAACAGAGATCGGTGTTAGTAGGGCAGAGATTGGTGTTAGTAGGGCAGAGATTGGTGTTAGTAGGGCAGAGATTGGTGTCAGTAGGGCAGAGATTGGTGTTAGTAGAGCAGAGATTGGTGTTAGTAGGGCAGAGATTGGTGTTAGTAGAACAGAGATCGGTGTTAGTAGGGCAGAGATTGGTGTTAGTAGGGCAGAGATTGGTGTTAGTAGAACAGAGATTGGTGTTAGTAGGGCAGAGGACGGTGTCAGTAGAACAGAGATTGGTGTCAGTAGAGCAGAGATTGGTGTTAGTAGAGCAGAGATTGGTGTCAGTAGGGCAAAGATTGGTGTCAGTAGAGCAGAGATTGGTGTTAGTAGAGCAGAGATTGGTGCTAGTAGAGCAGAGATTGGTGTTAGTAGGGCAGAGGACGGTGTCAGTAGAACAGAGATTGGTGTCAGTAGAGCAGAGATTGGTGTTAGTAGAGCAGAGATTGGTGTCAGTAGGGCAAAGATTGGTGTCAGTAGAGCAGAGATTGGTGTCAGTAGGGCAGAGATTGGTGTCAGTAGGGCAGAGATTGGTGTCAGTAGGGCAGAGATTGGTGTTAGTAGGGCAGAGATTGGTGTTAGTAGGGCAGAGATTGGTGTCAGTAGGGCAGAGATTGGTGTTACTAGGGCAGAGATTGGTGTCAGTACTGCAGAGATTGGTGTTAGTAGAGCAGAGATTGGTGTTAGTAGAGCAGAGATTGGTGTTAGTAGGGCAGAGATTGGTGTCAGTAGAACAGAGATTGGTGTCAGTAGGGCAGAGATTGGTGTCAGTAGAGCAGAGATTGGTGTTAGTAGGGCAGAGATTGGTGTTAGTAGAACAGAGATCGGTGTTAGTAGGGCAGAGATTGGTGTTAGTAGGGCAGAGATTGGTGTCAGTAGAACAGAGATTGGTGTCAGTAGAACAGAGATTGGTGTTAGTAGGGCAGAGATTGGTGTTAGTAGGGCAGAGATTGGTGTTAGTAGAACAGAGATTGGTGTTAGTAGGGCAGAGATTGGTGTTAGTAGGGCAGAGATTGGTGTTAGTAGAACAGAGATCGGTGTTAGTAGGGCAGAGATTGGTGTTAGTAGGGCAGAGATTGGTGTCAGTAGAACAGAGATTGGTGTCAGTAGAACAGAGATTGGTGTTAGTAGGGCAGAGATTGGTGTTAGTAGGGCAGAGATTGGTGTTAGTAGAACAGAGATTGGTGTTAGTAGGGCAGAGATTGGTGTTAGTAGGGCAGAGATTGGTGTTAGTAGGGCAGAGATTGGTGTTAGTAGGGCAGAGATTGGTGTCAGTAGAGCAGAGATTGGTGTCAGTAGAACAGAGATTGGTGTTAGTAGGGCAGAGATTGGTGTTAGTAGGGCAGAGATTGGTGTTAGTAGGGCAGAGATTGGTGTCAGTAGAACAGAGATTGGTGTCAGTAGGGCAGAGATTGGTGTCAGTAGAGCAGAGATTGGTGTTAGTAGGGCAGAGATTGGTGTTAGTAGAACAGAGATCGGTGTTAGTAGGGCAGAGATTGGTGTTAGTAGGGCAGAGATTGGTGTCAGTAGAACAGAGATTGGTGTCAGTAGAACAGAGATTGGTGTTAGTAGGGCAGAGATTGGTGTTAGTAGGGCAGAGATTGGTGTTAGTAGAACAGAGATTGGTGTTAGTAGGGCAGAGATTGGTGTTAGTAGGGCAGAGATTGGTGTTAGTAGAACAGAGATCGGTGTTAGTAGGGCAGAGATTGGTGTTAGTAGGGCAGAGATTGGTGTCAGTAGAACAGAGATTGGTGTCAGTAGAACAGAGATTGGTGTTAGTAGGGCAGAGATTGGTGTTAGTAGGGCAGAGATTGGTGTTAGTAGAACAGAGATTGGTGTCAGTAGAGCAGAGATTGGTGTTAGTAGGGCAGAGATTGGTGTTAGTAGGGCAGAGATTGGTGTTAGTAGGGCAGAGATTGGTGTTAGTAGGGCAGAGATTGGTGTCAGTAGAGCAGAGATTGGTGTCAGTAGAACAGAGATTGGTGTTAGTAGGGCAGAGATTGGTGTTAGTAGGGCAGAGATTGGTGTTAGTAGGGCAGAGATTGGTGTTAGTAGGGCAGAGATTGGTGTCAGTAGAACAGAGATTGGTGTTAGTAGAGCAGAGATTGGTGTTAGTAGAACAGAGATTGGTGTTAGTAGGGCAGAGATTGGTGTCAGTAGAACAGAGATCGGTGTTAGTAGGGCAGAGATTGGTGTTAGTAGGGCAGAGATTGGTGTCAGTAGAACAGAGATTGGTGTTAGTAGGGCAGAGATTGGTGTTAGTAGGGTAGAGATTGGTGGCAGTAGAACAGAGATTGGTGTTAGTAGAGCAGAGATTGGTGTCAGTAGAACAGAGATCGGTGTTAGTAGGGCAGAGGACGGTGTCAGTAGAACAGAGATTGGTGTTAGTAGGGCAGAGATTGGTGTCAGTAGAACAGAGATCGGTGTTAGTAGGGCAGAGGACGGTGTCAGTAGAACAGAGATTGGTGTTAGTAGAGCAGAGATTGGTGTTAGTAGGGCAGAGATTGGTGTTAGTAGGGCAGAGATTGGTGTTAGTAGGGCAGAGATTGGTGTTAGTAGGGCAGAGATTGGTGTTAGTAGGGCAGAGGACGGTGTCAGTAGGGCAGAGATTGGTGTTAGTAGGGCAGAGATTGGTGTTAGTAGGGCAGAGATTGGTGTTAGTAGGGCAGAGGACGGTGTCAGTAGGGCAGAGATTGGTGTTAGTAGGGCAGAGATTGGTGTTAGTAGGGCAGAGATTGGTGTTAGTAGGGCAGAGATTGGTGTTAGTAGGGCAGAGATTGGTGTCAGTAGAACAGAGATTGGTGTTAGTAGGGCAGAGATTGGTGTTAGTAGGGCAGAGATTGGTGTTAGTAGGGCAGAGATTGGTGTCAGTAGAACAGAGATTGGTGTTAGTAGGGCAGAGATTGGTGTCAGTAGAACAGAGATTGGTGTTAGTAGGGCAGAGGACGGTGTCAGTAGGGCAGAGATTGGTGTTAGTAGGGCAGAGATTGGTGTTAGTAGGGCAGAGATTGGTGTTAGTAGGGCAGAGGACGGTGTCAGTAGGGCAGAGATTGGTGTTAGTAGGGCAGAGATTGGTGTTAGTAGGGCAGAGATTGGTGTTAGTAGGGCAGAGATTGGTGTCAGTAGAACAGAGATCGGTGTTAGTAGGGCAGAGGACGGTGTCAGTAGAACAGAGATTGGTGTCAGTAGAACAGAGATTGGTGTCAGTAGAACAGAGATTGGTGTTAGTAGGGCAGAGATTGGTGTCAGTAGAACAGAGATCGGTGTTAGTAGGGCAGAGGACGGTGTCAGTAGAACAGAGATCGGTGTCAGTAGAACAGAGATTGGTGTCAGTAGAACAGAGATTGGTGTCAGTAGAACAGAGATTGGTGTTAGTAGGGCAGAGATTGGTGTCAGTAGAACAGAGATTGGTGTTAGTAGGGCAGAGGACGGTGTCAGTAGAACAGAGATCGGTGTTAGTAGGGCAGAGGACGGTGTCAGTAGAACAGAGATTGGTGTTAGTAGGGCAGAGATTGGTGTCAGTAGAACAGAGATTGGTGTTAGTAGGGCAGAGGACGGTGTCAGTAGGGCAGAGATCGGTGTTAGTAGGGCAGAGGACGGTGTCAGTAGAACAGAGATCGGTGTTAGTAGGGCAGAGGACGGTGTCAGTAGAACAGAGATCGGTGTTAGTAGGGCAGAGGACGGTGTCAGTAGAACAGAGATCGGTGTTAGTAGGGCAGAGGACGGTGTCAGTAGAACAGAGATCGGTGTTAGTAGGGCAGAGGACGGTGTCAGTAGAACAGAGATCGGTGTTAGTAGGGCAGAGGACGGTGTCAGTAGAACAGAGATTGGTGTTAGTAGGGCAGAGGACGGTGTCAGTAGAACAGAGATCGGTGTTAGTAGGGCAGAGGACGGTGTCAGTAGAACAGAGATCGGTGTTAGTAGGGCAGAGGACGGTGTCAGTAGAACAGAGATCGGTGTTAGTAGGGCAGAGGACGGTGTCAGTAGAACAGAGATCGGTGTTAGTAGGGCAGAGATTGGTGTCAGTAGAACAGAGATTGGTGTTAGTAGGGCAGAGGACGGTGTCAGTAGGGCAGAGATCGGTGTTAGTAGGGCAGAGGACGGTGTCAGTAGAACAGAGATTGGTGTTAGTAGGGCAGAGGACGGTGTCAGTAGAACAGAGATTGGTGTTAGTAGGGCAGAGATTGGTGTCAGTAGAACAGAGATTGGTGTTAGTAGGGCAGAGGACGGTGTCAGTAGAACAGAGATCGGTGTTAGTAGGGCAGAGGACGGTGTCAGTAGAACAGAGATCGGTGTTAGTAGGGCAGAGGACGGTGTCAGTAGAACAGAGATTGGTGTTAGTAGGGCAGAGATTGGTGTTAGTAGGGCAGAGATTGGTGTTAGTAGAACAGAGATTGGTGTTAGTAGGGCAGAGGACGGTGTCAGTAGAACAGAGATTGGTGTTAGTAGGGCAGAGATTGGTGTCAGTAGAACAGAGATCGGTGTTAGTAGGGCAGAGGACGGTGTCAGTAGAACAGAGATCGGTGTTAGTAGGGCAGAGATCGGTGTCAGTAGGGCAGAGGACGGTGTTAGTAGGGCAGAGGACGGTGTCAGTAGAACAGAGATCGGTGTTAGTAGGGCAGAGGACGGTGTCAGTAGAACAGAGATTGGTGTTAGTAGGGCAGAGGACGGTGTCAGTAGAACAGAGATCGGTGTTAGTAGGGCAGAGGACGGTGTCAGTAGAACAGAGATTGGTGTTAGTAGGGCAGAGGACGGTGTCAGTAGAACAGAGATCGGTGTTAGTAGGGCAGAGGACGGTGTCAGTAGAACAGAGATTGGTGTTAGTAGGGCAGAGGACGGTGTCAGTAGAACAGAGATTGGTGTCAGTAGAACAGAGATTGGTGTCAGTAGAACAGAGATTGGTGTTAGTAGGGCAGAGGACGGTGTCAGTAGAACAGAGATTGGTGTTAGTAGGGCAGAGGACGGTGTCAGTAGAACAGAGATCGGTGTTAGTAGGGCAGAGGACGGTGTCAGTAGAACAGAGATCGGTGTTAGTAGGGCAGAGGACGGTGTCAGTAGGGCAGAGATCGGTGTTAGTAGGGCAGAGGACGGTGTCAGTAGAACAGAGATTGGTGTTAGTAGGGCAGAGGACGGTGTCAGTAGAACAGAGATCGGTGTTAGTAGGGCAGAGATCGGTGTCAGTAGGGCAGAGGACGGTGTTAGTAGGGCAGAGGACGGTGTCAGTAGAACAGAGATCGGTGTTAGTAGGGCAGAGGACGGTGTCAGTAGAACAGAGATCGGTGTTAGTAGGGCAGAGGACGGTGTCAGTAGAACAGAGATCGGTGTTAGTAGGGCAGAGGACGGTGTCAGTAGGGCAGAGATCGGTGTTAGTAGGGCAGAGGACGGTGTCAGTAGAACAGAGATTGGTGTTAGTAGGGCAGTGGACGGTGTCAGTAGGGCAGAGATCGGTGTTAGTAGGGCAGAGGACGGTGTCAGTAGAACAGAGATTGGTGTTAGTAGGGCAGAGGACGGTGTCAGTAGGGCAGAGATCGGTGTTAGTAGGGCAGAGGACGGTGTCAGTAGAACAGAGATCGGTGTTAGTAGGGCAGAGGACGGTGTCAGTAGAACAGAGATCGGTGTTAGTAGGGCAGAGGACGGTGTCAGTAGAACAGAGATCGGTGTTAGTAGGGCAGAGGACGGTGTCAGTAGAACAGAGATCGGTGTTAGTAGGGCAGAGGACGGTGTCAGTAGAACAGAGATCGGTGTTAGTAGGGCTTAGGACGGTGTCAGTAGAACAGAGATTGGTGTTAGTAGGGCAGAGGACGGTGTCAGTAGAACAGAGATCGGTGTTAGTAGGGCAGAGGACGGTGTCAGTAGAACAGAGATCGGTGTTAGTAGGGCAGAGGACGGTGTCAGTAGGGCAGAGATCGGTGTTAGTAGGGCAGAGGACGGTGTCAGTAGAACAGAGATCGGTGTTAGTAGGGCAGAGATCGGTGTTAGTAGGGCAGAGATCGGTGTTAGTAGGGCAGAGATCGGTGTTAGTAGGGCAGAGGACGGTGTCAGTAGAACAGAGATTGGTGTTAGTAGGGCAGAGGACGGTGTCAGTAGAACAGAGATTGGTGTTAGTAGGGCAGAGGACGGTGTCAGTAGAACAGAGATCGGTGTTAGTAGGGCAGAGGACGGTGTCAGTAGAACAGAGATCGGTGTTAGTAGGGCAGAGGACGGTGTCAGTAGAACAGAGATCGGTGTTAGTAGGGCAGAGGACGGTGTCAGTAGAACAGAGATCGGTGTCAGTAGGGCAGAGGACGGTGTCAGTAGAACAGAGATCGGTGTTAGTAGGGCAGAGGACGGTGTCAGTAGAACAGAGATCGGTGTTAGTAGGGCAGAGGACGGTGTCAGTAGAACAGAGATCGGTGTTAGTAGGGCAGAGGACGGTGTCAGTAGAACAGAGATCGGTGTTAGTAGGGCAGAGGACGGTGTCAGTAGAACAGAGATCGGTGTTAGTAGGGCAGAGGACGGTGTCAGTAGAACAGAGATCGGTGTTAGTAGGCCAGAGGACGGTGTCAGTAGAACAGAGATCGGTGTTAGTAGGGCAGAGGACGGTGTCAGTAGAACAGAGATCGGTGTTAGTAGGGCAGAGGACGGTGTCAGTAGAACAGAGATCGGTGTTAGTAGGGCAGAGGACGGTGTCAGTAGAACAGAGATCGGTGTTAGTAGGGCAGAGGACGGTGTCAGTAGGGCAGAGATCGGTGTTAGTAGGGCAGAGGACGGTGTCAGTAGAACAGAGATCGGTGTTAGTAGGGCAGAGGACGGTGTCAGTAGAACAGAGATCGGTGTCAGTAGGGCAGAGGACGGTGTCAGTAGAACAGAGATCGGTGTTAGTAGGGCAGAGGACGGTGTCAGTAGAACAGAGATCGGTGTTAGTAGGGCAGAGGACGGTGTCAGTAGAACAGAGATCGGTGTTAGTAGGGCAGAGGACGGTGTCAGTAGAACAGAGATCGGTGTCAGTAGGGCAGAGGACGGTGTCAGTAGAACAGAGATCGGTGTTAGTAGGGCAGAGGACGGTGTCAGTAGAACAGAGATCGGTGTTAGTAGGGCAGAGGACGGTGTCAGTAGAACAGAGATCGGTGTTAGTAGGGCAGAGGACGGTGTCAGTAGAACAGAGATTGGTGTTAGTAGGGCAGAGGACGGTGTCAGTAGAACAGAGATCGGTGTTAGTAGGGCAGAGGACGGTGTCAGTAGAACAGAGATTGGTGTTAGTAGGGCAGAGGACGGTGTCAGTAGGGCAGAGATCGGTGTTAGTAGGGCAGAGGACGGTGTCAGTAGAACAGAGATCGGTGTTAGTAGGGCAGAGGACGGTGTCAGTAGAACAGAGATCGGTGTCAGTAGGGCAGAGGACGGTGTCAGTAGAACAGAGATCGGTGTTAGTAGGGCAGAGGACGGTGTCAGTAGAACAGAGATTGGTGTTAGTAGGGCAGAGGACGGTGTCAGTAGAACAGAGATCGGTGTTAGTAGGGCAGAGGACGGTGTCAGTAGAACAGAGATCGGTGTTAGTAGGGCAGAGGACGGTGTCAGTAGAACAGAGATCGGTGTTAGTAGGGCAGAGGACGGTGTCAGTAGAACAGAGATCGGTGTTAGTAGGGCAGAGGACGGTGTCAGTAGAACAGAGATCGGTGTTAGTAGGGCAGAGGACGGTGTCAGTAGAACAGAGATCGGTGTTAGTAGGGCAGAGGACGGTGTCAGTAGAACAGAGATCGGTGTTAGTAGGGCAGAGGACGGTGTCAGTAGAACAGAGATCGGTGTTAGTAGGGCAGAGGACGGTGTCAGTAGAACAGAGATCGGTGTTAGTAGGGCAGAGGACGGTGTCAGTAGAACAGAGATCGGTGTTAGTAGGGCAGAGGACGGTGTCAGTAGAACAGAGATCGGTGTTAGTAGGGCAGAGGACGGTGTCAGTAGAACAGAGATCGGTGTTAGTAGGGCAGAGGACGGTGTCAGTAGAACAGAGATCGGTGTTAGTAGGGCAGAGGACGGTGTCAGTAGAACAGAGATCGGTGTTAGTAGGGCAGAGGACGGTGTCAGTAGAACAGAGATCGGTGTTAGTAGGGCAGAGGACGGTGTCAGTAGAACAGAGATCGGTGTTAGTAGGGCAGAGGACGGTGTCAGTAGAACAGAGATCGGTGTTAGTAGGGCAGAGGACGGTGTCAGTAGAACAGAGATTGGTGTTAGTAGGGCAGAGGACGGTGTCAGTAGAACAGAGATTGGTGTTAGTAGGGCAGAGGACGGTGTCAGTAGAACAGAGATCGGTGTTAGTAGGGCAGAGGACGGTGTCAGTAGAACAGAGATCGGTGTTAGTAGGGCAGAGGACGGTGTCAGTAGAACAGAGATCGGTGTTAGTAGGGCAGAGGACGGTGTCAGTAGAACAGAGATCGGTGTTAGTAGGGCAGAGGACGGTGTCAGTAGAACAGAGATTGGTGTTAGTAGGGCAGAGGACGGTGTCAGTAGAACAGAGATCGGTGTTAGTAGGGCAGAGGACGGTGTCAGTAGAACAGAGATCGGTGTTAGTAGGGCAGAGGACGGTGTCAGTAGAACAGAGATCGGTGTTAGTAGGGCAGAGGACGGTGTCAGTAGAACAGAGATCGGTGTTAGTAGGGCAGAGGACGGTGTCAGTAGAACAGAGATTGGTGTTAGTAGGGCAGAGGACGGTGTCAGTAGAACAGAGATCGGTGTTAGTAGGGCAGAGGACGGTGTCAGTAGAACAGAGATCGGTGTTAGTAGGGCAGAGGACGGTGTCAGTAGAACAGAGATCGGTGTTAGTAGGGCAGAGGACGGTGTCAGTAGAACAGAGATTGGTGTTAGTAGGGCAGAGGACGGTGTCAGTAGAACAGAGATCGGTGTTAGTAGGGCAGAGGACGGTGTCAGTAGAACAGAGATCGGTGTTAGTAGGGCAGAGGACGGTGTCAGTAGAACAGAGATCGGTGTTAGTAGGGCAGAGGACGGTGTCAGTAGAACAGAGATCGGTGTTAGTAGGGCAGAGGACGGTGTCAGTAGAACAGAGATCGGTGTTAGTAGGGCAGAGGACGGTGTCAGTAGAACAGAGATCGGTGTTAGTAGGGCAGAGGACGGTGTCAGTAGAACAGAGATTGGTGTTAGTAGGGCAGAGGACGGTGTCAGTAGGGCAGAGATCGGTGTTAGTAGGGCAGAGGACGGTGTCAGTAGAACAGAGATCGGTGTTAGTAGGGCAGAGGACGGTGTCAGTAGAACAGAGATTGGTGTTAGTAGGGCAGAGGACGGTGTCAGTAGAACAGAGATTGGTGTTAGTAGGGCAGAGGACGGTGTCAGTAGAACAGAGATCGGTGTTAGTAGGGCAGAGGACGGTGTCAGTAGAACAGAGATCGGTGTTAGTAGGGCAGAGGACGGTGTCAGTAGAACAGAGATCGGTGTTAGTAGGGCAGAGGACGGTGTCAGTAGAACAGAGATCGGTGTTAGTAGGGCAGAGGACGGTGTCAGTAGAACAGAGATCGGTGTTAGTAGGGCAGAGGACGGTGTCAGTAGAACAGAGATCGGTGTTAGTAGGGCAGAGGACGGTGTCAGTAGGGCAGAGATTGGTGTTAGTAGGGCAGAGGACGGTGTCAGTAGAACAGAGATCGGTGTTAGTAGGGCAGAGGACGGTGTCAGTAGAACAGAGATCGGTGTTAGTAGGGCAGAGATTGGTGTCAGTAGAACAGAGATTGGTGTTAGTAGGGCAGAGGACGGTGTCAGTAGGGCAGAGATCGGTGTTAGTAGGGCAGAGGACGGTGTCAGTAGAACAGAGATTGGTGTTAGTAGGGCAGAGGACGGTGTCAGTAGAACAGAGATTGGTGTTAGTAGGGCAGAGATTGGTGTCAGTAGAACAGAGATTGGTGTTAGTAGGGCAGAGGACGGTGTCAGTAGAACAGAGATCGGTGTTAGTAGGGCAGAGGACGGTGTCAGTAGAACAGAGATCGGTGTTAGTAGGGCAGAGGACGGTGTCAGTAGAACAGAGATTGGTGTTAGTAGGGCAGAGATTGGTGTTAGTAGGGCAGAGATTGGTGTTAGTAGAACAGAGATTGGTGTTAGTAGGGCAGAGGACGGTGTCAGTAGAACAGAGATTGGTGTTAGTAGGGCAGAGATTGGTGTCAGTAGAACAGAGATCGGTGTTAGTAGGGCAGAGGATGGTGTCAGTAGAACAGAGATCGGTGTTAGTAGGGCAGAGGACGGTGTCAGTAGAACAGAGATCGGTGTTAGTAGGGCAGAGGACGGTGTCAGTAGAACAGAGATCGGTGTTAGTAGGGCAGAGGATGGTGTCAGTAGAACAGAGATCGGTGTTAGTAGGGCAGAGGACGGTGTCAGTAGAACAGAGATCGGTGTTAGTAGGGCAGAGGACGGTGTCAGTAGAACAGAGATCGGTGTTAGTAGGGCAGAGGACGGTGTCAGTAGAACAGAGATCGGTGTTAGTAGGGCAGAGGACGGTGTCAGTAGAACAGAGATCGGTGTTAGTAGGGCAGAGGACGGTGTCAGTAGAACAGAGATCGGTGTTAGTAGGGCAGAGGACGGTGTCAGTAGGGTAGAGATCGGTGTTAGTAGGGCAGAGGACGGTGTCAGTAGAACAGAGATCGGTGTTAGTAGGGCAGAGGACGGTGTCAGTAGAACAGAGATTGGTGTTAGTAGGGCAGAGGACGGTGTCAGTAGAACAGAGATCGGTGTTAGTAGGGCAGAGGACGGTGTCAGTAGAACAGAGATCGGTGTTAGTAGGGCAGAGGACGGTGTCAGTAGAACAGAGATCGGTGTTAGTAGGGCAGAGGACGGTGTCAGTAGAACAGAGATCGGTGTTAGTAGGGCAGAGGACGGTGTCAGTAGAACAGAGATCGGTGTTAGTAGGGCAGAGGACGGTGTCAGTAGAACAGAGATCGGTGTTAGTAGGGCAGAGGACGGTGTCAGTAGAACAGAGATCGGTGTTAGTAGGGCAGAGGACGGTGTCAGTAGAACAGAGATCGGTGTTAGTAGGGCAGAGGACGGTGTCAGTAGAACAGAGATCGGTGTTAGTAGGGCAGAGGACGGTGTCAGTAGAACAGAGATCGGTGTTAGTAGGGCAGAGGACGGTGTCAGTAGAACAGAGATCGGTGTTAGTAGGGCAGAGGACGGTGTCAGTAGAACAGAGATCGGTGTTAGTAGGGCAGAGGACGGTGTCAGTAGAACAGAGATCGGTGTTAGTAGGGCAGAGGACGGTGTCAGTAGAACAGAGATCGGTGTTAGTAGGGCAGAAGACGGTGTCAGTAGAACAGAGATCGGTGTCAGTAGGGCAGAGGACGGTGTCAGTAGAACAGAGATCGGTGTTAGTAGGGCAGAGGACGGTGTCAGTAGAACAGAGATTGGTGTTAGTAGGGCAGAGGACGGTGTCAGTAGAACAGAGATCGGTGTTAGTAGGGCAGAGGACGGTGTCAGTAGAACAGAGATCGGTGTTAGTAGGGCAGAGGACGGTGTCAGTAGAACAGAGATCGGTGTTAGTAGGGCAGAAGACGGTGTCAGTAGAACAGAGATCGGTGTCAGTAGGGCAGAGGACGGTGTCAGTAGAACAGAGATCGGTGTTAGTAGGGCAGAAGACGGTGTCAGTAGAACAGAGATCGGTGTTAGTAGGGCAGAGGACGGTGTCAGTAGAACAGAGATCGGTGTTAGTAGGGCAGAGGACGGTGTCAGTAGAACAGAGATCGGTGTTAGTAGGGCAGAGGACGGTGTCAGTAGAACAGAGATCGGTGTTAGTAGGGCAGAGGACGGTGTCAGTATTTTTTCATTTTTATTATTATTAATATTTTTTCACAGTTTTTTTTTACATATTTTTTTTAGGAGCCCCATTAGGTTTATTGGTGAAATATTAGGGGTCTAAACAGGGGGATCTGTGCTCCACAGGGGGTGATTAGGGTGTGCCCAGGCACACCTGGCACACTCTGTGCGCACGCCTATCCCCGGAGAAGACTCAGCCAACCAATCCATGAACAGTAAACATAAAACTCACCGACCAATTATGACACAAAGTATCAGTACAAGAACACAAATACACACTCACCGGACACTTTATTAGGTACACCTGTTCTGTTGCTCGGTAACACAAATTACTAATCAGCCAATCACATGGCAGCAACTCAATGCATTCAGGCCTCTAGACGTGGTGAAGATGACTTGTTGTATCAGAATGGGGAAGAAAGGGGATCTCGTGAGTTTGGACGTGGCATGGTGGTTGGTGGCAGACGGACTGGTCTGAGTATTTCTGGGATTTTCACACACAACCATCTCTCAGGATTACAGAGAATGGTGGGGAGAAAATATCCAGTGAGCGGCGGTTGTGTGGAGGAAAATGCCTTGTTGAGGTCAGAGGAGAATGGGCAGACTGGTTCCAGATGATAGAAAGACAACAGGAACTCAAATAACACCTCGTTACACCCAAGGTATGCAGAATACCATCTCTGAACACACAACACATCCAACCTGGAAGCAGATGGGCTACAGCAGCAGAAGACCACACCGGGTGCCACTCCTGTCAGCTAAGAACAGGAAACTGAGGCTACAATTGGCACAGAATCACCAACATTGGACAATAGAAGATTGGAAAAACGTTGCCGGGTCTGATGAGTCCATCCTGCCTTGTTCCTGATGAATCAGTCTTCGATCACCAGCAGCTACCAGGCACCTGATGCTGAAGTAACCAAATCATTTTTTATTTGAATGTGAGATCCCTTCCAGACTGCCTGTGCTGAGTGACTGTCCTCTTCCTCCTCCTCCTCCTCCTCCTCTTCCTCCTCCTCCTCCTCTTCCTCCTCCTCCTCCTCTTCCTCCTCCTCCTCCTCCTCCTCCTCCTCCTCCTCCTCCTCAATGATCCTGATGATATTTTGGAAGAACATTTTTGGTTCTGGGCACCACCATCAAAGGCCCAATTTTTACTACCACTGTTCAACAATTATATGTAATTAAAATTCCTGATATAATAGTTGACAGCAGGGCGTTCCAGCACCAACCAAGAGTAACTGTGAGTGCTTACAGTGTTGTGCCAACACCAACAACTAAGGGGCCTATTTCTGCAGAGTATATACGGCAGGTCCCTACTTTCAAACATCCAACTTACAAACGACTCCTACTTGCAAACGCAAGAAGACAACTGGAAGTGAGAGGAAATCTACCCCTAGGAAGGAAAATTCTCTCCTGTAAGAATAAATATGGGAGAAAGGTGTCTCCTCTGTACTGATGCTTTATCAGCAATCCTTGTTTCAAGAAAAACACCACATTTCAAAAACAGTTGTCATTGGGACGGAAAGTGAGGTGAAATGTTCTGAACAGGGGCACAGACAGCAAAACAAATGTTACAGGGGTGATAACCCTTACCTATGTTTTCCAAAAAGTTTAAAAATAGATTTTTGGGCTGGAGCTACACTTAAACAATGTACCGTATTTATCGGCGTATAACACGCACCCCAAGTTTAGGAGGAAATTTTAGGGAAAAAAACTTTTAGCAGGGAAGTTTAAGGAAAAATAACTTACATTTAAATGCAGCCTTGTCAGTGTCCATTGCAGCCTTGCCCCAGAGTCGCCGTCAGCCTTGCCCCAGAGTCGCCGTGCAGCCTTGCCCCAGAGTCGCCGTCAGCCTTGCCCCAGAGTCGCCGTGCAGCCTTGCCCCAGAGTCGCCGTGCAGCCTTGCCCCAGAGTCGCCGTGCAGCCTTGCCCCAGAGTCGCCGTGCAGCCTTGCCCCAGAGTCGCCATCAGCCTTGCCCCAGAGTCGCCGTGCAGCCTTGCCCCAGAGTCGCCGTCAGCCTTGCCCCAGAGTCGCCGTGCAGCCTTGCCCCAGAGTCGCCGTGCAGCCTTGCCCCAGAGTCGCCGTGCAGCCTTGCCCCAGAGTCGCCGTGCAGCCTTGCCCCAGAGTCGCCGTGCAGCCTTGCCCCAGAGTCCATTTCAGCCTTGCCCCAGAGTCGCCGTGCAGCCTTGCCCCACAGTCACCGTCAGCCTTGCCCCAGAGTCGCCGTCAGCCTTGCCCCAGAGTCACCGTGCAGCCTTGCCCCAGAGTCGCCGTGCAGCCTTGCCCCAGAGTCGCCGTGCAGCCTTGCCCCAGAGTCGCCGTCAGCCTTGCCCCAGAGTCGCCGTGCAGCCTTGCCCCAGAGTCGCCGTGCAGCCTTGCCCCAGAGTCGCCGTGCAGCCTTGCCCCAGAGTCGCCGTGCAGCCTTGCCCCAGAGTCGCCATCAGCCTTGCCCCAGAGTCGCCGTGCAGCCTTGCCCCAGAGTCGCCGTCAGCCTTGCCCCAGAGTCGCCGTGCAGCCTTGCCCCAGAGTCGCCGTGCAGCCTTGCCCCAGAGTCGCCGTGCAGCCTTGCCCCAGAGTCGCCGTGCAGCCTTGCCCCAGAGTCGCCGTGCAGCCTTGCCCCAGAGTCCATTTCAGCCTTGCCCCAGAGTCGCCGTGCAGCCTTGCCCCACAGTCACCGTCAGCCTTGCCCCAGAGTCGCCGTCAGCCTTGCCCCAGAGTCACCGTGCAGCCTTGCCCCAGAGTCGCCGTGCAGCCTTGCCCCAGAGTCGCCGTGCAGCCTTGCCCCAGAGTCGCCGTGCAGCCTTGCCCCAGAGTCGCCATCAGCCTTGCCCCAGAGTCCCCGTGCAGCCTTGCCCCAGAGTCGCCGTGCAGCCTTGCCCCAGGGTCGCCGTGCAGCCTTGCCCCAGAGTCGCCGTGCAGCCTTGCCCCAGAGTCGCCGTGCAGCCTTGCCCCAGAGTCGACGTGCAGCCTTGCCCCAGAGTCGACGTGCAGCCTTGCCCCAGAGTCGCCGTGCATTCTTGCCCCAGAGTCACCGTCAGCCTTGCCCCAGAGTCGCCGTCAGCCTTGCCCCAGAGTCACCGTGCAGCCTTGCCCCAGAGTCGCCGTGCAGCCTTGCCCCAGAGTCCATTTCAGCCTTGCCCCAGAGTCGCCGTGCAGCCTTGCCCCACAGTCACCGTCAGCCTTGCCCCAGAGTCGCCGTCAGCCTTGCCCCAGAGTCACCGTGCAGCCTTGCCCCAGAGTCGCCGTGCAGCCTTGCCCCAGAGTCGCCGTGCAGCCTTGCCCCAGAGTCGCCGTGCAGCCTTGCCCCAGAGTCGCCATCAGCCTTGCCCCAGAGTCCCCGTGCAGCCTTGCCCCAGAGTCGCCGTGCAGCCTTGCCCCAGGGTCGCCGTGCAGCCTTGCCCCAGAGTCGCCGTGCAGCCTTGCCCCAGAGTCGCCGTGCAGCCTTGCCCCAGAGTCGACGTGCAGCCTTGCCCCAGAGTCGACGTGCAGCCTTGCCCCAGAGTCGCCGTGCATTCTTGCCCCAGAGTCACCGTCAGCCTTGCCCCAGAGTCGCCGTGCAGCCTTGCCCCAGAGTCGCCGTGCAGCATTTTAAAATTGGCGCCGAGACTGTGCGGACGCCGCCGAGAACGCCGGGGACGCAGGGGAAGCAGGGACTGGGCGGAGCCGCCGCCGAGATACACATAGCCGAGTGTACTCGACTATACTCGGCTTTTCTCGGCTCCGCTCACAGTCACGCCGAGTCCCGCCTATGATGGACATAACACAGGTCCAATGGCGGGACTGGGCGTGACTGTGAGTGGAGCCGAGAAAAGCTGAGTATAGCCGAGTACATTCGGCTATGTGTATCTCACTCCGCTCACAGTCAGCGGAGACAGCTCAGGGATGTGGATATCGGCGTATAACACGCACCCACGATTTTCCCCTGATTTTCAGGGGAAAAAAGTGCGTGTTATACGCCGATAAATACGGTACCTGTTCAAAATTACAAACAGATTCTACATAAGAACAAACCTACAGTCCCTGTCTTGTAGGTGTGACAGGCGGCTTCTTATACAGATGTGATTGTTGTCCTCTCATTGGTCTAGATGGCAGAGATGAACACACAATATATGTAGCAATCCGCTGGCCATTATACATCTCTAAACCAGAATTTGTAACATTCATTTAATGGAAAAAATGTACCAGACTGTTCAGAACACGAGTCATCTATATATATAATGGGGTCTCTGGTTCTAACGCAGCAGCGGGGTCTTTACCTCAGATAATACACACCCCTCCAGAACTTGTAGATTATATGTAACAATGATTAGAATATCTTCATCTTTCTTATATAACATATTTCTGTTCCTCGTGTAGCGGCGTCACCCCGTCTCCTTTGTCTAGGGGTATGTCACACGACAGGGTGAGATGCGCTACGGCCCATGTCCTCCCCATAGCTGTGGGTGAGGTGAAGGCCAGTACCAGTATCTTCCTCGGGCCAATGTGTTCTGGAATACAGTCCCGCTGCTCCAACACTCCCCTCTGCTCCCATTACCCAGAGTTCCACACACCGATCACAGTACCGATCACAGTCCAACTCTTGCTTTATTGTACATCTCACAATAAACAGTCCTTCAGTAGCCGTCTGGTTGCGACTTGATAACATTCTGATACAGGGGGGGGGGGGTGAGCAGGTTGAGGCACTATCCTGGTTATCAGCTAAACCACTGCGATCTCGCCAGCGGTTACTATAGCATTAGCTAGAAAGGACTTAGAATCTGAGAGTCTCTACCAGCGACTCAAGAGAACGTAGATAGGAGTACCTTCGCTGCGCTGTGGCCCCTATCAGGGGAAGATGTCCCTCCAAGGGAGTTACCAGAGGCCCATCCGTCATTGGGTTGATGCTGCTCCAGACTTTACGGATGGGTAACCTCCCCGGCCTCCTCACCTCAGACATGGGCCCCATCCACCTCAGGGACCCTCGGATCACTTCACCCTCGCGGGACCCAGTCGAAGTCACTGGGCCCCAGGCCTCCTGGTTTAGTACCTCACCCCAGGCTGAAGGTGCCTGGGATGGACTCCGACTCCATTCCGGTCAGGCCTAAGGCACCTGAGCCGGAATCCAGAACCACCCACACCCAGGCCTAAGGTGCCTGGGCGCGTGAAGAACTTCCTCCAGAAGACCTTGTGGTTAGGGCGTCTCCCCCTTTTATCCCCTCCCATCAACACCACGGCACGTTCCCCGCCCTTGCCGTACCATCTCCGAGAAGGGACAAAAAGGGTAGCACTGTGATGGCCAATCTACCTTGAGCCTCCAGATACCCCGCCACCCAGAGGCCAAGGAGATTATTACATCATCCAATCCTCCAGAACAGCCTTTCTCAACCTTTTCAACACAGAGGAACCCTTGAAATAGTTCTCCGGTCTCGGGGAACCCCTGCTAAAATTGAGAAATCTACAACTCATGATACATTAGTGTGACAGTCAGTTGGAAGGATGGTCCTTAAACTTGTGGCAATTGGGAAGTATTACCTCCTTACAGATAGATAAAAAGATCAATGGGGTCAGTGTGAACTTATCTGAGAGGCAGAAATTGCCCAATGCTGAAGGAACCCCTAGCAATCTCTGGAGGAACCCTGGTTGAGAATCACTGCTCCAGAAACACAAATGGTCCATTATTCCCATACTTACACAACAGAGTGTCCCACCTAAATTTAGAGACCCCGCTACATATATTATGTCTTATTGTCCATGTTTAGAACTGACTCTCTGTAACTTTCATTTTACTTTTGCTATGTCCGTTTTGTACCACCTTTTGCACTTAACCACTAGGAGTCCGCGCCATAACCGAACGACGGCTTCAGCGCGGACCTAGAATGCCAAGAGGACGTCAATTGACGTCCACCCCTTTCCTCGTCCCCGGCGCACGCTCCAGAGCGCGCATCGGGGAACTTCCGTGGGTGCCGATGCGCATGACTGGTGGCCGCGGTGTCCAACCAGGCACCCGCGACCGGCCGGTACACAGAGCAGGGACGTGGATCTCTGTGTAATGATGGGGTGTAAACACAGAGATCCACGTCCTGTCAGGGAGAGGAGACCAATGCTGTGTCCCTTGTACATAGATCGGTCATCTCCCCCACTCAGTTCCCTCCCCCCACAGTAAGAATCACTCCCTTAGGTACACTTAACCCCTTCAGCGCCCCCTAGTGTTAACCCCTTCCCTGCCAGTGTCATTTTTACAGTAACCAGATACATTTTTATAGCACTGATCGCTGTAAAAATGACAATGGTCCCAAAATGGTGTCAAAAGTGTCCGATGTGTCCACCATAATGTCGCAGTCACAATAAAAATCGCAGATCGCCGCCATTACTAGTAAAAAAAAATTATTAATAAAAATGCTATAAAACTATGCCCTATGTTGTAGACGCTATAACTTTTGCGCAAACCAATCAATATACGCTTATTGCGATTTTTTTTTTTTTTTACCAAAAATATGTAGAAGAATACGTATCGCCCTAAACTGGGGAAAAAAATATATATAAAAAAAAAATTGTGATATTTATTATAGCAAAAAGTAAAAAATATTGTGTTTTTTTCAAAATTGTCGCTCTATTTTTGTTTATAGCGCAAAAAAAAAAAACCGCAGAGGTGATCAAATACCACCAAAAGAAAGCTCTATTTGTGGGGAAAAAGGACGCAAATTTTGTTTGGGAGCCACGTCGCACGACCGCGCAATTGTCATTCAAAGTGTGAGAGCGCTGAAAGCTGAAAAAATGGCCTGGGCAGGAAGGGGGTTTCCATGCCCGGTAGGGAAGTGGTTAAAGGAATATTTCACTTTATGCATCAATAAAATCACTGCTCCCGAAAAAACGGCCATTTTTAAATCTTTTTTTTTGCATTGATACATGTCCCCTGGAGCAGGAACCGGGTCCCCAAACACTCCCCTGGGGCAGGACCCGGGTCCCCAAACACTCCCCTGGGGCAGGACCCGGGTCCCCAAACACTCCCCTGGGGCAGGACCCGGGTCCCCAAACACTCCCCTGGGAGCAGGACCCGGGTCCCCAAACACTCCCCTTGGGCTTGGACCCGGGTCCCCAAACACTCCCCTGGGGCAGGACCCGGGTCACCAAACACTCCCCTGGGGCAGGACCCGGGTCCCCAAACACTCCCCTGGGGCAGGACCCGGGTCCCCAAACACTCCCCTGGTAGCAGGACCCGGGCCCCCAAACACTCCCCTTGGGCTTGGACCCGGGTCCCCAAACACTCCCCTGGGGCAGGACCCGGGTCACCAAACACTCCCCTGGGGCAGGACCCGGGTCCCCAAACACTCCCCTGGGAGCAGGACCCGGGTCCCCAAACACTCCCCTTGGGCTTGGACCCGGGTCCCCAAACACTCCCCCTGGGGCAGGACCCGGGTCCCCAAACACTCCCCTGGGGCAGAACCCGGGTCCCCAAACACTCCCCTGGGGCAGGACCCGGGTCCCCAAACACTCCCCTGGGGCAGGACCCGGGTCCCCAAACACTCCCCTTGGGCTTGGACCCGGGTCCCCAAACACTCCCCCTGGGGCAGGACCCGGGTCCCCAAACACTCCCCTGGGGCAGAACCCGGGTCCCCAAACACTCCCCTGGGGCAGGACCCGGGTCCCCAAACACTCCCCTGGGGCAGGACCCGGGTCCCCAAACACTCCCCTGGGGCAGGACCCGGGTCCCCAAACACTCCCCTGGGGCAGGACCCGGGTCACCAAACACTCCCCTGGGGCAGGACCCGGGTCCCCAAACACTCCCCTGGTGCAGGACTTGGGTCCCCAAACACTCCCCTGGGGCTGGACCCGGTTCCCCAAACACTCCCCTGGGGCAGGACCCGGGTCCCCAAACACTCCCCTGGGGCAGGACCCGGGTCCCCAAACACTCCCCTGGGGCAGGACCCGGGTCCCCAAACACTCCCCTGGGAGCAGGACCCGGGTCCCCAAACACTCCCCTGGGAGCAGGACCCGGGTCCCCAAACACTCCCCTGGGGCAGGACCCGGGTCCCCAAACACTCCCCTGGGGCAGGACCCGGGTCCCCAAACACTCCCCTGGGGCAGGACCCGGGTCCCCAAACACTCCCCCTGGGGCAGGAACCGGGTCCCCAAACACTCCCCCTGGGGCAGGAACCGGGTCCCCAAACACTCCCCTGGGGCAGGACCCGGGTCCCCAAACACTCCCCTGGGGCAGGACCAGGGTCCCCAAACACTCCCTTGGGGCAGGACCAGGGTCCCCAAACACTCCCCTGGGGCAGGACCCGGGTCCCCAAACACTCCCCTGGGGCAGGACCCGGGTCCCCAAACACTCCCCTGGGGCAGGACCCGGATCCCCAAACACTCCCCTGGGGCAGGACCAGGGTCCCCAAACACTCCCCTGGGGCAGGACCAGGGTCCCCAAACACTCCCCTTGGGCTTGGACCCGGGTCCCCAAACACTCCCCCTGGGGCAGGGCCCGGGTCCCCAAACACTCCCCTGGGGCAGAACCCGGGTCCCCAAACACTCCCCTGGGGCAGGACCCGGGTCCCCAAACACTCCCCTGGGGCAGGACCCGGGTCACCAAACACTCCCCTGGGGCAGGACCCGGGTCCCCAAACACTCCCCTGGGGCAGAACCCGGGTCCCCAAACACTCCCCTGGGGCAGGACCCGGGTCCCCAAACACTCCCCTGGTGCAGGACTTGGGTCCCCAAACACTCCCCTGGGGCTGGACCCGGTTCCCCAAACACTCCCCTGGGGCAGGACCCGGGTCCCCAAACACTCCCCTGGGGCAGAACCCGGGTCCCCAAACACTCCCCTGGGGCAGGACCCGGGTCCCCAAACACTCCCCTGGGGCAGGACCCGGGTCCCCAAACACTCCCCTGGGAGCAGGACCCGGGTCCCCAAACACTCCCCTGGGAGCAGGACCCGGGTCCCCAAACACTCCCCTTTGAGCAGGACCCGGGTCCCCAAACACTCCCCTGGGGCAGGACCCGGGTCCCCAAACACTCCCCTGGGGCAGGACCCGGGTCCCCAAACACTCCCCCTGGGGCAGGAACCGGGTCCCCAAACACTCCCCCTGGGGCAGGAACCGGGTCCCCAAACACTCCCCTGGGGCAGGACCCGGGTCCCCAAACACTCCCCTGGGGCAGGACCAGGGTCCCCAAACACTCCCCTGGGGCAGGACCAGGGTCCCCAAACACTCCCCTGGGGCAGGACCCGGGTCCCCAAACACTCCCCTGGGGCAGGACCCGGGTCCCCAAACACTCCCCTGGGGCAGGACCCGGATCCCCAAACACTCCCCTGGGGCAGGACCCGGATCCCCAAACACTCCCCTGGGGCAGGACCAGGGTCCCCAAACACTCCCCTTGGGCTTGGACCCGGGTCCCCAAACACTCCCCCTGGGGCAGGACCCGGGTCCCCAAACACTCCCCTGGGGCAGAACCCGGGTCCCCAAACACTCCCCTGGGGCAGGACCCGGGTCCCCAAACACTCCCCTGGGGCAGGACCCGGGTCACCAAACACTCCCCTGGGGCAGGACCCGGGTCCCCAAACACTCCCCTGGGGCAGAACCCGGGTCCCCAAACACTCCCCTGGGGCAGGACCCGGGTCCCCAAACACTCCCCTGGGGCAGGACCCGGGTCCCCAAAAACTCCCCTGGGAGCAGGACCCGGGTCCCCAAACACTCCCCTGGGGCAGGACCCGGGTCCCCAAACACTCCCCTGGGGCAGGACCCGGGTCCCCAAACACTCCCCTGGGGCAGGACCCGGGTCCCCAAACACTCCCCTGGGGCTGGACCCGGGTCCCCAAACACTCCCCTGGGGCTGGACCCGGGTCCCCAAACACTCCCCTGGGAGCAGGACCCGGGTCCCCAAACACTCCCCTGGGGCTGGACCCGGGTCCCCAAACACTCCCCCTGGGGCAGGACCCGGGTCCCCAAACACTCCCCCTGGGGCAGGACCCGGGTCCCCAAACACTCCCCTGGGGCAGGACCCAGGTCCCCAAACACTCCCCTGGGGCAGGACCCGGGTCCCCAAACACTCCCCTGGGGCAGGACCAGGGTCCCCAAACACTCCCCTGGGGCAGGACCCGGGTCCCCAAACACTCCCCTGGGGCAGGACCCGGGTCGCCAAACACTCCCCTGGGGCAGGACCCGGATCCCCAAACACTCCCCTGGGGCAGGACCAGGGTCCCCAAACACTCCCCTGGGGCAGGACCCGAGTCCCCAAACACTCCCCTGGGGCAGGACCCGAGTCCCCAAACACTCCCCTGGGGCAGGACCCGGGTCCCCGAACACTCCCCTGGGGCAGGACCCGAGTCCCCAAACACTCCCCTGGGGCAGGACCCGGATCCCCAAACACTCCCCTGGGGCAGGACCCGGATCCCCAAACACTACCTTGGGGCAGGACCCGGATCCCCAAACACTCCCCTGGGGCTGGACCCGGGTCCCCAAACACTCCCCTGGGGCTGGACCCGGGTCCCCAAACACTCCCCTGGGGCTGGACCCAGGTCCCCAAACACTCCCCCTGGGGCAGGACCCGGGTCCCCAAACACTCCCCCTGGGGCAGGACCCGGGTCCCCAAACACTCCCCTGGGGCAGGACCCGGGTCCCCAAACACTCCCCCTGGGGCAGGACCAGGGTCCCCAAACACTCCCCTGGGGCAGGACCCGGGTCCCCAAACACTCCCCTGGGGCAGGACCCGGGTCCCCAAACACTCCCCTGGGGCAGGACCCGGGTCCCCGAACACTCCCCTGGGGCAGGACCCGGGTCCCCAAACACTCCCCTGGGGCAGGACCCGGATCCCCAAACACTCCCCTGGGGCTGGACCCGGATCCCCAAACACTCCCCTGGGTCAGGACCCGGATCCCCAAACACTCCCCTGGGTCAGGACCCGGATCCCCAAACACTCCCCTGGGGCAGGACCCGGGTCCCCAAACACTCCCCATGGGGCAGGACCCGGGTCCCCAAACACTCCCCTGGGGCAGGACCCGGGTCCCCAAACACTCCCCTGGGGTAGGACCTGGGTCCCCAAACACTCCCCTGGGGCAGGACCCGGGTCCCCAAACACTCCCCTGGGGCAGGACCCGGGTCCCCAAACACTCCCCTGGGGCTGGACCCGGGTCCCCAAACACTCCCCCTGGGGCAGGACCCGGGTCCCCAAACACTCCCCTCGGGCAGGACCCGGGTCCCCAAACACTCCCCTGGGGCAGGACCCTGGTCCCCAAACACTCCCCTGGGGCAGGACCCGGGTCCCCAAAAACTCCCCATGGGGCTGGACCCGGGTCCCCAAAAACTCCCCCTGGGGCAGGTTCTGGTGCGAACCGAACCGGGGGGCGTTCGGCTCATCCCTAATCAAGGGCCGGGGCCCCGTGGAGAGAGGGAGAGCACGTCACCACCGACTGAATTCAGGGGGGCGGGGCAGGAAGTGATAGAAGGGAAGGGATATAATCCCAGAGAATAGCAGGCCACGCCCACAGGTGAGAGAAAAGCAGGTCACGCCCACAGGTAAGGGAATAGCAGGCCACGCCCACAGGTGAGAGAAGAGCAGGCCACGCCCACAGGTAAGGGAATAACAGGCCACGCCCACAGGTGAGAGAAAAGCAGGTCACGCCCACAGGTGAGAGAAAAGCAGGCCACGCTCACAGGTGAGAGAAGACCAGGCCACGCCCACAGGTGAGAGAAAAGCAGGTCACGCCCACAGGTGAGAGAATATCAGGCCACGTCTACAGGTTAGAGAATAGCAGGCCACACCCACAGGCGAGAGAATAGCAGGCCACGCCCACAGGTGAGAGAATATCAGGCCACGCCCACAGGTGAGAGAATATCAGGCCACGCCCACAGGTGAGAGAATATCAGGCCACGCCCACAGGTAAGAGAATAGCAGGCCACACCCACAGGTGAGAGAATATCAGGCCACACCCACAGGTAAGAGAATAGCAGGCCACACTCACAGGTGAGAAAATATCAGGCCACACCCACAGGTAAGAGAATAGCAGGCCACACTCACAGGTGAGAGAATATCAGGCCACGCCCACAGGTGAGAGAATATCAGGCCACGCCCACAGGTGAGAGAATATCAGGCCACACCCACAGGTAAGAGAATAGCAGGCCACACTCACAGGTGAGAGAATAGCAGGCCACACCCACAGGTAAGAGAATAGCAGGCCACACTCACAGGTGAGAGAATATCAGGCCACACCCACAGGTGAGAGAATATCAGGCCACGCCCACAGGTGAGAGAATATCAGGCCACACCCACAGGTAAGAGAATAGCAGGCCACACTCACAGGTGAGAGAATAGCAGGCCACACCCACAGGTAAGAGAATAGCAGGCCACACTCACAGGTGAGAGAATATCAGGCCACACTCACAGGTGAGAGAATATCAGGCCACACCCACAGGTAAGAGAATATCAGGCCACGCTCACAGGTGAGAGAATATCAGGCCACGCTCACAGGTGAGAGAATATCAGGCCACGCTCACAGGTGAGAGAATAACAGGCCACGCCCACAGGTGAGAGATTATCAGGCCATACCCACAGGTGAGAGAATAGCAGGCCACGCCCACAGGTGAGAGAATAGCAGGCCACACTCACAGGTGAGAGAATAGCAGGCCACACCCACAGGTAAGAGAATAGCAGGCCACACTCACAGGTGAGAGAATATCAGGCCACACCCACAGGTAAGAGAATATCAGGCCACGCTCACAGGTGAGAGAATATCAGGCCACGCCCACAGATGAGAGAATAACAGGCCACGCTCACAGGTGAGAGAAGAGCAGGCCACGCCCACAGGTGAGAGATTATCAGGCCATACCCACAGGTGAGAGAATAGCAGGCCACGCCCACAGGTGAGAGAATAGCAGGCCACGCCCACAGGTGAGAGAAGAGCAGGCCACGCCCACAGGTAAGGGAATAGCAGGCCACGCCCACAGGTGAGAGAAGAGCAGGCCACGCCCACAGGTGAGAGAAGAGCAGGCCATGCCCACAGGTGAGAGAAGAGCAGGCCACGCCCACAGGTGAGAGAAGAGCAGGCCACGCCCACAGGCAAGAGAATAGCAGGCCACACTCCCAGGTGAGAGAATATCAGGCCACACCCACAGGTGAGAGAATATCAGGCCACGCCCACAGGTGAGAGAATATCAGGCCACACCCACAGGTAAGAGAATAGCAGGCCACACTCACAGGTGAGAGAATAGCAGGCCACACCCACAGGTAAGAGAATAGCAGGCCACACTCACAGGTGAGAGAATAGCAGGCCACACCCACAGGTAAGAGAATAGCAGGCCACACTCACAGGTGAGAGAATATCAGGCCACACCCACAGGTAAGAGAATATCAGGCCACGCTAACAGGTGAGAGAATATCAGGCCACGCCCACAGATGAGAGAATAACAGGCCACGCTCACAGGTGAGAGAAGAGCAGGCCACGCCCACAGGTGAGAGATTATCAGGCCATACCCACAGGTGAGAGAATAGCAGGCCACGCCCACAGGTGAGAGAATAGCAGGCCACGCCCACAGGTGAGAGAATAGCAGGCCACGCCCACAGATGAGAGAAGAGCAGGCCACGCCCACAGGTAAGAGAATATCAGGCCACGCTAACAGGTGAGAGAATATCAGGCCACGCCCACAGATGAGAGAATAACAGGCCACGCTCACAGGTGAGAGAAGAGCAGGCCACGCCCACAGGTGAGAGATTATCAGGCCATACCCACAGGTGAGAGAATAGCAGGCCACGCCCACAGGTGAGAGAATAGCAGGCCACGCCCACAGGTGAGAGAATAGCAGGCCACGCCCACAGGTGAGAGAAGAGCAGGCCACGCCCACAGGTAAGAGAATATCAGGCCACGCTCACAGGTGAGAGAATATCAGGCCACGCTCACAGGTGAGAGAATAACAGGCCACGCTCACAGGTGAGAGAAGAGCAGGCCACGCCCACAGGTGAGAGATTATCAGGCCGTACCCACAGGTGAGAGAATAGCAGGCCACGCCCACAGGTGAGAGAATAGCAGGCCACACTCACAGGTGAGAGAATAGCAGGCCACACCCACAGGTAAGAGAATAGCAGGCCACACTCACAGGTGAGAGAATATCAGGCCACACCCACAGGTGAGAGAATATCAGGCCACGCCCACAGATGAGAGAATAACAGGCCACGCTCACAGGTGAGAGAAGAGCAGGCCACGCCCACAGGTGAGAGATTATCAGGCCATACCCACAGGTGAGAGAATAGAAGGCCACGCCCACAGGTGAGAGAATAGCAGGCCACGCCCACAGGTGAGAGAAGAGCAGGCCACGCCCACAGGTAAGGGAATAGCAGGCCACGCCCACATGTGAGAGAAGAACAGGCCACGCCCACAGGTGAGAGAAGAGCAGGCCACGCCCACAGGTGAGAGAAGAGCAGGCCACGCCCACAAGTGAGAGAAGAGCAGGCCACGCCCACAGGTAAGAGAATAGCAGGCCACACTCCCAGGTGAGAGAATATCAGGCCACACCCACAGGTGAGAGAATATCAGGCCACGCCCACAGGTGAGAGAATATCAGGCCACACCCACAGGTAAGAGAATAGCAGGCCACACTCACAGGTGAGAGAATAGCAGGCCACACCCACAGGTAAGAGAATAGCAGGCCACACTCACAGGTGAGAGAATATCAGGCCACACCCACAGGTAAGAGAATATCAGGCCACGCTCACAGGTGAGAGAATATCAGGCCACGCCCACAGATGAGAGAATAACAGGCCACGCTCACAGGTGAGAGAAGAGCAGGCCACGCCCACAGGTGAGAGAATAGCAGGCCACGCCCACAGGTGAGAGAATAGCAGGCCACGCCCACAGGTGAGAGAATAGCAGGCCACGCCCACAGGTGAGAGAAGAGCAGGCCACGCCCACAGGTAAGGGAATAGCAGGCCACGCCCACAGGTGAGAGAAGAGCAGGCCACGCCCACAGGTGAGAGAAGAGCAGGCCACGCCCACAGGTGAGCACAGAAGTCAAACAACACAAGTGAATGGAAGAAGCAGCCAGGAGGTGAGGATTACACAGGCAGGACACTGCAGGCTGTCCACATGGTGTATATAGAAGAGAAGATCAGAGGTGCCGGGTTGTGGATCGCACACAGAAATCATTACCAGCTCAGAAAATCGGAGTCTCAGATTCCATTCAGAGAAGCTTTATAATGAGATAAGAAGTTCAGAGAATCAAATTGCCGCTGTAAAGGGAGAGGAAAGGATTTTATGAGTAGGCGGAGCTAATAACAGGTTCTTCCTTATCACAGCCAATGATCTGTGCCCGCCCCCAATCAGATTGCAGCTTGTCATTGGCTGATTGAGGCCACAAATGCTTTGATCTGACAGGTGAGAGAACCGTCTCCAGATGTGTGAGCTCTTCTGCCGATATGAACCCTCGCCTGGGGTCACCTGAGGTCACCTGGGGTCACTTGGGGTCACCTGAGGTCACCTGGGGTCACCTGGGCTCACCTGAGGTCACCTGAGGTCACTTGGGGTCACCTGAGGTCACCTGGGCTCACCTGAGGTCACCTGAGGTCACCTGAGGTCACCTGGGGTCACCTGGGGTCACTTGGGGTCACCTGAGGTCACCTGGGGTCACCTGGGCTCACCTGAGGTCACCTGAGGTCACTTGGGGTCACCTGAGGTCACCTGGGGTCATCTGGGGTCACTTGGGGTCACCTGAGGTCACCTGGGGTCACCTGGGGTCATCCCAGTACAGCGAAGATTTCTATATTCTGGATTTGGTTACAATTTATTTTTATAAACCGCAAATATCGCCAACAGAGCTGACAATCTAATCACCAAGGTGACTACATTCATTCCTCCACAGAGATCATACAAACTCCATGCAGACGTTGTACTTGGAGTGTGAACCCAACCCTGCAAGACTACAGTGCTAATTACTGAGACGCTGGGTACAAGCCACGCCCCCTGTGATTACATCACATCCATGAATAGTCGGAGGAATTATCTAGGGTGACCGGCTCAGAAGAGGACACTCCTCCCTGCAGCTTTCTGTAATACTCTGCGAGAGATGAACAGAAAGTACAAAGATTGCAGATTTTCCACTGCTGATCACTCTGTATGGAATGTATGGAAAGGGATTTCTACACACAAAGCTTTTCTACAGGAAGCATTTCCGGGATCTCCTGTATGGAGCCGAGTTCCATCGTATTCCCAGTCACATGTACTAACAGGGTGGGCTTTGTGGGATTATTTAAAGGTACAGTCCACCCAATAGAGATATTTTATAGATAGGTGGAGCCCAGTGGGTGGAGTCAGCCCCCGACTTCCCATATGTCCTAGGTGCCCCGACAGTGAGATCTCCCGGAATTCCCAACTCTGTTCCTGTCCATCTGGGAGTTTTGGATGTCCCCGCCCACCCATCTGCATAACCCCCACCTGTGTGTGTCCCGCCCACCCATCTGCATAACCCCCACCTGTGTATGTCCCCGCCCACCCATCTGTATACATCCCACCTGTGTATGTCCCCGCCCACCCATCTGTATACATCCCACCTGTGTGTGTCCCGCCCACCCATTTGCATAACCCCCACCTGTGTATGTCCCCGCTCATCCATCTGTATACATCCCACCTGTGTATGTCCGCGCCCACCCATCTGTAAACATCCCACCTGTGTGTGTCCCCGCCCACCCATCTGCATAACCCCCACCTGTGTGTGTCCCGCCCATCCATCTGCGTAACCCCCACCTGTGTGTGTCCCGCCCATCCATCTGCGTAACCCACACCTGTGTGTGTCCCCGCCCATCCATCTGTATACATCCCACCTATGTGTGTCCCCGCCCACCCATCTGCATACCCCCCACCTGTGTGTGTCCCGCCCATCCATCTGCGTAACCCACACCTGTGTGTGTCCCCGCCCATCCATCTGCATACCCCCCACCTGTGTGTGTCCCCGCCCATCCATCTGTATACATCCCACCTATGTGTGTCCCCGCCCACCCATCTGCATAACCCCCACCTGTGTGTGTCCCGCCCATCCATCTGCGTAACCCCCACCTGTGTGTGTCCCGCCCATCCATCTGCGTAACCCACACCTGTGTGTGTCCCCGCCAATCCATCTGTATACATCCCACCTATGTGTGTCCCCGCCCACCCATCTGCATAACCCCCACCTGTGTGTGTCCCGCCCATCCATCTGCGTAACCCACACCTGTGTGTGTCCCCGCCCATCCATCTGCATACCCCCCACCTGTGTGTGTCCCCGCCCATCCATCTGTATACATCCCACCTAGGTGTGTCCCCGCCCACCCATCTGCATAACCCCCACCTGTGTGTGTCCCCTCCCACCCATCTGCATAACCCCCACCTGTGTGTGTCCCACCCATCCATCTGCATACCCCCCACCTGTGTGTGTCCCCGCCCATCCATCTGCATACCCCCCACCTGTGTGTGTCCCGCCCATCCATCTGCATACCCCCCACCTGTGTGTGTCCCGCCCACCCATCTGCATACCCCCCCACCTGTGTGTGTCCCCGCCCATCCATCTGCATACCCCCCACCTGTGTGTGTCCCGCCCACCCATCTGCATACCCCCCACCTGTGTGTGTCCCCGCCCATCCATCTGCATACCCCCCACCTGTGTGTGTCCCCCGCCCATCCATCTGTATACATCCCACCTATGTGTGTCCCCGCCCATCCATCTGCATAACCCCCACCTGTGTGTGTCCCCGCCCAACCATCTGCATACCCCCCACCTGTGTGTGTCCCCCCGCCCAGCCATCTGCATACCCCCCACCTGTGTGTCCCCGCCCATTTATCTGCATAACCCCCACCTGTGTGTGTGTCCCCGCCCAACCATCTGCATACCCCCCACCTGTGTGTCCCCGCCCATTTATCTGCATAACCCCCACCTGTGTGTGTCCCCGCCCATCCATCTACATAACCCCCACCTGTGTGTGTCCCCGCCCATCCATCTGCGTAACCCCCACCTGTGTGTGTCCCCGCCCATCCATCTGTATACCCCCCACCTGTGTGTGTCCCCGCCCATCCATCTGTATACCCCCCCACCTGTGTGTGTCCCCGCCCATCCATCTGCATACCCCCCACCTGTGTGTGTCCCGCCCATCCATCTGCATAACCCCCACCTGTGTGTGTCCCCGCCCATCCATCTGCATAACCCCCACCTGTGTGTGTCCCCCGCCCATCCATCTGCATAACCCCCACTTGTGTGTGTCCCCGCCCATCCATCTGCATACCCCCTACCTGTGTGTGTCCCCTCCTATCCATCTGCATAACCCCCACCTGTGTGTGTCCCGCCCACCCATCTGTATACATCCCACCTGTGTGTGTCCCGCCCACCCATCTGCATACCCCGGCCCCCACCTGTGTGTGTCCGCGCCCATCCATCTGCATACCCCCCACCTGTGTGTGTCCCGCCCACCCATCTGTATACATCCCACCTGTGTGTGTCCCCACCCACCCATTTGTATACCCCCACCTGTGTGTGTCCCGCCCATCCATCTGCATACCCCCCACCTGTGTGTGTCCCCGCCCATCCATCTGCATACCCCCCACCTGTGTGTGTCCCGCCCATCCATCTGCATACCCCCCACCTGTGTGTGTCCCCGCCCATCCATCTGCATAACCCACACCTGTGTGTGTCCCGCCCACCCATCTGTATACATCCCACCTGTGTGTGTCCCGCCCACCCATCTGCATACCCCCCACCTGTGTGTGTCTGCGCCCATCCATCTGCATACCCCCCACCTGTGTGTGTCCCCGCCCATCCATCTGCATAACCCACACCTGTGTGTGTCCCGCCCATCCATCTGCATAACCCCCACCTGTGTGTATCCCCTCCCATCTATCTGCATAACCCCCACCTGTGTGTGTCCCGCCCACCCATCTGTATACATCCCACCTGTGTGTGTCCCCACCCACCCATTTGTATACCCCCACCTGTGTGTGTCCCGCCCATCCATCTGCATACCCCCCACCTGTGTGTGTCCCCGCCCATCCATCTGCATACCCCCCACCTGTGTGTGTCCCGCCCACCCATCTGTATACATCCCACCTGTGTGTGTCCCCGCCCACCCATCTGTATACCCCCACCTGTGTGTGTCCCGCCCATCCATCTGCATACCCCCCACCTGTGTGTGTCCCCTCCCACCTATCTGCATACCCCCCACCTGTGTGTGTCCCCGCCCACCCATCTGTATACCCCCCACCTGTGTGTGTCCCCGCCCATCCATCTGCATACTCCCCAACTGTGTGTGTCCCCGCCCATCCATCGGCATACTCCCCAACTGTGTGTGTCCCCTCCCATCCATCTGCATACCCCCCACCTGTGTGTGTCCCCGCCCACCCATCTGTATACCCCCCACCTGTGTGTGTCCCCGCCCATCCATCTGTATACATCCCACCTGTGTGTGTCCCCGCCCACCCATCTGTATACCCCCACCTGTGTGTGTCCCGCCCATCCATCTGCATACCCCCCACCTGTGTGTGTCCCGCCCATCCATCTGCATACCCCCCACCTGTGTGTGTCCCCGCCCATCCATCTGCATAACCCACACCTGTGTGTGTCCCGCCCACCCATCTGTATACATCCCACCTGTGTGTGTCCCGCCCACCCATCTGCATACCCCCCACCTGTGTGTGTCTGCGCCCATCCATCTGCATACCCCCCACCTGTGTGTGTCCCCGCCCATCCATCTGCATAACCCACACCTGTGTGTGTCCCGCCCATCCATCTGCATAACCCCCACCTGTGTGTATCCCCTCCCATCTATCTGCATAACCCCCACCTGTGTGTGTCCCGCCCACCCATCTGTATACATCCCACCTGTGTGTGTCCCCACCCACCCATTTGTATACCCCCACCTGTGTGTGTCCCGCCCATCCATCTGCATACCCCCCACCTGTGTGTGTCCCCGCCCATCCATCTGCATACCCCCCACCTGTGTGTGTCCCGCCCACCCATCTGTATACATCCCACCTGTGTGTGTCCCCGCCCACCCATCTGTATACCCCCACCTGTGTGTGTCCCGCCCATCCATCTGCATACCCCCCACCTGTGTGTGTCCCCTCCCACCTATCTGCATACCCCCCACCTGTGTGTGTCCCCGCCCACCCATCTGCATACTCCCCAACTGTGTGTGTCCCCGCCCATCCATCTGCATACTCCCCAACTGTGTGTGTCCCCGCCCATCCATCTGCATAACCCCCACCTGTGTGTGTCCCTCCCATCCATCTGCATACCCCCCACTTGTGTGTGTCCCGCCCACCCATTTGCATACCCCCCACCTGTGTGTGTCCCCGCCCACCCATCTGTATACCCCCACCTGTGTGTGTCCCGCCCATCCATCTGCATAACCCCCACCTGTGTGTGTCCCCTCCCACCTATCTGCATACCCCCCATCTGTGTGTGTCCCCGCCCACCCATCTGTATACCCCCCACCTGTGTGTGTCCCCGCCCATCCATCTGCATAACCCCCACCTGTGTGTGTGCTCGCCCATCCATCTGCATAACCCCCACCTGTGTGTGTCCCCGCCCATCCATCTGCATAACCCCCACCTGTGTGTGTCCCGCCCACCCATCTGTATACATCCCACCTGTGTGTGTCCCGCCCACCCATCTGCATACCCCCCACCTGTGTGTGTCCGCGCCCATCCATCTGCATAACCCACACCTGTGTGTGTCCCGCCCATCCATCTGCATAACCCCCACCTGTGTGTATCCCCTCCCATCTATCTGCATAAGCCCCACCTGTGTGTGTCCCGCCCACCCATCTGTATACATCCCACCTGTGTGTGTCCCCACCCACCCATCTGTATACATCCCACCTGTGTGTGTCCCCACCCACCCATCTGTATACCCCCACCTGTGTGTGTCCTGCCCATCCATCTGCATACCCCCCACCTGTGTGTGTCCCGCCCACCCATCTGTTTACATCCCACCTGTGTGTGTCCCCGCCCACCCATCTGTATACCCCCACCTGTGTGTGTCCCGCCCATCCATCTGCATAACCCCCACCTGTGTGTGTCCCGCCCATCCATCTGCATAACCCCCACCTGTGTGTGTCCCCACCCATCCATCTGCCTAACCCCCACCTGTGTGTGTCCCCGCCCATCCATCTGCATAACCCCCACCTGTGTGTGTCCTCGCCCATCCATCTGCATAACCCCCACTTGTGTGTGTCCCCGCCCATCCATCTGCATACCCCCTACCTGTGTGTGTCCCCTCCTATCCATCTGCATAACCCCCACCTGTGTGTGTCCCGCCCACCCATCTGTATACATCCCACCTGTGTGTGTCCCGCCCACCCATCTGCATACCCCCCACCTGTGTGTGTCCACGCCCAGCCATCTGCATACCCCCCCACCTGTGTGTGTCCCGCCCATCCATCTGCATACCCCCCACCTGTGTGTGTCCGCGCCCAGCCATCTGCATACCCCCCACCTGTGTGTGTCCCGCCCATCCATCTGCATAACCCACACCTGTGTGTGTCCACGCCCAGCCATCTGCATACCCCCCACCTGTGTGTGTCCCGCCCACCCATCTGCATACCCCCCACCTGTGTGTGTCCCGCCCATCCATCTGCATACCCCCCACCTGTGTGTGTCCCCTCCCACCTATCTGCATACCCCCCACCTGTGTGTGTCCCCGCCCACCCATCTGTATACCCCCCACCTGTGTGTGTCCCCGCCCATCCATCTGCATAACCCCCACTTGTGTGTGTCCCCGCCCATCCATCTGCATACCCCCTACCTGTGTGTGTCCCCTCCTATCCATCTGCATAACCCCCACCTGTGTGTGTCCCGCCCACCCATCTGTATACATCCCACCTGTGTGTGTCCCGCCCACCCATCTGCATACCCCCCACCTGTGTGTGTCCGTGCCCATCCATCTGCATACCCCCCACCTGTGTGTGTCCCCGCCCATCCATCTGCATAACCCACACCTGTGTGTGTCCCGCCCATCCATCTGCATAACCCCCACCTGTGTGTATCCCCTCCCATCTATCTGCATAACCCCCACCTGTGTGTGTCCCGCCCACCCATCTGTATACATCCCACCTGTGTGTGTCCCCACCCACCCATCTGTATACCCCCACCTGTGTGTGTCCCGCCCATCCATCTGCATACCCCCCACCTGTGTGTGTCCCGCCCACCCATCTGTATACATCCCACCTGTGTGTGTCCCCGCCCACCCATCTGTATACCCCCACCTGTGTGTGTCCCGCCCATCCATCTGCATACCCCCCACCTGTGTGTGTCCCCTCCCACCTATCTGCCTACCCCCCACCTGTGTGTGTCCCCGCCCACCCATCTGTATACCCCCCACCTGTGTGTGTCCCCGCCCATCCATCTGCATACTCCCCAACTGTGTGTGTCCCCTCCCATCCATCTGCATACCCCCCACCTGTGTGTGTCCCCGCCCACCCATCTGTATACCCCCCACCTGTGTGTGTCCCCGCCCATCCATCTGCATACTCCCCAACTGTGTGTGTCGCCTCCCATCCATCTGCATACCCCCCACCTGTGTGTGTCCCGCCCACCCATCTGTATACATCCCACCTGTGTGTGTCCCCGCCCACCCATCTGTATACCCCCACCTGTGTGTGTCCCGCCCACCCATCTGCATACCCCCCACCTTTGTGTGTCCCCTCCCACCTATCTGCATACCCCCCACCTGTGTGTGTCCCCGCCCATCCATCTGCATACTCCCCAACTGTGTGTGTCCCCGCCCATCCATCTGCATACTCCCCAACTGTGTGTGTCCCCTCCCATCCATCTGCATACCCCCCACTTGTGTGTGTCCCGCCCACCCATTTGCATACCCCCCACCTGTGTGTGTCCCCGCCCACCCATCTGTATACCCCCAACTTTGTTAGTCGCGCCCATCCATCTGCATAACCCCCACCTGTGTGTGTCCCCTCCCACCTATCTGCATACCCCCCACCTGTGTGTGTCCCCGCCCACCCATCTGTATACCCCCCACCTGTGTGTGTCCCCGCCCATCCATCTGCATAACCCCCACCTGTGTGTGTGCTCGCCCATCCATCTGCATAACCCCCACCTGTGTGTGTCCCCACCCATCCATCTGCATAACCCACACCTGTGTGTATCCCCTCCCATCTATCTGCATAACCCCCACCTGTGTGTGTCCCGCCCACCCATCTGTATACATCCCACCTGTGTGTGTGTCCACCCACCCATCTGTATACCCCCACCTGTGTGTGTCCCGCCCATCCATCTGCATACCCCCACCTGTGTGTGTCCCGCCCACCCATCTGTATACCCCCACCTGTGTGTGTCCCGCCCATCCATCTGCATACCCCCCACCTGTGTGTGTCCCCTCCCACCTATCTGCATACCCCCCACCTGTGTGTGTCCCCGCCCACCCATCTGTATACCCCCCACCTGTGTGTGTCCCCGCCCATCCATCTGCATACTCCCCAACTGTGTGTGTCCCCTCCCATCCATCTGCATACCCCCCACCTGTGTGTGTGCTCGCCCATCCATCTGCATACCCCCCACTTGTGTGTGTCCCGCCCACCCATTTGCATACCCCCCACCTGTGTGTGTCCCCGCCCACCCATCTGTATACCCCCACCTGTGTGTGTCCCGCCCATCCATCTGCATACCCCCCACCTGTGTGTGTCCCCTCCCACCTATCTGCATACCCCCCACCTGTGTGTGTCCCCGCCCACCCATCTGTATACCCCCCACCTGTGTGTGTCCCCGCCCATCCATCTGCTTAACCCCCACCTGTGTGTGTGCTCGCCCATCCATCTGCATAACCCCCACCTGTGTGTGTCCCCGCCCATCCATCTGCATAACCCCCACCTGTGTGTGTGCTCG
Source organism: Rana muscosa (assembly GCA_029206835.1). Classification (NCBI taxonomy): domain Eukaryota; kingdom Metazoa; phylum Chordata; class Amphibia; order Anura; family Ranidae; genus Rana; species Rana muscosa. The sequence goes on from JARGYO010000741.1 coordinate 115,080, forward strand.
CCCATCCATCTGCATAACCCCCACCTGTGTGTGTCCCGCCCACCCATCTGTATACATCCCACCTGTGTGTGTCCCGCCCACCCATCTGCATACCCCCCACCTGTGTGTGTCCGCGCCCATCCATCTGCATAACCCACACCTGTGTGTGTCCCGCCCATCCATCTGCATACCCCCCACCTGTGTGTGTCCCGCCCATCCATCTGCATAACCCCCACCTGTGTGTATCCCCTCCCATCTATCTGCATAACCCCCACCTGTGTGTGTCCCGCCCACCCATCTGTATACATCCCACCTGTGTGTGTCCCCACCCACCCATCTGTATACCCCCACCTGTGTGTGTCCCGCCCATCCATCTGCATACCCCCCACCTGTGTGTGTCCCGCCCACCCATCTGTATACATCCCACCTGTGTGTGTCCCCGCCCACCCATCTGTATACCCCCACCTGTGTGTGTCCCGCCCATCCATCTGCATACCCCCCACCTGTGTGTGTCCCCTCCCACCCATCTGTATACCCCCCACCTGTGTGTGTCCCCTCCCACCAATCTGCATACCCCCCACCTGTGTGTGTCCCCTCCCAGCCATCTGCATACTCCCCAACTGTGTGTGTCCCCTCCCATCCATCTGCATACTCCCCAACTGTGTGTGTCCCCACCCACCCATCTGTATACCCCCCACCTGTGTGTGTCCCCGCCCATCCATCTGCATACCCCCACCTGTGTGTGTGCTCGCCCATCCATCTGCATACCCCCCACTTGTTTGTGTCCCGCCCACCCATTTGCATACCCCCCACCTGTGTGTGTCCCCGCCCACCCATCTGTATACCCCCACCTGTGTGTGTCCCGCCCATCCATCTGCATACCCCCCACCTGTGTGTGTCCCCTCCCACCTATCTGCATACCCCCCACCTGTGTGTGTCCCCACCCACCCATCTGTATACCCCCCCACCTGTGTGTGTCCCCGCCCATCCATCTGCATAACCCCCACCTGTGTGTGTGCTCGCCCATCCATCTGCATACCCCCCACCTGTGTGTGTCCCCGCCCATCCATCTGCATAACCCCCACCTGTGTGTGTGCTCGCCCATCCATCTGCATACCCCCCACTTGTGTGTGTCCCGCCCACCCATTTGCATACCCCCCACCTGTGTGTGTCCCTGCCCACCCATCTGCATACCCCCCACCTGTGTGTGTCCCCTCCCACCCATCTGCATACCCCCCACCTGTGTGTGTCCCCGCCCACCCATCTGCATACCCCCCACCTGTGTGTGTCCCTGCCCACCCATCTGCATACCCCCCACCTGTGTGTGTCCCCTCCCACCCATCTGCATACCCCCCCACCTGTGTGTGTCCCCTCCCACCCATCTGTATACATTCCACCTGTGTGTGTCCCCTCCCACCCATCTGCATAACCCCCACATGTGTGTGCCCCCTCCCACCCATCTGCATACCCCCCCACCTATGTGTGTCCCCGCCCACCCATTTTCATACCCCCCACCTGTGTGTGTCCCCTCCCACCCATCTGCATACCCCCCACCTGTGTGTGTCCCCGCCCACCCATCTGCATACCCCCCACCTGTGTGTGTCCCCTCCCACCCATCTGCATACCCCCCCACCTGTGTGTGTCCCCTCCCACCCATCTGTATACATCCCACCTGTGTGTGTCCCCTCCCACCCATCTGCATAACCCCCACCTGTGTGTGTCCCCTCCCACCCATCTGTATACCCCCCACCTCTGTGTGTCCCCGCCCATCCATTTGCATCTTGTCATAACCATGTAGCTTGCCTGGTTTCCAGGACTTGCTCTGCATATCAATGACCATCTAGGTCTCTCCGAGGCACTGGTCACCTGGCACGGGTCCCCCAGTGCCCCCAGACCCGTGACAATTGCATCCGGATCCTAGCAAGACAAAGACGGTACTCTATCACTCCCCAGGAGCTCACCTCTAGCAAGGCCATGAAGGCAAATGCAGCTACCAGTTACAGAGGGTACTGTGGACCACCCGGCTTTGGTGCCATAGGAGCAACACACTGCCATGGGGGCTCAACCGAGACAGGGGTAGGCTGGTCATTGTACAGCGGACCATGAAAGGCAGGCTGGTCATCAAGCAGCAAACCACCAGAGGCAGGCAGGTTGTTGAACACCGGACCACTAGAGGCAGGCGGGTCATCGGACACAGGACTATCAGAGGCAGGCAGGTTGTTGAACACCGGACCACTAGAGGCAGGCGGGTCATCGGACACAGGACTATCAGAGGCAGGCAGGTTGTTGAACACCGGACCATTAGAGGCAGGCGGGTCATCGGACACAGGACTATCAGAGGCAGGCAGGTTGTTGAACACCGGATCACTAGAGGCAGGCGGGTCATCGGGCACAGGACTATCAGAGGCAGGCAGGTTGTTGAACACCGGACCATTAGAGGCAGGCGGGTCATCGGACACAGGACTATCAGAGGCAGGCAGGTTGTTGAACACCGGACCACTAGAGGCAGGCGGGTCATCGGACACAGGACTATCAGAGGCAGGCAGGTTGTTGAACACCAGACCACTAGAGGCAGGCGGGTCATCGGGCACAGGACTATCAGAGGCAGGCAGGTTGTTGAACACCGGACCACTAGAGGCAGGCGGGTCATCGGGCACAGGACTATCAGAGGCAGGCAGGTTGTTGAACACCGGACCACTAGAGGCAGGCGGGTCATCGGACACAGGACTATCAGAGGCAGGCAGGTTGTTGAACACCGGACCACTAGAGGCAGGCGGGTCATCGGACACAGGACTATCAGAGGCAGGCAGGTTGTTGAACACCGGACCACTAGAGGCAGGCGGGTCATCGGACACAGGACTATCAGAGGCAGGCAGGTTGTTGAACACCGGACCACTAGAGGCAGGCGGGTCATCGGACACAGGACTATCAGAGGCAGGCAGGTTGTTGAACACCGGACCACTAGAGGCAGGCGGGTCATCGGGCACAGGACTATCAGAGGCAGGCAGGTTGTTGAACACCGGACCACTAGAGGCAGGCGGGTCATCGGACACAGGACTATCAGAGGCAGGCAGGTTGTTGAACACTGGACCACTAGAGGCAGGCGGGTCATCGGGCACAGGACTATCAGAGGCAGGCAGGTTGTTGAACACCGGACCACTAGAGGCAGGCGGGTCATCGGACACAGGACTATCAGAGGCAGGCAGGTTGTTGAACACCGGACCACTAGAGGCAGGCGGGTCATCGGACACAGGACTATCAGAGGCAGGCAGGTTGTTGAACACCGGACCACTAGAGGCAGGCGGGTCATCGGGCACAGGACTATCAGAGGCAGGCAGGTTGTTGAACACCGGACCACTAGAGGCAGGCGGGTCATCGGACACAGGACTATCAGAGGCAGGCAGGTTGTTGAACACCGGACCACTAGAGGCAGGCGGGTCATCGGGCACAGGACTATCAGAGGCAGGCAGGTTGTTGAACACCGGACCACTAGAGGCAGGCGGGTCATCGGACACAGGACTATCAGAGGCAGGCAGGTTGTTGAACACCGGACCACTAGAGGCAGGCGGGTCATCGGACACAGGACTATCAGAGGCAGGCAGGTTGTTGAACACCGGACCACTAGAGGCAGGCGGGTCATCGGGCACAGGACTATCAGAGGCAGGCAGGTTGTTGAACACCGGACCACTAGAGGCAGGCGGGTCATCGGACACAGGACTATCAGAGGCAGGCAGGTTGTTGAACACCGGACCACTAGAGGCAGGCGGGTCATCGGACACAGGACTATCAGAGGCAGGCAGGTTGTTGAACACCGGACCACTAGAGGCAGGCGGGTCATCGGACACAGGACTATCAGAGGCAGGCAGGTTGTTGAACACCGGACCACTAGAGGCAGGCGGGTCATCGGACACAGGACTATCAGAGGCAGGCAGGTTGTTGAACACCGGACCACTAGAGGCAAGCGGGTCATCGGACACAGGACTATCAGAGGCAGGCAGGTTGTTGAACACCGGACCACTAGAGGCAAGCGGGTCATCGGACACAGGACTATCAGAGGCAGGCAGGTTGTTGAACACCGGACCACTAGAGGCAGGCGGGTCATCGGACACAGGACTATCAGAGGCAGGCAGGTTGTTGAACACCGGACCACTAGAGGCAGGCGGGTCATCGGACACAGGACTATCAGAGGCAGGCAGGTTGTTGAACACCGGACCACTAGAGGCAGGCGGGTCATCGGACACAGGACTATCAGAGGCAGGCAGGTTGTTGAACACCGGACCACTAGAGGCAAGCGGGTCATCGGACACAGGACTATCAGAGGCAGGCAGGTTGTTGAGAACAAAACCTTCAGAGGCAGGCGGGTCATCGGGCACATCCTCCAATAACCAAAGGAGAGACAATCTGAGCCATACTGAAGGGAGGAGAAAAGTCATTACTGCCCATCCTGGACAAAGCCAACTCCGCACAGACTGGAGTCAACGGCTGAACCACCAAACACCATCCTGTCCTGATCAGATCACCTATGGAATGAGCCAAGCTGATCTCTGGCCACTCGTTTATCACCAGTGTAGCCAGGTGCCGTCTAGCCTTGCCTGTGTCATGGTGGAATCTCCCTCTACAGCCTGGACACTGTGACATCATCACCTGGATGCAGAGCAGGCAGAGACCACGGCTCTCTTTCTGAATGCAGACTCCCCCATCTCTTTCTGTGTAGCACCCTGATGTTTAGGAACAGTCGCTAGAAAATTTACCTGCCAAGTGATAGTTGCCTTGGCCGATTGATAGGAGCCATTAGGAGGTCAATTGATTTCACCCTAATTGTAGAATTGCTGCACTTCTCTCTTCTGTCACTAGGTGGCCGGACTTGTGTCGGTATGTAATCTATCATTTCATTTAATGTGATCCACTAACCTCCTCTGGCTTCTTCCCTCTGATCCCTGTACTATACCCGGTCACACGCCACTCTCTCTCCCTTTGGGACCATCCTAGATTCAAACATGTCCTCCAATCCCACCGTACTGTAATCCCACGCTCTCCTTTATTCTACCCTGCCTGGACTTCACCGTCCTCTTTCCAGATATGGTCCTCCACGATCCTCATCCGAGATTATAAACGTATGTAGCGCCCTGCCCCCAATGAGGGGCGCTATGTGTAAAATGATAGATATCTGAGCGATAGTTTGGCTCAGAGGGATTGTGTTGTAAATTACACTCTGTTTCAGTTCGGCTGGTTGTGTGATTTCCATCCTGACAGTGGGTGTCGCTGCCGCCACTGGTCAGGATTGGAAAGGCTACGGGCTGGACATATTGGGTACCTCTTTCCTAGCAAGCAGCCCAGGGGGCGTGGTGAACCCGCTGTGCTTGCTGGGAGGGGGTAAGTAACAGACGCCATTAGGACAAAAAGAGATTTTGGGGTCGTGTCTTCGGTCCCCACCTGAGGGCCCTCATGGCCTCAGGGAAGTGTTGGTAGTTTCCGCCTCGGGGCCACGTTGGCCTGAGGCTCTGTTACTAAAAGGTAGGCCCAGGAGTTACTGGGGCCTACTGATCCAGGGATGATCCTGTGTCGCCTTACCTGCTGGAAGGGGCCAAACAATTGAGGACTCCATTGGAGGATGCATCCGGATCACAATCTACCTCACAGTGCTGCCGGAACCGCTGGAAGATCCCGGCACTGAGAGCCGTGTTCTTTTATTCAGAAGGTAACCCAGGGAAGGGCTACATCAAGTCTGTGGCAGAGACTGTTCTATTTACACCAAGTCTGTGGCAGAGACTGTTCTATTTACACCAAGTCTGTGGCAGAGACGGTTCTATTTACTCCAAGTCTGTGGCAGAGACTGTTCTATTTACACCAAGTCTGTGGCAGAGACTCTTCTATTTACACCAAGTCTGTGGCAAAGACTGTTCTATTCACACCAAGTCTGTGGCAGAGACTGTTCTATTTACTCCAAGTCTGTGGCAGAGACTGTTCTATTTACACCAAGTCTGTGGCAGAGACTGTTCTATTTACATCAAGTCTGTGGCAGAGACTGTTCTATTTACATCAAGTCTGTGGCAGAGACTGTTCTATTTACACCAAGTCTGTGGCAGAGACTGTTCTATTTACACCAATTCTGTGGCAGAGACTGTTCTATTTACACCAAGTCTGTGGCAGAGACTGTTCTATTCACACCAAGTCTGTGGCAGAGACTGTTCTATTTACACCAAGTCTGTGGCAGAGACTCTTCTATTTACACCAAGTCTGTGGCAAAGACTGTTCTATTTACACCAAGTCTGTGGCAGAGACTGTTCTATTTACATCAAGTCTGTGGCAGAGACTGTTCTATTTACATCAAGTCTGTGGCAGAGACTGTTCTATTTACACCAAGTCTGTGGCAGAGACTGTTCTATTTACACCAATTCTGTGGCAGAGACTGTTCTATTTACACCAAGTCTGTGGCAGAGACTGTTCTATTTACACCAAGTCTGTGGCAGAGACTGTTCTATTTACTCCAAGTCTGTGGCAGAGACTGTTCTATTTACTCCAAGTCTGTGGCAGAGACTGTTCTATTTACACCAAGTCTGTGGCAGAGACTGTTCTATTTACACCAAGTCTGTGGCAGAGACTGTTCTATTTACACCAAGTCTGTGGCAGAGACTGTTCTATTTACACCAAGTCTGTGGCAGAGACTGTTCTATTTACACCAAGTCTGTGGCAGAGACTGTTCTATTTACACCAAGTCTGTGGCAGAGACTGTTCTATTCACACCAAGTCTGTGGCAGAGACTGTTCTATTTACACCAAGTCTGTGGCAGAGACTCTTCTATTTACACCAAGTCTGTGGCAGAGACTGTTCTATTCACACCAAGTCTGTGGCAGAGACGGTTCTATTTATACCAAGTCTGTGGCAGAGACTGTTCTATTTACTCCAAGTCTGTGGCAGAGACTGTTCTATTTACTCCAAGTCTGTGGCAGAGACTGTTCTATTTACTCCAAGTCTGTGGCAGAGACTGTTCTATTTACACCAAGTCTGTGGCAGAGACTGTTCTATTTACACCAAGTCTGTGGCAGAGACTGTTCTATTTACACCAAGTCTGTGGCAGAGACTGTTCTATTTACACCAAGTCTGTGGCAGAGACTGTTCTATTCACACCAAGTCTGTGGCAGAGACTGTTCTATTCACACCAAGTCTGTGGCAGAGACGGTTCTATTTATACCAAGTCTGTGGCAGAGACTGTTCTATTTACATCAAGTCTGTGGCAGAGACGGTTCTATTTACACCAAGTCTGTGGCAGAGACTGTTCTATTTACACCAAGTCTGTGGCAGAGACGGTTCTATTTACACCAAGTCTGTGGCAGAGACTGTTCTATTTACTCCAAGTCTGTGGCAGAGACTGTTCTATTTACACCAAGTCTGTGGCAGAGACAGTTCTATTTACTCCAAGTCTGTGGCAGAGACTGTTCTATTTACACCAAGTCTGTGGCAGAGACTGTTCTATTCACACCAAGTCTGTGGCAGAGACTGTTCTATTCACACCAAGTCTGTGGCAGAGACTGTTCTATTCACACCAAGTCTGTGGCAGAGACGGTTCTATTTATACCAAGTCTGTGGCAGAGACTGTTCTATTTACATCAAGTCTGTGGCAGAGACGGTTCTATTTACACCAAGTCTGTGGCAGAGACTGTTCTATTTACACCAAGTCTGTGGCAGAGACGGTTCTATTTACACCAAGTCTGTGGCAGAGACTGTTCTATTTACTCCAAGTCTGTGGCAGAGACTGTTCTATTTACACCAAGTCTGTGGCAGAGACAGTTCTATTTACTCCAAGTCTGTGGCAGAGACTGTTCTATTTACACCAAGTCTGTGGCAGAGACTGTTCTATTCACACCAAGTCTGTGGCAGAGACTGTTCTATTCACACCAAGTCTGTGGCAGAGACTGTTCTATTCACACCAAGTCTGTGGCAGAGACTGTTCTATTTACATCAAGTCTGTGGCAGAGACTGTTCTATTTACACCAAGTCTGTGGCAGAGACTGTTCTATTTACTCCAAGTCTGTGGCAGAGACTGTTCTATTCACACCAAGTCTGTGGCAGAGACTGTTCTATTTACATCAAGTCTGTGGCAGAGACGGTTCTATTTACACCAAGTCTGTGGCAGAGACTGTTCTATTTACACCAAGTCTGTGGCAGAGACGGTTCTATTTACACCAAGTCTGTGGCAGAGACTATTCTATTTACTCCAAGTCTGTGGCAGAGACTGTTCTATTTACACCAAGTCTGTGGCAGAGACAGTTCTATTTACTCCAAGTCTGTGGCAGAGACTGTTCTATTTACACCAAGTCTGTGGCAGAGACTGTTCTATTCACACCAAGTCTGTGGCAGAGACTGTTCTATTCACACCAAGTCTGTGGCAGAGACTGTTCTATTCACACCAAGTCTGTGGCAGAGACTGTTCTATTTACATCAAGTCTGTGGCAGAGACTGTTCTATTTACACCAAGTCTGTGGCAGAGACGGTTCTATTTACACCAATTCTGTGGCAGAGACTGTTCTATTTACATCAAGTCTGTGGCAGAGACGGTTCTATTTACACCAAGTCTGTGGCAGAGACTGTTCTATTTACACCAAGTCTGTGGCAGAGACGGTTATATTTACACCAAGTCTGTGGCAGAGACTGTTCTATTTACACCAAGTCTGTGGCAGAGACTGTTCTATTTACACCAAGTCTGTGGCAGAGACTGTTCTATTTACACCAAGTCTGTGGCAGAGACTGTTCTATTTACACCAAGTCTGTGGCAGAGACTGTTCTATTTATACCAAGTCTGTGGCAGAGACTGTTCTATTCACACCAAGTCTGTGGCAGAGACTGTTCTATTCACACCAAGTCTGTGGCAGAGACAGTTCTATTTACTCCAAGTCTGTGGCAGAGACTTTTCTATTTACACCAAGTCTGTGGCAGAGACTGTTCTATTTACACCAAGTCTGTGGCAGAGACGGTTCTATTTACTCCAAGTCTGTGGCAGAGACGGTTCTATTTACACCAAGTCTGTGGCAGAGACGGTTCTATTTACTCCAAGTCTGTGGCAGAGACGGTTCTATTTACACCAAGTCTGTGGCAGAGACTGTTCTATTTACACCAATTCTGTGGCAGAGACTGTTCTATTTACACCAAGTCTGTGGCAGAGACTGTTCTATTTACACCAAGTCTGTGGCAGAGACTGTTCTATTTATACCAAGTCTGTGGCAGAGACTGTTCTATTTACACCAATTCTGTGGCAGAGACTGTTCTATTTACACCAAGTCTGTGGCAGAGACTGTTCTATTTACACCAAGTCTGTGGCAGAGACTGTTCTATTCACACCAAGTCTGTGGCAGAGACTGTTCTATTCACACCAAGTCTGTGGCAGAGACTGTTCTATTTACATCAAGTCTGTGGCAGAGACTGTTCTATTTACTCCAAGTCTGTGGCAGAGACTGTTCTATTCACACCAAGTCTGTGGCAGAGACTGTTCTATTCACACCAAGTCTGTGGCAGAGACTGTTCTATCTACTCCAAGTCTGTGGCAGAGACTGTTCTATTTACACCAAGTCTGTGGCAGAGACTGTTCTATTTACTCCAAGTCTGTGGCAGAGACTGTTCTATTCACACCAAGTCTGTGGCAGAGACTGTTCTATTTACATCAAGTCTGTGGCAGAGACGGTTCTATTTACACCAAGTCTGTGGCAGAGACGGTTATATTTACACCAAGTCTGTGGCAGAGACTGTTCTATTTACACCAAGTCTGTGGCAGAGACTGTTCTATTTACACCAAGTCTGTGGCAGAGACTGTTCTATTTACACCAAGTCTGTGGCAGAGACTGTTCTATTTACACCAAGTCTGTGGCAGAGACTGTTCTATTTATACCAAGTCTGTGGCAGAGACTGTTCTATTCACACCAAGTCTGTGGCAGAGACTGTTCTATTCACACCAAGTCTGTGGCAGAGACAGTTCTATTTACTCCAAGTCTGTGGCAGAGACTGTTCTATTTACACCAAGTCTGTGGCAGAGACTGTTCTATTTACACCAAGTCTGTGGCAGAGACGGTTCTATTTACTCCAAGTCTGTGGCAGAGACGGTTCTATTTACACCAAGTCTGTGGCAGAGACGGTTCTATTTACTCCAAGTCTGTGGCAGAGACGGTTCTATTTACACCAAGTCTGTGGCAGAGACTGTTCTATTTACACCAATTCTGTGGCAGAGACTGTTCTATTTACACCAAGTCTGTGGCAGAGACTGTTCTATTTACACCAAGTCTGTGGCAGAGACTGTTCTATTTATACCAAGTCTGTGGCAGAGACTGTTCTATTTACACCAATTCTGTGGCAGAGACTGTTCTATTTACACCAAGTCTGTGGCAGAGACTGTTCTATTTACACCAAGTCTGTGGCAGAGACTGTTCTATTCACACCAAGTCTGTGGCAGAGACTGTTCTATTCACACCAAGTCTGTGGCAGAGACTGTTCTATTTACATCAAGTCTGTGGCAGAGACTGTTCTATTTACACCAAGTCTGTGGCAGAGACTGTTCTATTTACTCCAATTCTGTGGCAGAGACTGTTCTATTTACTCCAAGTCTGTGGCAGAGACTGTTCTATTTACACCAATTCTGTGGCAGAGACTGTTCTATTTACTCCAAGTCTGTGGCAGAGACTGTTCTATTCACACCAAGTCTGTGGCAGAGACTGTTCTATTCACACCAAGTCTGTGGCAGAGACTGTTCTATCTACTCCAAGTCTGTGGCAGAGACTGTTCTATTCACACCAAGTCTGTGGCAGAGACTGTTCTATTTACATCAAGTCTGTGGCAGAGACTGTTCTATTTATACCAAGTCTGTGGCAGAGACTATAGGTGATGGAGATACTCATCGGTTGCTGGGCCGGTGAGATTGGGCCTATCCGGTGTGTGCTGAGTCCAGTGTGGAGAAAGTTGTTCCTCTGGACGTAGGATAATTCCTGTGATCCGCAACTAAGGTACCCGAGTCCTCCCCATCCCTTCACCCCCTCTGCTGGAAACTTTATTCAATAAAACTGTCATGGATATGCATTAATGTCTGTCTGCCATCTTACCTTCCTCCTCATGTGTTCATCTAGAGACCAGACCTCCTTCACCTGGCTTCCTTTATAATCTCCTCCCAGCCTGACTCCACCCCAGGCCCTATCACTGAACACTATATTAACCTGTGCACTGCAAGCCTGCTTTGCTGATCAACGTGTTTGTTAGGCATTGTGTGTTTGGGTTCCTGCCTGCCGTGTGCTACGTCTGTCTCTCTGTTACGCTATTGGCTTGTCCCCGACCATCCCTGTCTGCTCGTGACCCTTGACCTTCGGCTCGTTCCTCGTTATCCTTGTCTGCTTGTGGCCCCTGACCTTCGGCTTGTTATTCGGTTCTCTCTATCGTGTGCTGCTGCTTCCCCTTATCCTACGGGGCGTGAGCTAGGAAACTCCAGGGGCCGCGACCTGGTCCCAGCCTGCAGCGTAACATCCTCACCACTAGAGGCCCTGGAGAAGACCAGCTGGGTCTTAGACTCCGCGCCCTGGGGAATCTTGGCTCTCGCTTCCGTTGGGATCCCGGTTGTGCTCCTCTGGTCCCGCTTTCCACAACCACCCAGTTTCCTATCCACAGAAGCCAGCCATAGGGTTCACTACCTCGCGGTGCACTCCTGTCCCCCTACGGTGTGCATCTGTCACCTGGCCACAGGTGACCCTGACAGTTTGATCAGCCATGAACCCGGCTGACATCCCGCTTCCCGCGGATGATCCATTGCAGGGCATAGTTCGCAGACTTGAGACCCAGGAATCAAATCAGACCCAGGTGATGCGATTCCTCCAGGATCTGGCTTCTCGATTCGAGCAGCTTCAGGTCTCCTTGGGAACCCCGAATCCGCAACCCCAAGTACAACCAGCGGCTGTACCTATCGCACCAGTCGCAGCCTCACACTCACTAAGATTGCCAGCTCCGTTCCGTTTCTCTGGGGACTCCAAGACCTGCAGGGGGTTTCTCAGCCAATGCACTATTCATTTTGAGCTTCAGCCTCAAAGCTTCCTATCTGACCGGGCTAAGGTAGCCTATATCATTTCCCTCCTCTCCGGTGAAGCTTTGGCCTGGGCTGCCCCCCTGTGGGAGAGGAACGATCCGGTGGTTTCCAGTCTGTCCGAATTCTTGAAGCTCTTTCGTAATATCTTCGAAGAGCCGGCTCGGGCTTCTTCAGCGGCTAGTGCTGTCTTACGTCTTCGCCAAGAATCTAGTTCAGTGGGGCAATATGCTCTTCAGTTCCGTATCCACACAGCTGAATTGAGCTGGAATAATGAGGCCCTGGTCGCTACCTTTTTACATGGCCTCTCTGACCGAGTGAAAGACGAATTAGCGGGAAGAGCCATTCCCGTCGGTCTGGACGATGTAATTTCATTATGCAACCAGATCGACATTCGTTTTCAAGAGAGGTCCTTAGAAAAAAGACGCCAGCACTCTCTGGGTCCTAGCCAGTCTGAGCTCCCCTCCCTTCATTCCGTGGAGCATCCTCTACCTGCTGAAGAACCTATGCAGCTGGGCCGGACCAGACTAACCCCCGAAGAACGTGCTAGGCGCAGAACTCTGGGCTTGTGCCTCTATTGTGGGGGCAAGGGTCATTTTCGTGACTCCTGCTCGCTTCGTCCGGGAAACGCTCGGGTCTAATACATTTGGAAGGTGGAGTATTGGACCCAGAAACATCACCTTCTCGCCTGCTCTTGCCGGTGTCCCTTCATGTAGGCACTTCTCCTCAGTCAACCCTTGCATACCTGGATTCCGGGGCTGCCGGCAATTTCATGGATTGGAGAACTGCTTCTTCTATGAAGCTTACCCTTTCACCTCTCACTACCCCATTGGTAGTCTCGGCAATTGATGGCACTGTTCTCCCAGGGGGCCCTATTCGCTTCCAGACGCTGCCCATTAGGATGTCGGTAGGGATTCTCCACCAGGAGTGGATATCCTTTCTTATTCTACCCAAGGCCTCTACCCCAGTTGTATTGGGCCTCCCTTGGCTACAGCTCCACTCTCCACATGTGGACTGGGTCTCTGGGCAGATCCTGGCCTGGGGTTCCTCATGTTTCTCGTCGTGTCTTCTCAAGGTGACCCCCAAGGAGAGTCTTCCGGTTGCTGCCACTTCTGTTTCTTCTGATCTTCCCGCCGCATACAGCGATTACCGGGATGTGTTCTGTAAAAAATCAGCTGAGGTGCTTCCTCCCCACAGGTCTTTTGACTGTGCTATTGATCTTGTCCCCGGAGCAACTCTACCCAGGGGTCGTACCTACCCTCTGTCCATCCCAGAGACCCAGGCCATGTCGGAGTATGTAGCAGAGAATCTGGAGAGAGGGTTCATCCGGAAATCCTCATCGCCTGCAGGGGCAGGGTTCTTTTTTGTTGCCAAAAAGGATGGTACCTTAAGACCCTGCATCGATTATCGGGGTTTAAATGCGGTTACTATTAAAAATCGATACCCCTTACCCTTAATATCTGAGCTATTCGATAGGTTGAAGGGTGCCTCCATTTTCACCAAGTTGGATCTCAGAGGCGCGTACAATCTCATTCGAATACGGGAGGGTGACGAATGGAAGACTGCATTTAACACTAGAGACGGGCATTACGAATATCTGGTGATGCCTTTTGGTCTGTGTAATGCTCCAGCCGTGTTTCAAAACTTTGTCAATGAAATCTTCAGAGATCTGCTGTACCAGTTTGTTGTCATCTATCTGGATGACATTCTGATCTTTTCTGAAAATCTGCTCGTCCACAGAAACCATGTCCGCACTGTACTTCAACGTCTTAGAGAGAACAATCTCTATGCCAAGCTGGAGAAATGTTCCTTTGAATGTTCTGAGGTCCTGTTTTTGGGGTGCTTTGTCTCATGTTCGGGGCTTCGTATGGACCCTGGGAAGGTCTTGGCTATCACCAACTGGCCTCTTCCTGCTAGCCTCAAGGCCACGCAGCGCTTTCTTGGCTTCACTAATTATTATAGGCAGTTCATAAGGAATTACTCTTCCATTGCCGCGCCTATTATCGCTTTGACCAAGAAGGGTGTGAATGCCAGAGACTGGCCTCCCGAAGCTGTCTCTGCATTTCACAACCTGAAACAGGCCTTTGTTTCTGGCCCCCTCTTGAGGAGACCAAATCCTGGGAATGCATTTTTTATTGAAGTGGACGCTTCCTCAATGGGGGTGGGAGCTGTGCTTCTTCAAATCTTTGAGAAGAGACGCCAACCATGTGCGTTCTTCTCCAAAAAATTTTCTCAGGCAGAGAGGAATTATGCCATCGGTGATCGGGAACTTCTCGCAATTAAATTGGCGTTAGAGGAGTGGCGTCATCTCTTGGAGGGTTCCCCTCACTCCATAACGATCTTTACCGATCACAAGAATTTACAGTATCTGCAGAATGCTAAACGTCTGAATCCTAGACAGGCCAGGTGGAGTCTCTTCTTTGCCCGTTTTAATTTCACGATTACCTACAAACCTGGTTCCTGCAACGGTCGGGCTGATGCGCTCTCTAGGTCATTTGACACTTTGGACGAGGAGTCCGCCCCTGAACCTGAGCCGATCATTCCCACCTCATGCATTGTTGCCCACTCTACCACCCTGAAGTCTAAAATTCCGCCTGGTAAGACCTTTGTCCCCACTGAGCTAAGAGCTAAGATCCTTCGTTGGGGACATGATTCCAAGGTGGCAGGGCATTCTGGATTCCTCCGATCCTTCCTACTCATCAGTCGTCACTACTGGTGGCCTAATCTCCGCTCAGACGTCAAAGACTACGTTAAAGCTTGTCATGTCTGTGCTCAGTCCAAATCCTCCACACAAGCTCCTGCTGGTCTCCTCATGCCCTTGCCTATTCCTAAGGAACCCTGGGCCCATATTGCCATGGATTTTATCACCGATCTCCCACTGTCTGAGAATAATACAGTCATTTGGGTGGTAATCGATCGATTCTCCAAGATGGCTCATTTTGTTCCTCTTCCTGGTCTTCCTTCTGCCCCTGCCTTGGTTCCCATTTTCATTCGAGAAATTCTCCGCCTACATGGGGTCCCTTCTCATATTGTTTCCGACAGGGGAGTCCAATTCACGTCTCGTTTTTGGAGAGCCTTTTGCAAATCCCTCAATATTGTCTTGGATTTTTCTTCTTCTTACCATCCCCAATCCAATGGACAGACTGAGAGGGTTAATCAGGAGTTAGAGGTCTTTCTTCGCACCTTTGTGTCTTCTCACCATGACGATTGGTCCTCTCTACTCCCGTGGGCAGAATTCTCCCATAACAATCATGTGAATACCAGTTCGCAGAAGACACCCTTTTTCACAGTTTATGGAAAACACCCTCAACTTCCTCTTCCTATGATCTGTTCTCCAGACATTCCAGCTTTGGCTTCGGTTCAGGAGTCTCTCAATTCCGTTTGGGGTCACGTTCATGATTCCCTCCGGGCAGCTGCTGAAAAATTCAAAGGCTTTGCCGACCGCCGCAGGCGTAAACCGCCTTCTCTTCAGCCAGGGGACAAAGTCTGGCTCTCTACCAGGAACATCAAGCTCCGAGTTCCTTCTCTGAAGTTTGCTCCACGATTCATCGGTCCATACACGGTAACTGCTAAACTGAATCCGGTTTGTTTCAAACTCCAGATTCCTAAGAGCCTTAAAATCACTAACTCCTTTCATGTTGCTCTTCTAAAGCCTTTAGTCCTCAATAAATTCTCTCGTCCTCTTCCTACCGTGGCGCCTGTCTCGGAGGATAATCAGGAGTACGAGATCAGTCAAATTCTGGACTCCCGACTCTGTAAAGGCGTTCTTCAGTACCTCGTTCATTGGAAAGGGTTTGGTCCTGAGGAGAGGTCTTGGATCACTGCATCTGAGGTCTTTGCACCTCGTCTGTTAAAGGAGTTTCATCTGAAGTTTCCCTCTAAACCTGGGCCCAGGCGGGGAAGGGGGAGGCCTCGTAAGAGGGAGGGTACTGTCATGGATATGCATTAATGTCTGTCTGCCATCTTACCTTCCTCCTCATGTGTTCATCTAGAGACCAGACCTCCTTCACCTGGCTTCCTTTATAATCTCCTCCCAGCCTGACTCCACCCCAGGCCCTATCACTGAACACTATATTAACCTGTGCACTGCAAGCCTGCTTTGCTGATCAACGTGTTTGTTAGGCATTGTGTGTTTGGGTTCCTGCCTGCCGTGTGCTACGTCTGTCTCTCTGTTACGCTATTGGCTTGTCCCCGACCATCCCTGTCTGCTCGTGACCCTTGACCTTCGGCTCGTTCCTCGTTATCCTTGTCTGCTTGTGGCCCCTGACCTTCGGCTTGTTATTCGGTTCTCTCTATCGTGTGCTGCTGCTTCCCCTTATCCTACGGGGCGTGAGCTAGGAAACTCCAGGGGCCGCGACCTGGTCCCAGCCTGCAGCGTAACATCCTCACCACTAGAGGCCCTGGAGAAGACCAGCTGGGTCTTAGACTCCGCGCCCTGGGGAATCTTGGCTCTCGCTTCCGTTGGGATCCCGGTTGTGCTCCTCTGGTCCCGCTTTCCACAACCACCCAGTTTCCTATCCACAGAAGCCAGCCATAGGGTTCACTACCTCGCGGTGCACTCCTGTCCCCCTACGGTGTGCATCTGTCACCTGGCCACAGGTGACCCTGACAAAAACCCTTGAAAGGAAACGTTGAGAAAGTAGAAGGTAGAGAAGTGCGGGGGAAGGTTCATTCACTCGCCACAACTATGCAAAGGTGTCAATTCAAAGTCTCTCACCACTCCCAATGTTAGAGGGGTAATGGTCACCCGGATAGTCCCTCTCACATGGCCTGGCAGCCGGGATGACACACAAACCAGCAATGAGACCGTCTCTGCCACAGACTGCCCAGGATGAATTGGGTCTCTGCCACAGACTGCCCAGGATGAATTGGGTCTCTGCCACAGACTGCCCAGGATGAATTGGGTCTCTGCTGCAGACTGCCCAGGATGAATTGGGTCTCTGCCTCAGACTGCCCAGGATGAATTGGGTCTCTGCCACAGACTGCCCAGGATGAATTGGGTCTCTGCCACAGACTGCCCAGGATGAATTGGGTCTCTGCTGCAGACTGCCCAGGATGAATTGGGTCTCTGCTGCAGACTGCCCAGGATGAATTGGGTCTCTGCCGCAGACTGCCCAGGATGAATTGGGTCTCTGCCGCAGACTGCCCAGGATGAATTGGGTCTCTGCTGCAGACTGCCCAGGATGAATTGGGTCTCTGCCGCAGACTGCCCAGGATGAATTGGGTCTCTGCCACAGACTGCCCAGGATGATTTGGGTCTCTGCCGCAGACTGCCCAGGATGAATTGGGTCTCTGCCACAGACTTCCCAGGATGAATTGGGTCTCTGCCGCAGACTGCCCAGGATGAAATGGGTCTCTGCCACAGACTGCCCAGGATGAATTGGGTCTCTGCTGCAGACTGCCCAGGATGAATTGGGTCTCTGCCACAGACTGCCCAGGATGATTTGGGTCTCTGCTGCAGACTGCCCAGGATGAATTGGGTCTCTGCCGCAGACTGCCCAGGATGAATTGGGTCTCTGCCGCAGACTGCCCAGGATGAATTGGGTCTCTGCCGCAGACTGCCCAGGATGAATTGGGTCTCTGCCGCAGACTGCCCAGGATGAATTGGGTCTCTGCCGCAGACTGCCCAGGATGAATTGGGTCTCTGCCACAGACTGCCCAGGATGATTTGGGTCTCTGCTGCAGACTGCCCAGGATGAATTGGGTCTCTGCCACAGACTTCCCAGGATGAATTGGGTCTCTGCCACAGACTGCCCAGGATGATTTGGGTCTCTGCTGCAGACTGCCCAGGATGAATTGGGTCTCTGCCACAGACTGCCCAGGATGAATTGGGTCTCTGCCACAGACTGCCCAGGATGATTTGGGTCTCTGCCGCAGACTTCCCAGGATGAATTGGGTCTCTGCCACAGACTGCCCAGGATGATTTGGGTCTCTGCCGCAGACTGCCCAGGATGAATTGGGTCTCTGCCGCAGACTGCCCAGGATGAATTGGGTCTCTGCCACAGACTGCCCAGGATGAATTGGGTCTCTGCCACAGACTTCCCAGGATGAATTGGGTCTCTGCCACAGACTGCCCAGGATGAATTGGGTCTCTGCCACAGACTGCCCAGGATGAATTGGGTCTCTGCCACAGACTTCCCAGGATGAATTGGGTCTCTGCCACAGACTGCCCAGGATGATTTGGGTCTCTGCTGCAGACTGCCCAGGATGAATTGGGTCTCTGCCACAGACTGCCCAGGATGATTTGGGTCTCTGCTGCAGACTGCCCAGGATGAATTGGGTCTCTGCCACAGACTTCCCAGGGTGAAATGGATTTCTGCCGCAGACCTTTTAGAGTTGAGCGAATGGATAGTCCAGGAATCCTCTGCCACAGGATTTCAAAGTCCCAAACTTCCAGCCATGCTCTGAAAGAGCCTTTAAGCCAATCCGGCGCTCTGCAGGGCTTGTATTATAGTGGACCCCTCCTTAATAAAGTTACCAGACCTCTCCCGAGACAGCAGCACTTTGCCGGTCTCCTCCAGGGCAGGTCCTCCCCCAATCTCCTCCACCAAGACAGCTTCCTCCCCATTTGGACGGACAGCTTGGGATCCCCTTTCCGAGTGTAGGCCCCAGCCAGACTACCTGGGCCTACTAGACAGCGATGCAGCCTCGGGCCAACGTGGCCCCGACACCAAAACCACACACACATACCTAGCGCCCGGAGGGCCACGAGGCGAAGAAGACCCAGCCTCAATGGCGTCTGCCCCTTAAGTATCCCCTCCCAGCAGGCACAGCGGGTCAACCACTCCCACCATACCACTGCCGAGAGGGGCCACCCAATGCACCATGGTCTGCCCGTGTTCCAACAGGTGCCTGAGGTGGTAACGCCACCTACAGGCAATAAGGGAAACTACTATCGGGTGAACCATAGCTAGAACAGAAGCAAATTTCAACATAATTCAACAGTCTGAGCCCAACTACTGGCTCAGACATCCCTCTATATTTTAGATCGCGTCCCAACCTTTTGGGAAGGGCGCTACAGGTATAAAACCTTTTCCTGCCTCCAACATCTTCCGATACCTTCAGCTTAAACACTTCCACGCCCTCAATCCCCAAAGACTTCTCTTCCCCTTCCGTGTCCGTTTTTGAACAAGTCTGTAAAAATGATCCACACAGGAGAGGTCTACATTCAATTGCTCCCCCCCCCCAATTACCTCTAAATAGGAAAGAGACGTGGAAATCACAATACAGGGTGCAGACTGGAATCACATTTGGTTAGCTACAAAGTCCTGACCCGTTGGGTCCCAGCCAGGATCACCCGATACGTTCCTCAATACCTTTCCTCTCCCTGTGTATTTCATTAATTTCTATTACAGATTTTTGACATTATATTTTAGTCACCAGCATCATCTCCACCTCAGGATTAAAGTGATTGTAAAGGCTCGTGTTTTTTAAATAACAAACATCTTCTACTTACCTCCTCTGTGTTGGATTTGCACAGAGTGGCCCCCGATCCTCCTCTTCTCGGGTCCCTTCTTGCTGCTCCTGGCCCCTCAGCCAGCATTTTGCTACAGGGGTCACCCAAGCCGAGTCAGAGCTCATCCATTCAGACATGGCGTCTCGGCATGGCCACACCCCCTCTCTCCCCTGATTGGCTGACTGACATTAATTGACAGCCGTGGGAGCCAATAGCCCTGCTGCTCTGTCTCAGCCAATCAGGAGGAGTCTACTGGATGGCTGAGGGGATAGTGGACATCGCTGGAGGGAGAAGGGGCTCAGGTAGGTAATTAAGGAGGGGGGAGGGGCTGCTACACATAGAAGGTTTCTATCTTAATGCATAGAATGCACCTTCTGCCTTTACAATCACTTTCAGTAATCTGAGTAAAGCAGCATTGACTCTTCCCTTTCATTCTCCTGAGGAAGAACCCGAGGAGAAGGTCTGATTAGGTGGACCTGGGAGGAGAAGGTCTGATTGGGTGCACCTGGGAGGAGAAGATCTGATTGGGTGGACCTGGGAGGAGAAGGTCTGATTGAGTGGACCTGGGAAGAGAAGGTGTGATTGGGTGGACCTGAGAGGAGAACGTCTGATTGAGTGGACCTGGGAGAAGAAGGTCTGATTGGGTGGACCTGGGAGAAGAAGGTCTGATTGGGTGGACCTGGGAGGAGAAGGTCTGGTTGGGTGGACCTGGGAGAAGAAGGTCTGATTGGGTGGACCTGGGAGAAGAAGGTCTGATTTGGTGGACCTGGGAGGAGAAGATCTGATTGGGTGGACCTGGGAGGAGAAAGTCTGATTGGATGGACCTGGGAGGAGAAGGTCTGATTGGGTGGACCTGGGAGGAGACGGTCTGATTGGGTGGATCTGGGAGGTCTGATTGGGTGGACCTGGGAGGAGAAGGTCTGATTGGGTGGACCTTGGAGGAGAAGGTCTGATTGGGTGGACCTTGGAGGAGAAGGTCTGATTGGGTGGACCTGAGAGGAGAAGGTCTGAATGGGTGGACCTGAGAGGAGAAGGTCTGAATGGGTGGACCTGAGAGGAGAAGGTCTGATTGGGTGGACCTGGGAAGAGAAGGTCTGATTGGGTGGACCTGGGAGGAGAAGGTCTGATTGGGTGGACCTGGGAGGAGAAGGTCTGATTGGGTGGACCTGGGAGGAGAAGATCTGATTGGGTGGACCTGGGAGGAGAAGGTCTGATTGGGTGGACCTGGGAGGAGAAGGTCTGATTGGGTGGACCTGGGAGGAGAAGGTTTGATTGGGTGGACCTGGGAGGAGAAGATCTGATTGGGTGGACCTGGGAGGAGAAGGTCTGATTGGGTGGACCTGGGAGGAGAAGGTCTGATTGGGTGGACCTGGGAGGAGAAGATCTGATTGGGTGGACCTGGGAGGAGAAGATCTGATTGGGTGGACCTAGGAAGAGAAGATCTGATTGGGTGGACCTGGGAGGAGAAGGTCTGATTGGGTGGACCTGGGAGGAGAAGGTCTGATTGGGTGGACCTGGGAGGAGAAGATCTGATTGGGTGGACCTTGGAGGGGAAGGTCTGATTGGGTGGACCTGAGAGGAGAAGGTCTGATTGGGTGGACCTGGGAGGGGAAGGTCTGATTGGGTGGACCAGGGAGGAGAAGGTCTGATTGGGTGGACCTGAGAGGAGAAGGTCTGATTGGGTGGAGCTGGGAGGAGAAGGTCTGATTGGGTGGACCTGGGAGAAGAAGGTCTGATTGGGTGGACCTGGGAAGAGAAGGTCTGATTGGGTGGACCTGGGAGAAGAAGGTCTGATTGGGTGGACCTGGGAGAAGAAGGTCTGATTGGGTGGACCTGGGAGAAGAAGGTCTGATTGGGTGGACCTGGGAGAAGAAGGTCTGATTGGGTGGACCTGAGAGGAGAAGGTCTGATTGGGTGGACCTGGGAGGAGAAGATCTGATTGTGTGGACCTGGGAGAACGTCTGATTGGGTGGACCTGGGAGGAGAAGATCTGATTGGGTGGACCTGAAAGGAGAAGGTCTGATTGGGTGGACCTGGAAGGAGAAGGTCTGATTGGGTGGACCTGGAAGGAGAAGGTCTGATTGGGTGGACCTGGGAGGAGAAGACCTGATTGGGTGGACCTGGGAGGAGAAGATCTGATTGGGTGGACCTGGGAAGAGAAGATCTGATTGGGTGGACCTGGGAGAAGGTCTGATTGGGTGGACCTGGGAGGAGAAGGTCTGATTGGGTGGACCTGGGAGGAGAAGGTCTGATTGGGTGGACCTGGGAGGAGAAGGTCTGATTGGGTGGACCTGGGAGAAGAAGGTCTGATTGGGTGGACCTGGGAGGAGAAGATTTGATTGGGTGGACCTGGGAGGAGAAGATCTGATTGGGTGGACCTGGGAGGAGAAGATCTGATTGGGTGGACCACCTGGGAGGAGAAGATCTGATTGGGTGGACCTGGGAGGAGAAGGTCTGACTGGGTGGACCTGGGAGGAGAAGGTCTGATTGGGTGGACCTGGGAGGAGAAGGTCTGATTGGGTGGACCTGGGAGAAGGTCTGATTGGGTGGACCTGGGAGGAGAAGGTCTGATTGGGTGGACCTGGGAGGAGAAGATCTGATTGGGTGGACCTGGAAGGGGAAGGTCTGATTGGGTGGACCTGAGAGGAGAAGGTCTGATTGGGTGGACCTGGGAGGGGAAGGTCTGATTGGGTGGACCAGGGAGGAGAAGGTCTGATTGGGTGGACCTGAGAGGAGAAGGTCTGATTGGGTGGACCTGGGAGGAGAAGGTCTGATTGGGTGGACCTGGGAGAAGAAGGTCTGATTGGGTGGACCTGGGAAGAGAAGGTCTGATTGGGTGGACCTGGGAGAAGAAGGTCTGATTGGGTGAACCTGGGAGAAGAAGGTCTGATTGGGTGGACCTGGGAGAAGAAGGTCTGATTGGGTGGACCTGGGGGACCTAGGAGAAGAAGGTCTGATTGGGTGGACCTGGGAGAAGAAGGTCTGATTGGGTGGACCTGGGAGGAGAAGATCTGATTTGGTGGACCTGGGAGAAGGTCTGATTGGGTGGACCTGGGAGGAGAAGATCTGATTGGGTGGACCTGAGAGGAGAAGGTCTGATTGGGTGGACCTGGGAGGAGAAGATCTGATTGGGTGGACCTGGCAGGAGAAGATCTGATTGGGTGGACCTGGGAGGAGAAGGTCTGATTGGGTGGACCTGGGAGGAGAAGGTCTGATTGGGCGGACCTGGGAGGAGAAGGTCTGATTGGGTGGACCTGGGAGAAGAAGGTCTGATTGGGTGGACCTGGGAGGAGAAGATTTGATTGGGTGGACCTGGGAGGAGAAGATCTGATTGGGTGGACCTGGGAGGAGAAGATCTGATTGGGTGGACCACCTGGGAGGAGAAGATCTGATTGGGTGGACCTGGGAGGAGAAGGTCTGATTGGGTGGACCTGGGAGAAGGTCTGATTGGGTGGACCTGGGAGGAGAAGGTCTGATTGGGTGGACCTGGGAGGAGAAGATCTGATTGGGTGGACCTGGGAGGGGAAGGTCTGATTGGGTGGACCTGAGAGGAGAAGGTCTGATTGGGTGGACCTGGGAGGGGAAGGTCTGATTGGGTGGACCTGGGAGGAGAAGGTCTGATTGGGTGGACCTGGGAGGAGAAGGTCTGATTGGGTGGACCTGGGAGGAGAAGGTCTGATTGGGTGGACCTGGGAGGAGAAGATCTGATTGGGTGGACCTTGGAGGGGAAGGTCTGATTGGGTGGACCTGAGAGGAGAAGGTCTGATTGGGTGGACCTGGGAGGGGAAGGTCTGATTGGGTGGACCAGGGAGGAGAAGGTCTGATTGGGTGGACCTGAGAGGAGAAGGTCTGATTGGGTGGAGCTGGGAGGAGAAGGTCTGATTGGGTGGACCTGGGAGAAGAAGGTCTGATTGGGTGGACCTGGGAAGAGAAGGTCTGATTGGGTGGACCTGGGAGAAGAAGGTCTGATTGGGTGGACCTGGGAGAAGAAGGTCTGATTGGGTGGACCTGGGAGAAGAAGGTCTGATTGGGTGGACCTGGGAGGAGAAGGTCTGATTGGGTGGACCTGAGAGGAGAAGGTCTGATTGGGTGGACCTGGGAGGAGAAGATCTGATTGTGTGGACCTGGGAGAACGTCTGATTGGGTGGACCTGGGAGGAGAAGATCTGATTGGGTGGACCTGAAAGGAGAAGGTCTGATTGGGTGGACCTGGAAGGAGAAGGTCTGATTGGGTGGACCTGGAAGGAGAAGGTCTGATTGGGTGGACCTGGGAGGAGAAGACCTGATTGGGTGGACCTGGGAGGAGAAGATCTGATTGGGTGGACCTGGGAAGAGA
Source organism: Rana muscosa (assembly GCA_029206835.1). Taxonomy (NCBI): domain Eukaryota; kingdom Metazoa; phylum Chordata; class Amphibia; order Anura; family Ranidae; genus Rana; species Rana muscosa. The sequence goes on from JARGYO010000741.1 coordinate 138,896, forward strand.
AGATCTGATTGGGTGGACCTGGGAGAAGGTCTGATTGGGTGGACCTGGGAGGAGAAGGTCTGATTGGGTGGACCTGGGAGGAGAAGGTCTGATTGGGTGGACCTGGGAGGAGAAGATCTAATTGGGTGGACCTTGGAGGGGAAGGTCTGATATGGTGGACCTGAGAGGAGAAGGTCTGATTGGGTGGACCTGGGAGGGGAAGGTCTGATTGGGTGGACCAGGGAGGAGAAGGTCTGATTGGGTGGACCTGAGAGGAGAAGGTCTGATTGGGTGGACCTGGGAGGAGAAGGTCTGATTGGGTGGACCTGGGAGAAGAAGGTCTGATTGGGTGGACCTGGGAAGAGAAGGTCTGATTGGGTGGACCTGGGAGAAGAAGGTCTGATTGGGTGGACCTGGGAGAAGAAGGTCTGATTGGGTGGACCTGGGAGAAGAAGGTCTGATTGGGTGGACCTGGGAGAAGAAGGTCTGATTGGGTGGACCTGAGAGGAGAAGGTCTGATTGGGTCGACCTGAGAGGAGAAGGTTTGATTGGGTGGACCTGGGAGGAGAAGATCTGATTGGGTGGACCTGGGAGGAGAAGGTCTGATTGGGTGGACCTGGGAGGAGAAGGTCTGATTGGGTGGACCTGGGAGAAGAAGGTCTGATTTGGTGGACCTGGGAGGAGAAGATCTGATTGGGTGGACCCGGGAGGAGAAGGTCTGATTGGGTGGACCTGGGAGGAGAAGGTCTGATTGGGTGGACCTGGGAGGAGAAGGTCTGATTGGGTGGACCTGGGAGAAGAAGGTCTGATTGGGTGGACCTGGGAGGAGAAGATTTGATTGGGTGGACCTGGGAGGAGAAGATCTGATTGGGTGGACCTGGGAGGAGAAGATCTGATTGGGTGGACCACCTGGGAGGAGAAGATCTGATTGGGTGGACCTGGGAGGAGAAGGTCTGATTGGGTGGACCTGGGAGGAGAAGGTCTGATTGGGTGGACCTGGGAGGAGAAGGTCTGATTGGGTGGACCTGGGAGAAGGTCTGATTGGGTGGACCTGGGAGGAGAAGGTCTGATTGGGTGGACCTGGGAGGAGAAGATCTGATTGGGTGGACCTGGAAGGGGAAGGTCTGATTGGGTGGACCTGAGAGGAGAAGGTCTGATTGGGTGGACCTGGGAGGGGAAGGTCTGATTGGGTGGACCAGGGAGGAGAAGGTCTGATTGGGTGGACCTGAGAGGAGAAGGTCTGATTGGGTGGACCTGGGAGGAGAAGGTCTGATTGGGTGGACCTGGGAGAAGAAGGTCTGATTGGGTGGACCTGGGAAGAGAAGGTCTGATTGGGTGGACCTGGGAGAAGAAGGTCTGATTGGGTGAACCTGGGAGAAGAAGGTCTGATTGGGTGGACCTGGGAGAAGAAGGTCTGATTGGGTGGACCTGGGGGACCTGGGAGAAGAAGGTCTGATTGGGTGGACCTGGGAGAAGAAGGTCTGATTGGGTGGACCTGGGAGGAGAAGATCTGATTGGGTGGACCTGGGAGAAGGTCTGATTGGGTGGACCTGGGAGGAGAAGATCTGATTGGGTGGACCTGAGAGGAGAAGGTCTGATTGGGTGGACCTGGGAGGAGAAGATCTGATTGGGTGGACCTGGCAGGAGAAGATCTGATTGGGTGGACTTGGGAGGAGAAGGTCTGATTGGGTGGACCTGGGAGGAGAAGGTCTGATTGGGTGGACCTGGGAGGAGAAGGTCTGATTGGGTGGACCTGGGAGGAGAAGGTCTGATTGGGTGGACCTGGGAGAAGAAGGTCTGATTGGGTGGACCTGGGAGGAGAAGATTTGATTGGGTGGACCTGGGAGGAGAAGATCTGATTGGGTGGACCTGGGAGGAGAAGATCTGATTGGGTGGACCACCTGGGAGGAGAAGATCTGATTGGGTGGACCTGGGAGGAGAAGGTCTGATTGGGTGGACCTGGGAGAAGGTCTGATTGGGTGGACCTGGGAGGAGAAGGTCTGATTGGGTGGACCTGGGAGGAGAAGATCTGATTGGGTGGACCTGGGAGGGGAAGGTCTGATTGGGTGGACCTGAGAGGAGAAGGTCTGATTGGGTGGACCTGGGAGGGGAAGGTCTGATTGGGTGGACCAGGGAGGAGAAGGTCTGATTGGGTGGACCTGAGAGGAGAAGGTCTGATTGGGTGGACCTGGGAGGAGAAGGTCTGATTGGGTGGACCTGGGAGAAGAAGGTCTGATTGGGTGGACCTGGGAGGAGAAGATCTGATTGGGTGGACCTGGGAGAAGATCTGATTGGGTGGACCTGGGAAGAGAAGATCTGATTGGGTGGACCTGGGAGGAGAAGGTCTGATTGGGTGGACCTGGGAGGAGAAGGTCTGATTGGGTGGACCTGGGAGGAGAAGGTCTGATTGGGTGGACTTGGGAGGAGAAGATCTAATTGGGTGGACTTGGGAGGAGAAGATCTAATTGGGTGGACCTTGGAGGGGAAGGTCTGATTGGGTGGACCTGAGAGGAGAAGGTCAGATTGGGTGGACCTGGGAGGGGAAGGTCTGATTGGGTGGACCAGGGAGGAGAAGGTCTGATTGGGTGGACCTGAGAGGAGAAGGTCTGATTGGGTGGACCTGGGAGGAGAAGGTCTGATTGGGTGGACCTGGGAGAAGAAGATCTGATTGGGTGGACCTGGGAGAAGAAGATCTGATTGGGTGGACCTGGGTAGAGAAGGTCTGATTGGGTGGACCTGAGAGGAGAAGGTCTGATTGGGTGGACCTGGGAGGGGAAGATCTGATTGGGTGGACCTGGGAGGAGAAGGTCTGATTGGGTGGACCTGGTGATGAGAAGATCTGATTGGGTGGACCTGGGAGGAGAAGATCTGATTGGGTGGACCTGGGAAGAGAAGGTCTGATTGGGTGGACCTTGGAGGAGAAGGTCTGATTGGGTGGACATTGGAGGAGAAGGTCTGATTGGGTGGACCAGGGAGGAGAAGGTCTGATTGGGTGGACCTGAGAGGAGAAGGTCTGATTGGGTGGACCTGAGAGGAGAAGGTCTGATTGGGTGGACCTGAGAGGAGAATGTCTGATTGGGTGGACCTGGGAGGAGAAGGTCTGATTGGGTGGACCTGGGAAGAGAAGGTCTGATTGGGTGGACCTGGGAGGAGAAGGTCTGATTGGGTGGACCTGGGAGGAGAAGGTCTGATTGGGTGGACCTGGTGATGAGAAGATCTGATTGGGTGGACCTGGGAGGAGAAGATCTGATTGGGTGGACCTGGGAAGAGAAGGTCTGATTGGGTGGACCTTGGAGGAGAAGGTCTGATTGGGTGGACATTGGAGGAGAAGGTCTGATTGGGTGGACCAGGGAGGAGAAGGTCTGATTGGGTGGACCTGAGAGGAGAAAGTCTGATTGGGTGGACCTGAGAGGAGAATGTCTGATTGGGTGGACCTGGGAAGAGAAGGTCTGATTGGGTGGACCTGGGAGGAGAAGGTCTGATTGGGTGGACCTGGGAGGAGAAGGTCTGATTGGGTGGACCTGGGAGGAGAAGGTCTGATTGGGTGGACCTGGGAGGAGAAGGTCTGATTGGGTGGACCTGGGAGGAGAAGATCTGAATGGGTGGACCTGGGAGGAGAAGGTCTGATTGGGTGGACCTGGGAGGAGAAGGTCTGATTGGGTGGACCTGGGAGGAGAAGGTCTGATTGGGTGGACCTGAGAGGAGAAGGTCTGATTGGGTGGACCTGGGAGGAGAAGGTCTGATTGGGTGGACCTGGGAGGAGAAGATCTGATTGGTTGGACCTGGGAGGAGAAGATCTGATTGGGTGGACCTAGGAAGAGAAGATCTGATTGGGTGGACCTGGGAGGAGAAGGTCTGATTGGGTGGACCTGGGAGGAGAAGGTCTGATTGGGTGGACCTGGAAGGAGAAGGTCTGATTGGGTGGACCTGGGAGGAGAAGATCTGATTGGGTGGTCCTTGGAGGGGAAGGTCTGATTGGGTGGACCTGAGAGGAGAAGGTCTGATTGGGTGGACCTGAGAGGAGAAGGTCTGATTGGTTGGACCTGGGAGGAGAAGATCTGATTGGGTGGACCTGGGAGAACGTCTGATTGGGTGGACCTGGGAGGAGAAGATCTGATTGGGTGGACCTGAGAGGAGAAGGTCTGATTGGGTGGACCTGGAAGGAGAAGATCTGATTGGGTGGACCTTGGAGGGGAAGGTCTGATTGGGTGGACCTGAGAGGAGAAGGTCTGATTGGGTGGACCTGGGAGGGGAAGGTCTGATTGGGTGGACCAGGGAGGAGAAGGTCTGATTGGGTGGACCTGAAAGGAGAAGGTCTGATTGGGTGGACCTGGGAGGAGAAGGTCTGATTGGGTGGACCTGGGAGAAGAAGGTCTGATTGGGTGGACCTGGGAGGAGAAGGTCTGATTGGGTGGACCTGGGAGAAGAAGGTCTGATTGGGTGGACCTGGTTAGAGAAGGTCTGATTGTGTGGACCTGGGAGAAGAAGGTCTGATTGGGTGGACCTGGGAGAAGAAGGTCTGATTGGGTGGACCTGAGAGAAGAAGGTCTGATTGGGTGGACCTGGGAGGAGAAGATCTGATTGGGTGGACCTGGGAGAAGGTCTGATTGGGTGGACCTGGGAGGATAAGATCTGATTGGGTGGACCTGAGAGGAGAAGGTCTGATTGGGTGGACCTGGGAGGAGAAGACCTGATTGGGTGGACCTGGGAGGAGAAGATCTGATTGGGTGGACCTGGGAAGAGAAGATCTGATTGGGTGGACCTGGGAGGAGAAGGTCTGATTGGGTGGACCTGGGAGGAGAAGGTCTGATTGGGTGGACCTGGGAGGAGAAGGTCTGATTGGGTGGACCAGGGAGGAGAAGATCTAATTGGGTGGACTTTGGAGGGGAAGGTCTGATTGTGTGGACCTGAGAGGAGAAGGTCTGATTGGGTGGACCTGAGAGGAGAAGGTCTGATTGGGTGGACCTGGGAGGAGAAGGTCTGATTGGGTGGACCTGGGAGAAGAAGATCTGATTGGGTGGACCTGGGAAGAGAAGGTCTGATTGGGTGGACCTGGGAGGAGAAGGTCTGATTGGGTGGACCTGGGAGGGGAAGATCTGATTGGGTGGACCTGGGAGGAGAAGGTCTGATTGGGTGGACCTGGTGATGAGAAGATCTGATTGGGTGGACCTGGGAGGAGAAGATCTGATTGGGTGGACCTGGGAAGAGAAGGTCTGATTGGGTGGACCTGGGAGGATAAGATCTGATTGGGTGGACCTGGGAGGAGAAGGTCTGATTGGGTGGACCTGGGAGAAGAAGATCTGATTGGGTGGACCTGGGAAGAGAAGGTCTGATTGGGTGGACCTGGGAGGAGAAGGTCTGATTGGGTGGACCTGGGAGGAGAAGGTCTGATTGGGTGGACCTGGGAGGAGAAGGTCTGATTGGGTGGACCTGGGAGGAGAAGATCTAATTGGGTGGACCTTGGAGGGGAAGGTCTGATTGGGTGGACCTGAGAGGAGAAGGTCTGATTGGGTGGACCTGGGAGGGGAAGGTCTGATTGGGTGGACCAGGGAGGAGAAGGTCTGATTGGGTGGACCTGAGAGGAGAAGGTCTGATTGGGTGGACCTGGGAGGAGAAGGTCTGATTGGGTGGACCTGGGAGGAGAAGGTCTGATTGGGTGGACCTGGGAGGGGAAGATCTGATTGGGTGGACCTGGGAGGAGAAGGTCTGATTGGGTGGACCTGGTGATGAGAAGATCTGATTGGGTGGACCTGGGAGGAGAAGATCTGATTGGGTGGACCTGGGAAGAGAAGGTCTGATTGGGTGGAAATGGGAGGAGAAGGTCTGATTGGGTGGACCTGGGAGGAGAAGGTCTGATTGGGTGGACCTGGGAGGAGAAGGTCTGATTGGGTGGACCTGGGAGGAGAAGGTTTGATTGGGTGGACCTGGGAGGAGAAGGTTAGATTGGGTGGACCTGGGAGGAGAAGATCTGATTGGGTGGACCTGGGAGGGGAAGGTCTGATTGGGTGGACCTGGGAGGGGAAGGTCTGATTGGGTGGACCTGGGAGAAGAAGGTCTGATTGGGTGGACCTGGGAAGAGAAGGTCTGATTGGGTGGAAATGGGAGGAGAAGGTCTGATTGGGTGGACCTGGGAGGAGAAGGTCTGATTGGGTGGACCTGGGAGGACAAGGTCTGATTGGGTGGACCTGGGAGGAGAAGGTCTGATTGGGTGGACCTGGGAGGAGAAGGTCTGACTGGGTGGACCTGGGAGGAGAAGATCTGATTGGGTGGACCTGAGAGGAGAAGGTCTGATTAGGTGGACCTGGGAGGGGAAGATCTGATTGGGTGGACCTGGGAGGAGAAGGTCTGATTGGGTGGACCTGGTGATGAGAAGATCTGATTGGGTGGACCTGGGAGGAGAAGATCTGATTGGGTGGACCTGGGAGGAGAAGATCTGATTGGGTGGACCTGGGAGGAGAAGGTCTGATTGGGTGGACCTAGTTGTCTTCTAGTTTAGTACTCTGTAGAGTGGTGGTGATACCTTCTGAGTGGAAAGTGAATGATCGAATTCATCCTCGTTCCTGGGACTAAATCTTTACTAATTATTGTCATCATTTCCCGGTGTCATACGAGAAATCAGACCGATCGATGGGATTGGTAAATATATTTCTTTTTTTCTGTAGTCCAAACTTTCATACAATTTTATTGTGTTTAAAAATCTCTACCCAGAGTTTAGGAAATTACCCGTCAGTGTCGTTATATTTATTTTATGCTAATTATCCAGCTGAAAGCTGAAGGCTCTGCTGTATATCGATTAATATCGCTGACTTTATTAATTATTCAAACTTCCTGACAGATTGGACGGTAGAAATGAATGGAGAGTAGATGGGAATGGACGGTAGATGTGAATGGAGAGTAGATGTGAATGGAGAGTAGATGTGAATGAACTGTAGATGGGAATGGACGGTAGAAATTAATGGAGAGTAGATGTGAATGGACGGTAGATGTGAATGGAGAGTAGATGTGAATGGACTGTAGATGGGAATGGAGAGTAGATGGGAATGGACGGTAGATGTGAATGGACTGTAGATGTGAATGGACTGTAGATGGGAATGGAGAGTAGATGGGAATGGACTGTAGATGTGAATGGACGGTAGATGTGAATGGACGGTAGATGTGAATGGACGGTAGATGTGAATGGAGAGTAGATGTGAATGGACTGTACATGGGAATGGAGTGTAGATGGGAATGGACGGTAGATGTGAATGGACTGTAGATGTGAATGGAGAGTAGATGTGAATGGAGAGTGGATGTGAATGGAGAGTAGATGTGAATGGAGAGTAGATGGGAATGGACGGTAGATGGGAATGGACTGTAGATGTGAATGGAGAGTAGATGTGAATGGAGAGTAGATGGGAATGGACTGTAGATGTGAATGGACAGTAGATGTGAATGGAGAGTAGATGTGAATGGAGAGTAGATGTGAATGGAGAGTAGATGTGAATGGAGAGTAGATGGGAATGGAGAGTAGATGGGAATGGACGGTAGATGTGAATGGACGGTAGATGTGAATGGACGGTAGATGTGAATGGACGGTAGATGTGAATGGACGGTAGATGTGAATGGAGAGTAGATGTGAATGGAGAGTAGATGTGAATGGAGAGTAGATGGGAATGGACGGTAGATGTGAATGGACGGTAGATGTGAATGGACGGTAGATGTGAATGGACGGTAGATGTGAATGGAGAGTAGATGGGAATGGAGAGTAGATGGGAATGGACGGTAGATGTGAATGGAGAGTAGATGTGAATGGACTGTAGATGGGAATGGAGAGTAGATGTGAATGGACTGTAGATGGGAATGGAGAGTAGATGGGAATGGACGGTAGATGGGAATGGAGAGTAGATGGGAATGGAGAGTAGATGGGAATGGCCGGTAGAAATGAATGGACGGTAGATGTGAATAGACTGTAGATGTGAATGGCTGGTAGATGTGAATGGAGAGTAGATGGGAATGGACGGTAGAAATGAATGGAGAGTAGATGGGAATGGAGAGTAGATGGGAATGGACGGTAGATGTGAATGGACTGTAGATGGGAATGGAGAGTAGATGGGAATGGAGAGTAGATGGGAATGGAGAGTAGATGGGAATGGAGAGTAGATGGGAATGGACTGTAGATGTGAATGGAGAGTAGATGTGAATGGAGAGTAGATGGGAATGGACGGTAGAAATTAATGGAGAGTAGATGGGAATGGAGAGTAGATGGGAATGGAGAGTAGATGGGAATGGAGAGTAGATGGGAATGGCCGGTAGAAATGAATGGACGGTAGATGTGAATAGACTGTAGATGTGAATGGAGAGTAGATGTGAATGGATGGTAGATGTGAATGGAGAGTAGATGGGAATGGCTGGTAGATGTGAATGGACTGTAGATGTGAATGGAGAGTAGATGGGAATGGACGGTAGAAATGAATGGAGAGTAGATGGGAATGGCCGGTAGAAATGAATGGACGGTAGATGTGAATAGACTGTAGATGTGAATGGAGAGTAGATGTGAATGGACGGTAGATGTGAATGGAGAGTAGATGGGAATGGAGAGTAGATGTGAATGGACGGTAGATGTGAATGGACTGTAGATGGGAATGGAGAGTAGATGGGAATGGACTGTAGATGTGAATGGAGAGTAGATGTGAATGGAGAGTAGATGGGAATGGACGGTAGAAATGAATGGAGAGTAGATGGGAATGGAGAGTAGATGGGAATGGAGAGTAGATGGGAATGGAGAGTAGATGGGAATGGCCGGTAGAAATGAATGGACGGTAGATGTGAATAGACTGTAGATGTGAATGGAGAGTAGATGTGAATGGATGGTAGATGTGAATGGACTGTAGATGTGAATGGAGAGTAGATGGGAATGGACGGTAGAAATGAATGGAGAGTAGATGGGAATGGCCGGTAGAAATGAATGGACGGTAGATGTGAATAGACTGTAGATGTGAATGGAGAGTAGATGTGAATGGACGGTAGATGTGAATGGAGAGTAGATGGGAATGGAGAGTAGATGTGAATGGACGGTAGATGTGAATGGACTGTAGATGGGAATGGAGAGTAGATGGGAATGGACTGTAGATGTGAATGGAGAGTAGATGTGAATGGAGAGTAGATGGGAATGGACGGTAGATGGGAATGGAGAGTAGATGGGAATGGAGAGTAGATGGGAATGGAGAGTAGATGGGAATGGAGAGTAGATGGGAATGGCCGGTAGAAATGAATGGACGGTAGATGTGAATAGACTGTAGATGTGAATGGAGAGTAGATGTGAATGGATGGTAGATGTGAATGGACTGTAGATGTGAATGGAGAGTAGATGGGAATGGACGGTAGAAATGAATGGAGAGTAGATGGGAATGGCCGGTAGAAATGAATGGACGGTAGATGTGAATAGACTGTAGATGTGAATGGAGAGTAGATGTGAATGGACGGTAGATGTGAATGGAGAGTAGATGTGAATGGACGGTAGATGGGAATGGACTGTAGATGGGAATGGAGAGTAGATGGGAATGGACTGTAGATGTGAATGGAGAGTAGATGTGAATGGAGAGTAGATGTGAATGGAGAGTAGATGTGAATGGAGAGTAGATGGGAATGGACGGTAGAAATGAATGGAGAGTAGATGGGAATGGAGAGTAGATGGGAATGGAGAGTAGATGGGAATGGCCGGTAGAAATGAATGGACGGTAGATGTGAATAGACTGTAGATGTGAATGGAGAGTAGATGGGAATGGACGGTAGATGTGAATGGACAGTAGATGTGAATGGAGAGTAGATGGGAATGGATGGTAGAAATGAATGGAGAGTAGATGGAATGTCCTTTCTATTAGGTGATCCAACCATCATCACACAGACGTTAACAGTCATGTTCAGGACACATCTCAGGCATCTTTTATGAAGCCAACAATACTGTCCATTGCTTGTATCCCCGATTCACAGACCCACTGGTCATAGAAGCTGATGAGCCCATGGAAGCCATCTTTGATATGGTGCCAGGTGACGGACACCCCATTGTCCTCCAGACGTTTCTTGTAGAGGATCCCCTCATCACGGAGAACATCGAACTCACATGTTAGGAGATAAGATTTCGGTAGCAGGCGAAGGACGGCATCCTCTGCCAATAGAGGAGAACTCGAAGGTTCAAAGACTTGTTTGAGCTTCTCATACAGATTTTTGTCGAAGGCGGCCATGGTGTGCGGCGTGTACCCCGTGTGCCTCATGTACCCCGCAACCTCCTCTGGGATATGATCCACACTCAGCCATTTGGAGAACTTCTTCCTCACATCCGGAGGGACATGGCTGCCATTCAGCACGTCTCTGGAGACAGACAGCTCCCCTCCTAATATATAGGTCAGCAGGTAGAAGAGGGCGCGGTCTCGCAGTAGGAGGGGCACAGCGTGGTTTTGTTGATACGAAGGTAAGTTGAAGTCAATCATCTGGAGTACGGGGTAGATCATCACCTGGGCCAGAGGTCTGGGAATATCCTTCCTGGTCACCAGAGCTTGTGATACCGCAGCCGTGAGATTTCCACCCGCACTGTCCCCACATGTGATGACAGACGAGGGATTGACACCGAAATCCAGAGCCGTCCTCAGGAAGTGGATGGAAGCGTTCAGGCAATCTTCGAATGCGGCGGGGTACAGGTGTTCTGGGGCCAGGCGATACCTAAAGAAACATCAGAGAGTTAACAAGGACTTCAATGTGTCGCTAACCCCAGATTGTGGACCCTTCCATCAGATATACTGTTCATGTCAATTGTTTGTAAAAAGATGAAAAATTTGTCCTTTTGCAAAGCAGAGCCTCCCCAACGCATCGGAACGTGGATCCATTCACTCCCCTATCCCGATCCGATGCTAAGGAGGCCCTGTTCACTCCTCCTACCTGGCTCGCCATCTTTTGTGTAGATAAGGCTGTACGCTATGCGCACACCATATAGCACACATTTCGTCTAATGATATAATGCATCTTATATACAACTCTATTTCCCGTATATCCCCAAGTAAACAGACATCACCACAGCTCACGTCTCCGCTCCATCAGCATGACTCCTCTCTGGCATCAGCAGCTGCTTTTATTTATAGTCAACATGAGTAACAAAAGAAGGTGGTGGCTTCACAAGCAGCCAATCAGACATTTGTATTCTTTCAAAAGAACCAATCAGAGACATGTACTGTATATATTCAAATAGAATACCAGCAGTGACGTGTTCAAACGGTCATGTGCAGAACCATGCGGCATGCAAAACTGTGAGACAAAAGGATGCCTCACAATTAGAACACCACAAAGATGGCTCTGAACATGACCATGTGCAAACCAACCTACTGCTACCAATGACGCGAACCGTACTCCATCATGGCTCAGTGGGCCATCATTTTCCTATAGTTATGCTATAGTTCCCATGTACGCAGATCTGTCCACTCGGAGTCATTAAATGCAGTCGCCAAGAAGTGGCCAGTCCCTTGGTGAGGCATAAAAACAAACATCCCTAAAAGAGCGAACAGATCTGCCGTGTCCACAGGACAGTTTTCGCGGCCAATGGTCTTCCCCTAACGTCTGTGTGTGCGAATACACTCACATGAGCGCATAGCAGGGAAATAGACGATTTGATGCGCATGCGCGCACAAGGACGCGCGGCACCATGGTTGGGCAGGTGCGCACCGGGACTAGGCGGACACGCTGCGCCGTGACTATGCGCACGCCCGGCGTGATGGATGCCCGGCCTATTTAAACCCACTGCTGACAGTGGCGCATCGCTGGTGTATCTTCAGCTTGTCCTGCGTTCCTGTGTCCTGTGTATCTGCTGTTCCTGATCTGTGTACCGACCCGACTTGTCCTGACCTGATCCTTCTGACCCCCTGGCTTGATCCTTGGCTTGCACCTGACTTCTCTCTGCCTGCTTCCTGCATCTGATCCCCGCTTGGCTACTGGACTTGTTTATCTTGCTCCCTGAACTTGACTCTGATCCTGGACTGACTTCCTGTGTTGACCCCTGGCCTGGCTCCTGACTCCGTTATCAAGTCTGTCCCCCGGTCCCTGCTTCCTGGACCATCCAAGCATGCCTGTCTCCAGTTCCAGCTACCAGGCACCCGTGCTTCTGTGGGCACCACCCCCGCTGTGTCACTTTCAGTGGTGTGCTGCGCTCGGCCACAAGGGGAGCCCTCCTAGCATCTCGACCTTCTACCAAGTTCCTGATAGCGCATTACAGCAAAACCGACACTGGGGGACATCTGACAACATACATTAATAAAAATCTCCACAACAGTGTGTCCGTGTCCCCCTTTACCTCTCACCGAGATCACAGGACTCCCCCTCACTATTCCCCTTATCTCTATAAAAGGGCAGCACCCATTTGAATTAAAGGCCACCCTTAACCTCCATTTTCCTGGCTACAGACCCCAGCCCAAGGTGTTTCCCGGTGAGCCTGTGGGCGGTTTGTATTGCTGTGTGTAATGTGAACCATGATAAAGTTCTATTCTACTGGGCTGTGTAATGCAATGTGTAGTGAGACAGCAGGCTTTGCTCAGAGCGAGGAAAGGGTTAAGCTAATTTTTTTCTTTCCTGGGGTGTACATGCCCCCCCCCCCTTGTTGAGGGTCCATTAATACAAGGTGAGGGCTCAGGGCATGGCTCTCTTCCACATGGGATTACAAGGGTAAGGACTGCTGCATCATGTAGTCCTGCTGCAGCACATGGCCTCCCTATTGGGGACACCCTTCAGGGATTCAACTGCCAAGGATTCCACCTGAAATGGACTTGTGCTGAATGGACTTTGCTTTCCGGTGAAGCTTTGCTGTGGGCAGCTGGAATGTGAATGGAAGAACCGGGAGAGACTGTCACATTCACTTGTTCTGTTCAATGCCTGCTCTGAAGTCGCTGCAATGGGGTGCATGGTGGTGTATGGCACATGACAAAGAACAGGGCCCATCACATACCCGTGGGGTGAGGAGGAGGACATGTGGTTGCTAAAAGCAACAAATACAAGGGAATGAGATGGCAGGACAGCGGAAGGACAGTGCCGGCAGGGGTGACGGGTTCTCTATAGCGAGGGGGTCGGTTTGCAATTGCCTCCCTAGCGGTTGGTGCCCCAGCACCCGGGACTGAACCTACATAGCGGAGACCTCGGGGACCTAGCCGCGGGTAGGGGAAGAGTTAATGTAATAAGATGAGCACCAGGGGTGCGGTTCACTTCTAAGTCAGGGTGTTGCCTGAACGTGACTCCGCCTGTTCCCGGGCATTGGTGAGCGCATACCTCGAAGGGAGAGGAGACCCTGCATGCCAGGCGAGTAGGCTCTGCCCACAAGTTGAGGGGTCTTATCTCTTCGGCATGTTCTGGTTCTGCCCCTGTGAACACCTCCAGCCGATTCCAGTTCCAGAGAACCTTGGTATAAGAGGGCCAGATTATTTCACCTGGGATGTTTTAATTAAAAGAGGGGTGGCCTACCCTAAGACACGCCCCCCGAATGGCAGGTTTTCACATGATCCCTCCACAGAGAGTGCCCCCTTCCCACTCATGTGGAATCTCCTGACATCCTGAACCCCGGATTAGGACATGACCCCAACCACATGAAGACAATTTCCCGCACAGCACTTCTTTGATGTTCCATATTTCCATATTCTTATACAATTGTAGCGCCCTGCCCCCAATGAGGGGGCACTATGTGTTCAAATTATAGTTATCTGAGCAATACTTTGGCTCAGAAGGATTGTGTTACAAATTATACTCTGTTTTCAGTTCAGCAGGTTGTGTGATTTTCCTCCTGACAGTGGGTGTCGCTGTCACCACTGGTCGGGATTGGAAGGGCAACAGGCTGAATGTATTGGGTATCTCTTTCTCAGAAGCGGTCCAGGGGCGTGGTCAACCCGCGGTGCATTCTGGGAGAGGGTACTTAAGAGACAGACACCATTTTGTGGGGTCGTCGTTCGTTGGTGGTGGGCACCACCCGCCCGATCCCGACCTGAGGGCCCTCATGGCCTCAGGGAAGTGCTGTCAGTTTCCGCCTCGGGGCCACATTGGCCTGAGGCTCCGTTACTGAGATGTAGGCCCAGGAGTTACTGGGGGCCTACTGATCCAGGGATGATCCTGTGTCGCCTTGCCTGCTGAAAGGGACCGAGCAATTGAGGACTCCATTGGAGGATGCATCCGGATCGTGATCTACCGCACAGTGCTGCCGGAACGGCTGGAAGATCCCGGCACTGAGAGCCGTGTTCTTCATTCAGAAGGTAACCCAGGGAAGGGCCACATCAAGTCTGTGGCAGAGACTATATGTGATGGAGCTGTGCACCGGTTGCTAGGCCAGTGATAGTGGGACTATCCAGTGGTTGCTGAGTCCAGCATGGAGACAGTTGTTCCTCTGGACCTAGGAGAATTTCTGTGATCCGCAACTAAGGTACCCGAGTCCTCCCCATCCCTTCAACCCCTCTGTTGGAAACTTTATTCAATAAAACCCTTGAAAGAGACTTTGTGTTGTGTGAACTTCTTCTGGACAACTCTTCAAGGAGAACCCCGGAGACGAGCATACGGAACAGTAAGGTAACGGCAGACCCAAAATTAAACCAGCAGCTCCTATGGGGGTATTGCTACACAATTGTGGGATTCATGTGTTAGAATAGCAATAGCAGAGATAAGAGAATGAAGACTTCTCACCCGACTGACACAACCACAACTCCGGTCCTCTTTGAGATGTGTCGGCAAAGTTTGTCATATTGATCTACAAAAAACAGACAATAATGAGCTGAGGAGGCGATGATTCTTCAACCGCCGAAAATCCAATGAATACAATTCACAGCATAGGAGTAAAAAGAAGTCGTACCGGGATCTCTGATCATATGGTCACATAAAATGGAAAATCACTGCCACCAAACCCCACCGACTGCCACCAACCCCACCGACACCACCGACTGCCACCAACCCCACCGACTGCCACTAACACCAATGACTGCCACCAACCCCACCAATTGCCACTAACACCAATGACTGCCACCAACCCCACTGACTGCCACCAACCCCACTGACTGCCACCAAACCCCACCGACTGCCACCAACCCCACCGACTGCCACCGACACCACCGACTGCCACCGACCCCACCGACTGCCACTAACACCAATGACTGCCACCAACCCCACCGACTGCCACTAACACCAATGACTGCCACTAACACCAATGACTGCCACCAACCCCACTGACTGCCACCAAACCCCACCGACTGCCACCAACCCCACCGACTGCCACCGACACCACCGACTGCCACCGACCCCACCGACTGCCACCGACACCACCGACTGCCACCGACCCCACCGACTGCCACTAACACCAATGACTGCCACCAACCCCACTGACTGCCACCAAACCCCACCGACTGCCACCAACCCCACCGACTGCCACCGACACCACCGACTGCCACCAACCCCACCAACTGCCACCAACCCCACCGACTGCCACTAACACCAATAACTGCCACCAACCCCACCGACTGCCACCAACACCACCGACTGCCACCAACCCCACTGACTGCCACCAACCCCACTGACTGCCACCAACCCCACTGACTGCCACCAAACTCCACCGACTGCCACCAACCCCACCGACACCACCGACTGCCACCAACCCCACCGACTGCCACCAACCCCACCGACTGCCACCAACCCCACCGACTGCCACTAACACCAATGACTGCCACCAACCCCACCAACTGCCACCAACCCCACCGACTGTCACTAACATGATCTCTGATCATATGGTCACATAAAATGGAAAATTGTTGCCACCAACCCCACCGACTGCCACTAACACCAATGACTGCCACCAACACCACCGACTGCCACCAACACCACCGACTGCCACCAATCCCACCGACTGCCACTAACACCAATGACTGCCACCAACACCACCGACTACCACTAACACCACCGACTGCCACTAACACCAATGACTGCCACCAACCCCACCGACTGCCACCAACCCCACCGACTGCCACTAACACCAATGACTGCCACCAACACCACCGACTACCACTAACACCACCGACTGCCACAACCCCACCGACTGCCACCAACACCACCGACTGCCACTAACACCAATGACTGCCACCAACCCCACTGACTGCCACCAAACCCCACCGACTGCCACCAACCCCACCGACTGCCACCAACCCCACCGACTGCCACCAACCCCGCCGACTGCCACCAACCCCGCCGACTGCCACCGACACCGCCGACTGCCACCGACACCGCCGACTGCCACCGACACCGCCGACTGCCACCGACACCGCCGACTGCCACCGACCCCACCGACTGCCACCGACCCCACCGACTGCCACCAACCCCACCGACTGCCACCAACACCAATGACTGCCACCAACCCCACCAACTGCCACTAACCCCACCGACTGCCACTAACACCAATGACTGCCACCAACCCCACCGACTGCCACCAACACCACCGACTGCCACTAACACCACCGACTGCCACTAACACCACCGACTGCCACCAACCCCACTGACTGCCACCAAACTCCACCGACTGCCACCGACACCACCGACTGCCACAAACCCCACCGACTGCCACAAACCCCACCGACTGCCACTAACACCAATGACTGCCACCAACCCCACCAACTGCCACCAACCCCACGACTGCCACTAACATGATCTCTGATCATATGGTCACATAAAATGGAAAATTGTTGCCACCAACCCCACCGACTGCCACTAACACCAATGACTGCCACCAACACCACCGACTGCCACCAATCCCACCGACTGCCACTAACACCAATGACTGCCACCAACCCCACCGACTGCCACCGACTGCCACTAACACCAATGACTGCCACCAACCCCACCGACTGCCACCAAACTCCACCGACTGCCACCAACCCCACCGACTGCCACCAACCCCACCGACTGCCACCAACCCCACCGACTGCCACCAACCCCACCAACTGCCACCAACCCCACCAACTGCCACTAACATGATCTCTGATCATATGGTCACATAAAATGGAAAATCGTTGCCACCGACTGCCACCAACCCCACCGACTGCCACTAACACCAATGACTGCCACCAACCCCACCAACTGCCACCAACCCCACCGACTGTCACTAACATGATCTCTGATCATATGGTCACATAAAATGGAAAATTGTTGCCACCAACCCCACCGACTGCCACTAACACCAATGACTGCCACCAACACCACCGACTGCCACCAACACCACCGACTGCCACCAATCCCACCGACTGCCACTAACACCAATGACTGCCACCAACACCACCGACTGCCACCAACACCACCGACTGCCACCAATCCCACCGACTGCCACTAACACCAATGACTGCCACCAACACCACCGACTACCACTAACACCACCGACTGCCACTAACACCAATGACTGCCACCAACCCCACCGACTGCCACCAACCCCACCGACTGCCACTAACACCAATGACTGCCACCAACACCACCGACTACCACTAACACCACCGACTGCCACAACCCCACCGACTGCCACCAACACCACCGACTGCCACTAACACCAATGACTGCCACCAACCCCACCGACTGCCACCAACCCCACCGACTGCCACCGACACCGCCGACTGCCACCGACCCCACCGACTGCCACCAACCCCACCGACTGCCACCAACCCCACCGACTGCCACTAACACCAATGACTGCCACCAACCCCACCAACTGCCACTAACCCCACCGACTGCCACTAACACCAATGACTGCCACCAACCCCACCGACTGCCACCAACACCACCGACTGCCACTAACACCACCGACTGCCACTAACACCACCGACTGCCACCAACCCCACTGACTGCCACCAAACTCCACCGACTGCCACCGACACCACCGACTGCCACAAACCCCACCGACTGCCACAAACCCCACCGACTGCCACTAACACCAATGACTGCCACCAACCCCACCAACTGCCACCAACCCCACGACTGCCACTAACATGATCTCTGATCATATGGTCACATAAAATGGAAAATTGTTGCCACCAACCCCACCGACTGCCACTAACACCAATGACTGCCACCAACACCACCGACTGCCACCAATCCCACCGACTGCCACTAACACCAATGACTGCCACCAACCCCACCGACTGCCACCGACTGCCACTAACACCAATGACTGCCACCAACCCCACCGACTGCCACCAAACTCCACCGACTGCCACCAACCCCACCGACTGCCACCAACCCCACCGACTGCCACCAACCCCACCGACTGCCACCAACCCCACCAACTGCCACCAACCCCACCAACTGCCACTAACATGATCTCTGATCATATGGTCACATAAAATGGAAAATCGTTGCCACCGACTGCCACCAACCCCACCGACTGCCACTAACACCAATGACTGCCACCAACCCCACCGACTGCCACCAACCCCACCGACTGCCACCAACCCCACCGACTGCCACCAACACCACTGACTGCCACCAACCCCACGACTGCCACCAACCCCACCGACTGCCACTAACACCAATGACTGCCACCATCCCCACCGGCTGCCACCAACACCACGACTGCCACCGACTGCCACAACCCCACCGACTGCCACAACCCCACCGACTGCCACTAACACCAATGACTGCCACCAACCCCACCAACTGCCACCAACCCCATCGACTGCCACTAACATGATCTTTGATCATGTGGTCACAAAAAATGGAAAATCGTTGCCACCGACTGCCACCAACCCCACCGACTGCCACTAACACCAATGACTGCCACCAACCCCACCGACTGCCACCAACCCCACCAACTGCCACCAACCCCACCGACTGCCACCAACACCACCGACTGCCACCAACCCCACCGACTGCCACCAACCCCACCGACTGCCACCAACCCTACCGACTGCCACCAACACCACCGACTGCCACTAACCCTACCGACTGCCACCAACCCTACCGACTGCCACCAACCCCACCAACTGCCACCAACCCCATCGACTGCCACTAACATCAATGACTGCCACCAACCTCACCGACTGCCACCAACCCCACCGACTGCCACCAACCCCACCGACTGCCACCAACACCACCGACTGCCACCAACACCACCGACTGCCACCAACCCCACCGACTGCCACCAACACCACCGACTGCCACCAACCCCACCGACTGCCACTAACACCAATGACTGCCACCAACCCCACCGACTGCCACCAACACCACCGACTGCCACCAACACCACCGACTGCCACCAACACCACCGACTGCCACTAACACCAATGACTGCCACCAACCCCACCAACTACCACCAACCCCATCGACTGCCACTAACATCAATGACTGCCACCAACCCCACCAACTGCCACCAACCCCACCGACTGCCACCAACCCCACCGACTGCCACCAACCCCACCGACTGCCACCAACCCCACCAACTGCCACCAACCCCACTGACTGCCATCAACTTAAAGTTCCCCTTTAATTTTTGGACAGTCCCCTGTTTTATCCTATCCTTTGAGTTGGCTCCGCCCTCTGCCTCTTTAAAGTGGAACTTCACCAAAAATATGAAGTTCCACTTTTAATAGACTTCCTCCCCCCCACTCCTACTACCACTTTTGGACAAATTAACCAGCCTATTACCATTGTTCTGGACTGGAGGAACTCCGACCTGTAGACAGTGGAGTGTAGATAGCGGTTGATTCTCTGCTATAAATATCCCCCTAAATGTTATTTCCAATTTACAGTGAGTGACTCAGTGGCAGCAATGATACATTGTAACGGACATGGAAATGACAGTTGGTATCTAAGAGGAAACATACCAAGATTTCCGTACACAAAGCCTCCTCCATGGAAGAAGAGGACTCCTTTCCGCTTCCCGGCGGAGGGCTCTCTGGGCTGGTAGACTCTCACAGGCACACCTTCAAATTTCAAATCCTTTATGAAGAGCTCGGGATCATCTTCTGACTTTATCAAAAAAAACTTTGCCAAAAGGTGGTGAAGACCGAACTCCGTGCAAATCCCAAACTTTTCCAGAGTGCGGCTCTAATCCATGAGAGGAAAACACGATCAATAATAATTATCAACACGTTAGAGGAACCAAATTATTGTAACACATCAGAGGGACATACAGTATCCTGGTTTGGATTTATTTCCCTGGATATAAAATGATTAACCCCTTGGCGCCGGCACCTCCGAACCTTAACCACTTCAGCCCCTAGCCATTTGGCTGCCCAAAGACCAGAGCACTTTTTGCGATTCGGCACTGCGTCGCTTTAACTGACATTTGCGCGGTCGCGCAACGTGGCTCCCAAACAAAATTTCTGTCCTTTTTTTCCCACAAATAGAACTTTCTTTTGGTGGTATTTGATCACCTCTGCGGTTTTTGTTTTTTGCGCTATAAACAAAAAAAGAGCGACAATTTTGAAAAAAATTCTATATTTTTTACTTTTTGCTATAATAAATATCCCCAAAAAATATATAAAAAAACATTTTTTTTCCTCAGTTTAGTCCGATACGTTTTCTTCTACAGATTTTTGATTAAAAAAAAATAACAATAAGCGTTTATTGATTGGTTTGCGCAAAAGTTATAGCGTCTACAAAATAGGGGATAGTTTTATGGCATTTTTATTAATAATTTTTTTTTACTAGTAATGGCGGCGATCAGCGATTTTTATTGTGACTGCGACATTATGGCGGACACATCGGACACTTTTGTCGCTATTTTGGGACCATTGTCATTTACACAGCGATCAGTGCTATAAAAATGTACTGATTACTGTAAAAATGACACTGGCAGGGAAGGGGTTAACCACTAGGGGGCTAGGAAGGGGTTAAGTGTGTGCTAGGGAGTGATTCTAACTTGTTGGGGGCGTGGCTACGAGTGACACGTCACTGATCGCTGTTCCCGATGAGAGGGAGCATTCGATCAGTGACATGTCACTAGGCAGAACGGGGAGATGTGTTTACACTGACATCTCTCCGTTCTTCAGCTCTGTGACCCGATCGCCGGACACCGGCAGACATCGAGTCCGCGGGTCCCGTGGGCACGGTCACGGAACTCGCAGCAGGGCCCCCGTGTGACCGCATGGCGGCAAATTTAAGGGAGGTAGCTATACGCCCATTTGCCTGTCTGTGCCATTCTGTCGACGTTCATGTGTGTGCGGCCAGTGGCGTCACTAGGGTTGGTGTCACCCGGTGCGAAAAAAAATGGTGTCACCCCCCAACAACTATAGTCCCCCCTCAGTACAGACCCCCCTCCACTAACTACAGACCCCCCTCCCACAGTATAGATCCCCTCCCTCAGTACAAACCCGCTCCACTAAGTACAGACTCCCCGCCATCAATATAGACCCCGCCTCCCTCAGTATGAACCCCCACCTCAGTGCAGACCGCTCCATCAGTACAGACACCCCCACCTCAGTGCAGACCCCCTCAGTTACAGACACCCCCCCTCAGTTACAGACACCCCTCGTACAGACACCCCCCTCAGTACAGACACCCCCCTCAGTAACAGACACCCCCTCGTACAGACTCCCCCTCGTACAGACTCCCCCTCGTACAGACCACCCCTCAGTTACAGACCACCCCTCAGTTACAGACCACCCCTCAGTTACAGACACCCCCCTCAGTACAGACACCCCCCTCAGTACAGACACCCCCCTCAGTACAGACACCCCCCTCAGTTACAGACACCCCCCTCAGTTACAGACACCCCCCTCAGTTACAGACACCCCCCTCAGTTACAGACACCCCCCTCAGTTACAGACACCCCCCTCAGTTACAGACACCCCCCTCAGTACATACACCCCCCTCAGTACATACACCCCCCTCAGTACAGACACCCCCTCAGTACAGACACCCCCACCTCAGTACAGACCGCTCCATCAGTACAGACACCCCCACCTCAGTGCAGACCTCCTCAGTTACAGACACCCTGCTCAGTTACAGACACCCCCCACAGTACCAGACACCCCTCGTACAGACACCCCCCTCAGTTACAGACACCCCCCTCAGTACAGACACCCCCCTCAGTACAGACACCCCCTTGGTACCAGACCCCCCTCAGTACAGACACCCCCTCAGTTACAGCCCCCCTGGTGCAAACTCCCCCTAGTGCAGACCCCAGCAGTACAGACACCCCCTCCCCCCATCAGTAAAGATGCCCCCCTTACCTTACAGACCTCAGAACAGAGCGGCAGATACACACAGCGGTGTGTCTCTCGAGCGCGGGGCTCCTCCTCCTCCTCTGTGGATGTAAACAGAGAGGAGGCAGAGGGGGCGGCGGCTTCCTTCCGCTCCGCTGAGGGACACAGCCGCAGCGTGAGCCTAAGGCACAGGGCAGCGGGCAATGTCAGTGTGGTGCCGCTGCGCTACCCACGGGTGTCACCCCTCTGGTGGGTGTCACCCGGGTGCGGCCCGCCCCCCCCGCACCTGGCTAGCAACGCTAGTGCGTGTCGTCACATCATCACAGTGCAGTGTGATGATGTGACAGGCTGAGTCGCTCGCTGGCTCTGTAGGGTAGGGAGGAGGATTGGAATTTAGGAATAGGAAGAATAAGGAGCCGGAGGACACACACCAGGCGCGGCCGCGGCGCTGGAGGTGTTGTTCCAGGCTTCCAGCCCAGCGGGGTGAAATTAATCAATGAATGGGTCAGCTGTAAAAAAAAATAAAAAAATAAAAATTTAAAAAAATTAAAAAAAAAAAAATAAAAAAAAAAAAAAAAAAAAGGGAGGGTGTCACCCCTCTAGCGGGTGTCACCCGGGGGCGGACCGCACCCCCCGCACCCCCCTAGCAACGCCTCTGTGTGCGGCGGTCGGCAAGTGGTTAAGGGGTTTGGGATGCTGGGAGGCGGGGCGGGGCTTATGATCATGTGACCGCCGTGATTTCCTGTCACTGCAGTCACATGATCGGAAAGCTCCCGATCACAATCAGCATTTGGGAGCTTTCCTTTAGCTGTCGGTAACATTGCAGGAAGCGCGCAGGGCGCACGCTCTCGGTATTGCTGTTTTAGCAATATTGCTCACAAATATGCGGCCGCTTGGTGCCAAGGCCCCCCACTGAGAGGCTGAATATTTGTGTGCGGCTGGCGCCAACAGGTTAAAAATATCATCTATATATTACCAAAAGTTTGTGAACCCCCTTTCTCCAAATGGTGGGGTTCAGGTGTCTCGGTAATCCTCCATCATACAAAGATATTGGAGACAATTGTGCTCTTCCAACCTTGTGGGGAAGAGAAGACCCTTTTCTGTTCCAGCATGACTGTGCCCTCCCCTCCTCCACCGTGTGCAAAGCATGACTGTGCCCTCCCCCCCCTGTGTACAAAGCATGACTGTGCCCTCCCCCCCCTGTGTACAAAGCATGACTGTGCCCTCCCCCCCCTGTGTACAAAGCATGACTGTGCCCCCCCTCCTGTGTACAAAGCATGACTGTGCCCCCCCTGTGTGTACAAAGCATGACTGTGCCCTCCCCCCCCGTGTACAAAGCATGACTGTGCCCTCCCCCCCCCCGTGTACAAAGCATGACTGTGCCCTCCCCCCCTGTGTACAAAGCATGACTGTGCCCCCCTCCCCCCCCTGTACAAAGCATGACTGTGCCCTCCCCCCTGTGTACAAAGCATGACTGTGCCCCCCCTGTGTACAAAGCATGACTGTGCCCCCCCTGTGTACAAAGCATGACTGTGCCCTCCCCCCCCTGTGTACAAAGCATGACTGTGCCCCCCCCTCCTGTGTACAAAGCATGACTGTGCCCCCCTCCCCCCCCTGTGTACAAAGCATGACTGTGCCCTCCCCCCCTGTGTACAAAGCATGACTGTGCCCTCCCCCCTGTGTACAAAGCATGACTGTGCCCCCCCTGTGTACAAAGCATGACTGTGCCCCCCCTGTGTACAAAGCATGACTGTGCCCCCCCTGTGTACAAAGCATGACTGTGCCCCCCCCCTGTGTACAAAGCATGACTGTGCCCCCCCTCCTGTGTACAAAGCATGACTGTGCCCCCCCTCCCCCCCCCTTTGTACAAAGCATGACTGTGCCCTCCCCCCCTGTGTACAAAGCATGACTGTGCCCTCCCCCCCTGTGTACAAAGCATGACTGTGCCCCCCCTGTGTACAAAGCATGACTGTGCCCCCCCTGTGTACAAAGCATGACTGTGCCCTCCCCCCCCTGTGTACAAAGCATGACTGTGCCCCCCCCTGTGTACAAAGCATGACTGTGCCCCCCCTCCCCCCCTGTGTACAAAGCATGACTGTGCCCCCCCTGTGTACAAAGCATGACTGTGCCCCCCCTCCCCCCCCCTGTGTACAAAGCATGACTGTGCCCCCCCCTCCTGTGTACAAAGCATGACTGTGCCCCCCCTCCCCCCCTGTCTACAAAGCATGACTGTGCCCTCCCCCCCTGTGTACAAAGCATGACTGTGCCCTCCCCCCCTGTGTACAAAGCATGACTGTGCCCCCCCTGTGTACAAAGCATGACTGTGCCCCCCCTTCCCCCCCCCTGTGTACAAAGCATGACTGTGCCCTCCCCCCCTGTGTACAAAGCATGACTATGCCCCCCTCCCCCCCCTGTGTACAAAGCATGACTGTGCCCCCCCTCCCCCCCTGTGTACAAAGCATGACTGTGCCCTCCCCCCCCCCTGTGTACAAAGCATGACTGTGCCCTCCCCCCCTGTGTACAAAGCATGACTGTGCCCCCCCTGTGTACAAAGCATGACTGTGCCCCCCCTTCCCCCCCCTCTGTGTACAAAGCATGACTGTGCCCCCCTTCCCCCCCTGTGTACAAAGCATGACTGTGCCCCCCTTCCCCCCCCCTGTGTACAAAGCATGACTGTGCCCTCCCCCCCTGTGTACAAAGCATGACTATGCCCCCCTCCCCCCTTGTGTACAAAGCATGACTGTGCCCCCCCTCCCCCCCTGTGTACAAAGCATGACTGTGCCCTCCCCCCCCCCTGTGTACAAAGCATGACTGTGCCCTCCCCCCCTGTGTACAAAGCATGACTGTGCCCCCCCTGTGTACAAAGCATGACTGTGCCCCCCCTTCCCCCCCTCTGTGTACAAAGCATGACTGGGCCCCCCTTCCCCCCCTGTGTACAAAGCATGACTGTGCCCCCCCCCTGTGTACAAAGCATGACTGTGCCCCCCCTCCTGTGTACAAAGCATGACTGTGCCCCCCTCCCCCCCCTGTGTACAAAGCATGACTGTGCCCTCCCCCCCCTGTGTACAAAGCATGACTGTGCCCTCCCCCCCCTGTGTACAAAGCATGACTGTGCCCCCCTGTGTACAAAGCATGACTGTGCCCCCCCTTCCCCCCCCTGTGTACAAAGCATGACTGTGCCCTCCCCCCCTGTGTACAAAGCATGACTCTGCCCCCCTCCCCCCCTGTGTACAAAGCATGACTGTGCCCCCCTCCCCCCCACCTGTGTACAAAGCATGACTGTGCCCTCCCCCCCCTGTGTACAAAGCATGACTGTGCCCTCCCCCCCTGTGTACAAAGCATGACTGTGCCCTCCCCTCCCCCCCACCGTGTACAAAGCATGACTGTGCCCTCCCCCCCCCACCGTGTACAAAGCATGACTGTGCCCTCCCCCCCCCTTGTGTACAAAGCATGACTGTGCCCTCCCCTCCCCCCCCCCACCATGTACAAAGCATGACTGTGCCCTCCCCTCGCCCCCCCCCCACCGTGTACAAAGCATGACTGTGCGCCCCCACCCCCACAGTGTACAAAGCATGACTGTGCCCCCCCACCGTGTACAAAGCATGACTGTGCCCCCCCTCCCCCTGTGTACAAAGCATGACTGTGCCCTCCCCTCCCCCCCATGTACAAAGCATGACTGTGCCCTCCCCTCCCCCCCCATGTACAAAGCATGACTGTGCCCTCCCCCCCGTGTACAAAGCATGACTGTGCCCCCCCCGTGTACAAAGCATGACTGTGCCCCCCCTCCTGTGTACAAAGCATGACTGTGCCCCCCCTCCTGTGTACAAAGCATGACTGTGCCCTCCCCTCCCCCCCCTGTGTACAAAGCATGACTGTGCCCTCCCCTCCTGTGTACAAAGCATGACTGTGCCCCCCCCCCCCTGTGTACAAAGCATGACTGTGCCCTCCCCCCGTGTACAAAGCATGACTGTGCCCTCCCCCCGTGTACAAAGCATGACTGTGCCCTCCCCCCCCCGTGTACAAAGCATGACTGCGCCCTCCCCCCCCGTGTACAAAGCATGACTGCGCCCCCCCCCCCCGTGTACAAAGCATGACTGTGCCCTCCCCCCCCCCGTGTACAAAGTGTAGCACTACCCCCGTAGGAGCTGCTGTTTGTTTGATTTGGGTCTACGTCCTGCCTATCAACCCCTGGAAGTGGCTCAAACCTTCCCTTAGCACAACTAATATGAATAAGGAGTGTGAGACCTATTGAGTATTAGGAGACACAATCCTGCATACATCACACAATAACCTGTAAATGTTATTACCTTTGCTGGTCACTAGTCCTTCTAAGTAGGGATGAGCTTCGTGTTCGAGTCGAACATACGTTCGACTCGAACATCGGCTGTTCGATCGTTCGACGAAGATCGAACGATTTGGGCCGTTCGCGCCAAATTCGAGTGACGCGAACGGCCCACAATGCACTACGCCATCGCAGTGTCATCCAGGCGCTGTGATTGGCCAAGCATGCACTGTGACCCCGCATGCTTGGCCAATCACAGCGCCGGCAGCGAGGAGAGCAATGATTGGCCACAGGCAGGATGCCTGTGGCCAATTATTGCTTAGGGTGTTTAGTACACGCCCCACACTATAAAAGGCCGCCAGCACGGCGGCCTAGTGTAGTGTGTTCCGGAGCAGGGAAAGACAAGCATAGGCAGGGACAGTGACATTTATTTCTTTCTTGCTTAACCTGGATTCCTTTATTCTAGGGACAGAAAACTCTAGGTAGGGAGAGTGTCAGTGTGTTTTACTGTGCGAGTCCTTGTTTCTAGGGACAAAGAAGGAAAGTGAGGGGATTTCTCCTTGTGCTATAGTGTGCTTTAAAAAAAACATTTTTTCTAGGGACAGAAAACTCTAGGTAGGGAGAGTGTCAGTTTCTTTCACTGTGCCAGTCCTTGTTTCTAGGGACAAAGAAGGAAAGTGAGGGGAATTCTCCTTGTGCTATAGTGTGCTTTAAAAAAACATTTTTTCTAGGGACAGAAAACTCTAGGTAGGGAGAGTGTCAGTTTCTTTCACTGTGCCAGTCCTTGTTTCTAGGGACAAAGAAGGAAAGTGAGGGGAATTCTCCTTGTGCTATAGTGTGCTTTAAAAAAACATTTTTTCTAGGGACAGAAAACTCTAGGTAGGGAGAGTGTCAGTTTCTTTCACTGTGCGAATCCTTGTTTCTAGGGACAGGGAAGGACAGTGAGGGAAATTCTCCTTGTGCTATAGTGTGCTAAAGCATTCCTCATCAACCATCTTTGAAATCCTTGTTTTTTGGACAGTCAGGGAAATTGTCGTTGTGCTATTCTGTGCAAAAGCAATCATCCTCAACCATATTTAGAAATCCTTAAGTAAAGGGACAGAGAAGGACATCTGAAGGTAGCCCTTATTGCTTTTTTCCCATCTCCCTGCAGGCCATCTATTAGAATGTCTGGAAGGCAAACAAGGAGAGGCAGACAGTCAGGAGGCAATAAAAGAGGGCAAGCAGGCTCTGTGTCTGGGGGCAACAGTGCTGGTCGTGGACGCGGTGCATTGTTATCAGCACATGGCCATGGGACACGCTTGTCCTTCTTTTCGGCAGCTGGACATGTTGAGCCACATCATGCCGAAGACTTGGTAGAGTGGATGACCAAGCCCTCCTCCTCCTCCTCATCCTCTCTCACCCAGGCTCAGGGTACTGGCAAAGCAGCTGCCAAAGCGTCCTCTTCCCTGGTATCAATGTCAGACTCATCATCAGTCACTCCTTCCCTAGACCCACCATGTCCTCCTCCTGAGGAGTCCCCCGAACTGTTTGAGCACAGTGTTGGGTACATGCTCCAGGAGGATGCCCAGCGTTTCGAAGGGTCTGATGATGAAACCCAGCTACAGGAAGGCAGTAGCGTGAGAGCAGACAGAGGGGATGCTCAAGAAGGACACCAATCTGGCAGTCATGTTCCAGCAGCTGCAGCATACTGCCAGATTGGCTCCAGTGATGAGGAGGGAGGGGATGATGAGGTCACTGACTCCACGTGGGTGCCTAATAGGAGAGAGGAGGAGGAGGAGGAGGAGGCACATCTCCAACGAGGCAGGATGCCCTTTGGTGGCCAGCGTAAGGGCAGTACACCGACGGAATCACACCGCAGAGCTCCGCCTGTGCAGGGCGCTGCCTCTGCCCGTCATTCAAAAAGTTCCTTGGTGTGGGCCTTTTTTGAGGCTAGTGCATCAGATCGCACAGCTGCTGTTTGCAACATATGTCTCAAGCGTATATCGCGTGGCCAAAACATCAGCCGCTTGGGTACCACATGCCTGACCAGACATATGTTGACCTGCCATGCAGCTCGTTGGCAAGCCTACCTCAAAGACCCACACCAAAGAACAAAGCGGACCTCTCCTTGCACCGCATCAGCTGGGATCTCCAACCCCACTATAACTTCAGTCCTCTCTGAAACATGCACTGAGAGGAATGAAGGTGTAGAATTAGGTGTGTCACAGCCAAGTACTTGCGGCCACTCTGCTAGCAGTACACCGACGTCCGATTCTAGCAGGCAAATTTCCCTGCCCCAGCTGCTGGACCATCGAAAGAAGTTCACTCCCAGCCATCCACATGCCCAGCGGTTTAATGCTAGCTTAGCTAAATTGCTAGCGCTTCAACTGCTGCCTTTTCAGTTGGTAGACTCGGCCCCCTTCCGTGAGTTTGTGCAATGTGCGGTTCCTCAGTGGCAGGTTCCCAAACGCCACTTTTTCTCATGGAAGGCTATTCCGGCTCTCTACCGGCATGTGGAAGGCAATGTCTTGGCCTCGCTGGACAGGGCGGTCAGCGGTAAGGTGCATATTACCGCTGACTCATGGTCCAGCAGGCATGGACAGGGACGTTACCTTTCTTTCACGGCCCATTGGGTCACTCTTTTGGCAGCTGGGAAGGATGCAGGACAAGGTGCAGTAGTGTTGGAGGTTGTTCCACCGCCACGCCTCCAAAATGCTACTACTGGTTGTGACACACCTCTCTCCTCCACCCCCTCCTCTTCTTCTTCCTCCATGGCCTCTTCCTGTGGTTTGTCCTATGAACCAGCGGTGCTCCGTAGCCGTTCACGGGGCTACGCAAGTACGCAGGCAAAAAGATGCCATGCCGTGCTTGCGCTGGTGTGTTTGGGGGACAGAAGCCACACTGGGGCAGAGGTCCTGTCTGCTCTGCAGGGCCAGGCCGAGAGGTGGTTGACGCCACACCAGCTTAAGGCAGGAATGGTGGTTTGCGACAATGGCACCAACCTCCTCTCCGCCCTCCGACAGGGACAACTGACCCATGTGCCCTGTGTGGCTCACGTCCTTAACCTGGTGGTGCAGCGGTTCTTGGGCAGGTACCCGGGCTTACAGGATGTCCTGAGGCAGGCCAGGAAAGTCTGTGTGCATTTCCGCAGATCTTATAATGCCAGTGCTCGCCTGGCTGAGCTGCAAAAGGAGTTGAACCTGCCCAAGAACCGCCTTATATGTGACATGCCCACCAGGTGGAACTCAACGTTGGCCATGCTGCAGCGGCTGCACACGCAGCAGAGGGCCATCAATGAGTACCTGTGCGACTACGGCACCAGGACAGGGTCAGGGGAGCTTGGTTTTTTTTCTCCACGCCAGTGGGGCATGATCAGGGATGCATGCACTGTCCTGGCACCATTTGAGGAGGCCACGAGGATGGTGAGCAGTGACAGTGCATGCATCAGTGACACTGTACCTCTTGTCCACCTGTTGGAGCACACGCTGCGTGGAATAATGGACAGGGCACTTGAGGCAGAACAGAGGCAGGAAGAGGAGGACTTCCTTGCCTCTCAAGGCCCCCTTTACCCAGACAGTGTTCCTTCTGTCCCACCCATCGCACAGGAAGAGGAAGAGGAGGAGGAGGAGGAGGATTGTGTCAGCATGGAGGTGGAGGCTGGCACTCAGCATTATCAGCAGCAGTCTTTTAGGGATGATTTACAGTCCCAAGAAACCAGTGGACTTGTACGTGGCTGGGAGGAGGTGGCTGCGGATCATGTCGTCCTTAGTGACCCAGAGGACTCCGGAGCGAATGCCTCAGCAAACCTACGCTGCATGGCCTCCCTGATCCTGCAAAGTCTGCGGAAGGATCCTCGTATTCTTCGGATCAAGGAGAGGGACCATTACTGGCTGGCCACTCTCCTTGATCCACGGTACAAGGGTAAGGTTGCGGACCTTATGTTACCTTCGCAGAGGGAGCAGAGGATGAGACAACTCCGGGAGGCCTTGCAGAAAGGTCTGTGCAACGCGTTCCCAGAGACTGGGAGGTTACAAACTCCTGGTCCTGGACAACGAGTTGCTGAGGCTTCGGCCAGTCAAAGAAGGAGCGGTGGGGAAGGTGGCCGTCTGACCGATGCGTTCAGACAATTCTTTAGTCCGCAGCCCCAAAGTATGATCGGTTCCAGCAACCATCGCCAGCGTCTGATAAACATGGTGCAGGAATATCTAGGGGCAAGGTCAGACTTGGACACCTTCCCCACCGAAAATCCTCTGGCTTACTGGGTCTTGAGGATGGATCACTGGCCAGAGCTTGCACAGTATGCAATTGAGCTACTGGCCTGTCCTGCATCCAGCGTTCTTTCGGAACGCACATTCAGTGCTGCTGGAGGATTTGTCACGGATCACAGGGTGCGCCTGTCCACCGACTCGGTTGATCGACTGACTTTCATCAAGATGAACCAGTCTTGGATCACCACCAGCTACCACACACCTGATGCTGATATAACAGACTAATTGATTTTAACATGTCACATCCCTTCAAGACTGATGCTGATGCTGAGTGCCTGTGCTGTTATGTTGACTGGCTATCCTCCTCCTCCGAGTCCTCAATGATACGATTGATGATGATAGCTTGGAAGATCATTTTTGTTTATGGGTGCCGCCACCAGTGGCTAAGGCCCAATTTTTCAGCCCCTGTTTTACAGGGGCGTGTAATTACAATTTTTTTAGCAATAATTTGCCATAGGGCTCATTGCTGTGCTCCAAGTACAGTATCTGTGAGGGGTTGGAGTGTTATGGCACCAGTGCCTAAGGCCCAATTTTTCAGCCCCTGTTTAACAGGGGCGTGTCATTACAATTTTTGAAGCAATACTTTGCAACAGGGCTCATTGCTGTGCTCCAAGTACAGTATCTGTGAGGGGTTGTAGTGTTGTGCCACCAGTGCCTAAGGCCCAATTTTTCAGCCCCTGTTCAACAGGGGCATGCAATTACAATTCTTGATCTAATAATTCACAGCAGGGCCCATTGCTGCACCCACCAAGAGTAACTCTGAGGGCTTACAGTGTTGTGGCAACGCCACCACCACCACCACCACCACGAAAGGCCCAATTTTTCAGCCCCTGTTCAAAAGGGGCATGTAATTACAATTCTTGATCTAATAATTCACAGCAGGGCCCATTCCTGCACCCACCAAGAGTAACTCTGAGGGCTTACAGTGTTGTGGCAACACCACCACCACCACCACCACCACGAAAGGCCCAATTTTTCAGCCCCTGTTCAACAGGGGCATGCAATTACAATTCTTGATCTAATAATTCACAGCAGGGCCCATTGCTGCACCCACCAAGAGTAACTGTCAGGGCTTACAGTGTTGTGGCACCAGCACCACCATCAAAGATCAAAGGCCCAATTTTTACTACCACTGTTCAACAATTATATGTTATTACAATTCCTGATATAATAGTTGACAGCAGGGCGTTCCAGCACCCACCAAGAGTAACTGTGAGTGCTTACAGTGTTGTGCCAACACCAACACCTAAGGGGCCTATTTCTGCAGAGTATATACGGCAGGTCCCTACTTTCAAACATCCAACTTACAAACGACTCCTACTTGCAAACGCAAGAAGACAACAGGAAGTGAGAGGAAATCTACCACTAGGAAGGAAAATTCTCTCCTGTAAGAATAAATATGGGAGAAAGGTGTCTCCTCTCTACTGATGCTTTATCACCAATCCTTGTTTCAAGAAAAACACCACATTTCAAAAACAGTTGTCATTGGGACGGAAAGTGAGGTGAAATGTTCTGAACAGGGGCACAGACAGCAAAACAAATGTTACAGGGGTGATAACCCTTCCCTATGTTTCCCAAAAAGTTTAAAAATAGATTTTTGGGCTGGAGCTACACTTCAACAATGTACCTGTTCAAAATTACAAACAGATTCTACATAAGAACAAACCTACAGTCCCTGTCTTGTATGCACCGCCTGTATACGGCTGTTCAGAGTATATAGGGCCTTTTTTATTTTATGTGCGGGGTTCCCCTTAATATCCATACAAGACCCAAAGGGGCTGGTAATGGGCTGGGGTAGGGGGGGGGTCATGGGGTAGCTATGCCATTTTTCTTAAAGATTTTCATCCATATTACCGGGACCAGACATTACATTAAAGCCGCAAGCAGTTTTAAATGGCTTTTTTTTCCTTTAGAAGTGTCATTTTGTGCAGGGACAGTTCTAAACACGGGAAACACGTGGCACTTCACAGGCATACTTTAGACACCCCCCAGGTACGATATTTAAAGGAATATTTGACTTTTTTTTTTTCACTTTATGCATCATTAAAATGACTGCTCCCGAAAAACGACCGTTTTTAAAACTTCTTTTTGCATTGATACATGTCCCCTGGTGCAGAACCCGGGTTCCCAAACCCTTTTAGGACAATAACATGCATAATAGTTGTTATAATTAGCACTTTAGAATTCGAACGTTCGCATCCATTGTATTTAATAGGGTTCTAATGTTCGTACGAACTTTCGGTCCGTTCGCGGGTTCTGGTGCGAACCGAACCCGGGGGTGTTCGGCTCATCACTACTTCTAAGTGACAGAGATACTTCACACAAGTTATATGCTTAATCAAAGGTACCTTTACTCAGTATAAAAGGGAAGGGTAAAGAATCACATTAATACACACAGTTGACTCTGCATGCGCATTGCAGAGTCAATAAACCAATAAGGATAGGTATCACTGAGATTAGGTAATAACAGGAAATAACATCAGCTATATATATATGTACATGTATCTATATGTGTCTCTGCACGGCTAACTGGTTGCTCGCGAGCTCCCCCTTTATTGCAATACCTTGCACGTGTTCATTCCCTATAATAGGTAAGCAAGGCCTATCTGCGTCCCACTCAAAGTTCCTTTCTCCAATGAAGTCTTCGCTAGCCACCGTCGGTGCACAAGTTAAATTGTAATCCACAGGGTTTCAACAAGATGCTGTAATTATCCGCAATATACCTGAGTACTCGTGTGCCTGCCACCCACTAATGACGGATGCACCAATCTCTGATCACATAGTCTCCAGTGAGATACACTAGGCCGCAAGCTGTGGCGTGATAGGTGAAGTGTGGCTGGCACTAACTAAATCACTTTCCTCTAAGGTAGTAGTCAATTCTGGGCAGGTGCCCTTCTCACCAAACAGGCCCGACTTTCAGATAGTCTCCTCTGGCTTGTCCCGGTCACTCGATCTCCACGCTTCTGCTTCAGCTGCAGTCTCCGGACTCCGTCACTAACAGCATATGGTGATGGACGACTCCGGTCTCTGCTGGGCAATCACAGGACGCTGTGGACGATCCTCTGCTGGAAATCACTCAGGCACTCCCGTAATTTAGGCCCAGGCTTCCGGCCTAATCCTTAGGAAGCAGGCCTCCGTGCCGACTTCCTGCTTCATTGAGAGCTGGATCCAGAGAGAGAGATGCTGGCCCCTCCCCTGGTTTAAGTAGTCTGCCCATAATGCTTTGCGGTGTTGCAATGCACCCTGGGTAATGTAGTCTGTCTTTTACTAAAAGCAACAAAGTCTTTTCTCCTAGCTGATATCTGTCCCAAAGTGCATTAGTTGCATTGTAACACTTATACCACCAGAGGGAGCCGGATTCCTTCTTACATATGGACATCCTGCTACACACTCCCCCCACTTAAAGTCTTTGGTCCCCAAAGAGGACAACAGTATGTAACCTAACACATACTTTGGCAATACCTGCAGGGAAATTTGTTACTTTATGCATGACAATAAACAACTTGCCTTTTCATAAGCAGGATTTAAACTTAAACAGCTCATATCATAACACAGAGCCGACAGAGGAACCTCCCACCAATTATCACAAGGAGGGAGGTTGTCCTGTATACGGACCACCGACACTTGGGTGTCTGTTTCAGATGTGCTAGGGAGTGAGCTGGGGTTGTCTTCCACTGAATCTGGAGTGGAAGAGCTAGACTGATCAATGGTTCTCTTAGAAGTGATGATGGCCTCCTCAGAGCATTCACCCAAATTGGTCGTACGTCAGTCTTTTTGGGGGGTGAATTACTCTTCTTTCCCTCTGCTCTTTAGGTATCATATTCTCAAGGACATTGGGGCTGGCTGTTTCTAGAAGCTCTTCAGGGGCTTCCTCATCTAGTTCAGGCATGTTGGGATCCAGAACTTCAGGAGCGTCCCGCTCTCCTTCAGATAGAGACAACGACTCTTCTTCTGGGTCTTCCATTGACAAAGAGCCTGCGTCATCAGCTACCTCCTCAATGAGAATGTTTGAAGGCACGAATTCAGGAGCTTCTGCCCGAAGAGTTCCATTGTCAACTGTTTTGGGTGAGGTTTGGGAGGTGGTCATGGGTTCTGGCAATTGGGATGACCACAACCAGTCAGATTCTGCTTCTTCATCCTCTTGACCTTCATTGTCAGAGTCTCCATCTCTCACATCTGGAAGCACTGTTTGAGATCGGGTGATGGGTCTGGAACCTTGAGAAGTTGAAGGGGTTTCTTGTGAGTCAGATGCAGGAGGCATGCGAACTGCCTCGGAGAGGGGCAACAAGTGATTCCTGTGCCAGGTCTTTAACGGTCCCACGCTTCCTTCTGGCCTAATTTGGTACACAGGAAGGTTTTCCAGCTTCTTGCAGATAACATAAGGTTGGGATTTCCAACGGTCAGCCAACTTATGTTTTCCCGGAATTCCCAAGTTCCTCAACAGCACTCTATCTCCTGGCTGTAAATCTTGAATTCTGACTCTTAGGTCAAAGTTTCTTTTATTTCTCAGCCCCCGTTGGTCAGATGCTGCTTGGGCCTTTTCAAAAGCTGTCTTCAGACTCTTTCTCAATCGGTCTACATACCCCTTGTGGGATGCTGCTGAGGTATGATCCAGCGATATGCCAAAGGCCAAGTCCACTGGCAACCGAGCCTCCCGCCCGAACATCAAACGGTACGGGGAATACCCGGTGACATCACTGGCAGTGCTATTGTAGGCATGCACTATGGCAGCTACATGCTTGCTCCAATGCTGCTTTTTCTCTGAACTCAGAGTCCCCAACATATCCAAGAGAGTCCGGTTAAACCGTTCAGGCTGAGCATCTCCTTGTGGGTGATAAGGGGTTGTCCTGGTCTTCTGGATGCCTAACAGGTCTAATAACTTCTTTATTAATTTGCTTTCAAAGTCTCTGCCCTGATCTGAATGAAGGCGTTGGGGTAGACCATAGTGCACAAAGAATTTTTCTACCAGTACTTTGGCTACTGTTGAGGCCTTCTGGTCTTTTGTTGGGAATGCTTGAGCATATCTGGTAAAGTGATCTGTTATCACCAAGACATTCCCTTGACCACTCAGATCAGGCTCCAGGCAAAGGAAGTCAATGCACACCAGTTCCATAGGTCCCTGACTTTGCAGATGGCCCATTGGGGCTGCTTGACGTGGCAAGGTCTTCCTTTGAATGCATCGGACACAGGAATGGCAATATCCTTCCACTTCAGCCCGCATGCAGGGCCAATAGAACCTATCCCGTACAAGGTGAAAAGTCCGTTCGGACCCTAGGTGACCATGGTTGTCATGGAGGGCAGCTAGGACCGCTTCTCGATATTTGGCTGGTAGAAACAGCTGCCACTTCTCTTCTGAGTCGTCAGAGGGGCCCCTTCGGTAGACCACCCCTTGACGTATGTGTAGCCGATCCCACTCCCTGCGCAAC
Source organism: Rana muscosa (assembly GCA_029206835.1). NCBI lineage: Eukaryota > Metazoa > Chordata > Amphibia > Anura > Ranidae > Rana > Rana muscosa. Next base: position 174,993 of record JARGYO010000741.1, read on the forward strand.
AATCGGGCTTCTCTTGGGGAGTCTGTTTCAAGCATCTCGGGACGCTGGCTTTCCAGGGCCGTTATCAGGAGTTTCCCTAAAGAGTCTTCTTCTTGCTCCTTTCTCAAATCCCTTTTTGTCAGCTTGGGCAAGCCCTCCCCTTCGACTTGGGTCACACTGCAATAGCACTTCGGTACTCCAACAGCTGAGACCCCAATTTCTTCGGCTCTTGACCCACCTCTGGCTTGAAGTTCTGTCCCCTGATATAGGGCTCGCACTCCCTCTGGGTCTAGTTGGGCCCATTCTTCGGTGGGGGCATGAGACCTCCTGGACAGGGCATCTGCATCCCTATTTCCCACTCCGGGTCGGTACTTCAAGCTGAAGGTGAAGCTTGAAAGGGCAGCCAACCACCGGTGTCCCGTTGCATCCAACTTGGCAGTGGTCAGAAGGTAGGTGAGCGGGTTATTATCTGTCTTCACCACAAACTCCGCCCCATATAGGTAGTCTCTCAGTTTGTCTACCACTGCCCATTTCAAGGCCAGGAATTCAAGCTTGTGGGTGGGGTAATTCTTCTCAGCAGGTATCAGACTCCTGCTCACATATGCGACGGGTCTTAGGTAACCATCATGTTCCTGGTACAGCACCCCACCCAGCCCATCTCGGCTGGCATCTACATGCAGTTCATAAGGCTTCTTTGGATCAGCATAGGCCAGGACTGGTGCAGTGGTAAGACTCTTCTTTAACATCTGGAAGGCTTCCTCGCACTCCCCTGTCCACTGGTCTTGAATCGACTCTTTGGGCCTTCGGGGTCCCATGGTGAGTTTCACTGGTTTGACCAGCTCTGGAACATCATCTTCCCCTTCGTTTCTGAGTAACTCGTTCAGGGGTCTGGCAATCTTGGCGAATCCTTCTACAAATCTTCTGTAGTAAGAACAGAACCCCAGGAATGACCGAAGCTCAGTCACGTTGGTAGGTCTCGGCCAAGAGGTGACGGCATCCAGCTTCTCTTGGTCCGTGGCCACCCCTTCTGCAGAAACGATATGGCCCAGGTAATGGACTGAGGACTGGTAAAATTGACACTTCTCTGGGGAGAGTTTCAGGCCCTCTTCACTGAGCCTCTTCAGGACCTTCTCCAGTCTCTCTTCATGCTCTTCTAGGGTTCTCCCGAACACGATGACGTCGTCCAAATATACCAGTACCTCTATTAGATTCATGTCCCCGACGGTTCTCTCCATTAGCCTTTGGAAAGTGGCGGGGGCTCCTGATAACCCTTGAGGCATACGGTTGAACTCAAAGAACCCCACAGGGGTGATGAAGGCTGTCTTCTCCCGATCCTCAGGGTGCATGGGGATTTGGTAATATCCACTTTTTAGATCCATTACACTGAACCACTTGGCCCCTGACAGACTCTGCAGGGCGTCTTCAATTCGGGGAGTGGTGTATTGATCTGGGATGGTCCTTCTGTTTAGTGTTCTGTAGTCGATACACAGTCTCAGCGACCCGTTCTTCTTTCGGACTACCACTATTGGAGAAGCGTAAGGGCTCCTGGATTCTCGAATAATCCCCGTCCTCTTCAGCTCAGCCAACTGTTCCCGCAAGTCTTCTAAGTCACCCAGTGGGACCCGTCGAACTCTCTCTCTAAAGGGCTTATCTTCTTGTAAGCATATCTTGTGAGTGGCACTCCTTGCGCACCCCACATCGAACTCATCTTTAGAGAAGATCTTTTCCCACCTTGCAAGTTGAGCTTTGGCCCTTCTTCTCCATTCTGGTGGGAGGGCCGTGTCTTCAGAACAGAGCTTCTCTATGGTGACTTCACCCCTTTCTTCTTTCTTCAATTCACACGGGGCAATGGGGGTGGCTGGATTCACCTGGCCCAACAGCATTCTGGCCGGCACCTTCACTGGTGTATTAGCAGTGTTCCTTATACTCACTGAAACCCTTCCATGGCTTTTCTGTAGGGCCTTCAATGGGATCACTTCGGGGATTACTTCAATCCCTTTCTGTCTTTCTTGTGGGCCTGGTTCGAAGACAATGAAGGGGCCTGGCTGTTTCCATGTGAGCTTGACAGAAGCCCTCAGGCAAGTCACCTCTCCCGGTTGTAATACCTTCTCCGTCTTGTCTAGCATCCAAATCTTGCCAACTCCCTCAGCCGGGGCCTTCTGCTCCAGTACCAGGCGCTGGTAGGCTTGCCTTAACATGGGGTGGACTCTTGTGGTCGGGGCTTCTTCCTGTTGGGCCAACGGTGTCAGCAGTCGCCTGACTAGATCAGTGTTGGTCCCTATGATGAGTGAGCTCTTGCTGGCCCCTGGTGGGCGAGGGCACACTACTGCCAGAGTATCGAAGGTCTCTGTCTCCCCAGCCACTGAGGGATCAAAAGTCAACTTGATTGGCAGGTAACCGTCATAGGGAAAGCTCTGAGTTCCAATACCCCATATTTCCAGTTCCTCTAATTTCTGTAGGGGCAGATGTTTAAGATGTTTATTATAGAAATCCCTATACAGAAGAGTCACTTGAGCCCCAGTGTCAAGAAGAGCCTTGGTGTAGATCCCTTCTACTTGTATGGAGACTACTGGAGAAGGCCCCACTAACTTGGCAGGGAACTCCTTCAACACAGACTTCTTGCTGGGTTCAGTTACCTGTACCCTCACTTCTTTTTTTCTTGAGTTTCCGGTGGGTCTCAGTCCCTTCTGGGTCTGGTGTGCACTGGCCTTCTGTTCAACAGCAGCCTGACTTGTGGGACGGGGCCTAATTGGCAGAGGTTTAGGTCCCTGACTCTGATGTTTTGGATCATTGGACTTCTTGAAGGAGTTCGTGGAAACTGGTGGACGCCCGGCTGACTCCTTCACCGGGGCCCTCTGAAGTTTTCCGCCGGCTTGCGATGTCTGGATGCAACTTCATCTGGGCTGGGACACACTGCTCTAACATGCCCGATTCCCCCACAATTGAAGCATGTTATCAATCTCTTAGGCTTCTGTACTAGTTCCATATTGGAGCTAGGAGGTTTTTTGGTTCCTCTGACGTGTTCTTGTTGTGTGGCACAGAGGCCTGGCTAGTCAGCATGGACACCATTTCTACTAGTTGTGACACCTGGGTCTTTAGGAGTTCAACTTCTGAATCACCTTCTTCTGCACTTAACATTCTGACTCGGGCAGTTGGTTCGGTGTGTTGACTCCTCCTTTTGTCTTCCAACATGGCCTCCTCCTCCCTGACTATCCGGATCAAGTCGGGGTATTCCAGGCTGCTCCCGTCCCGCCGGGTGCGTAGCAATAATGCGATGGGGTCCAAGGGTTGAGCTCCCCTCAACACCTGCTGGGCACGGGCCTCATCCACTTTTCTTGGATCGATCCCTTTCTTCAGTAGGATCCGATGCAGGATCTTATCCAGGCGTCCTATGAATTCTGACAGCTTCTCTCCCTCTTTTTGGTAGCAATGCCCCAGCTGGTAAGTGAGTTCAGTGACGTTTTCCGTCCCGCCGAACACATTCTGCAGAATATCCAGATAATCCTGTGCATTGCAGTCCTTCTTGCTTAACTTGAGGTTACGTATGGCCTCCAGAGCAGGCCCCTTTAAGCTTTCCACAATCCGTTGTTTTTTTTGTTGTTCTGGCACCTCCCATTCTTCTAGGGCCTGAGTGGCGCCATCTAGCCACTCTTCAAATCCATCTTCCACTGAAGGTACAGGTTTCTTCCCAGAAAAGGTCCTGAGTTTCCTGTATCCTGACATCAGGTAGTCTGGAGGGTCCTTTTTACACTTGGTCACAATCTCCCCCAGGACAGCGCACAATTCTGAGCTAAGGGTGGTCAATGGTGGTGAACCGGGACCCTTTTGTTGGGCGCTCCCTCCTGTGCTGGGGCCTCCTGAAGTAGTGGATGTGGGGCCATCTTTATTCTCTTCTGGGTGTATCAGGAGGAGTTCTACTTGGTTTGTAGTTTTTATGCTGGCACCCTTGAAGTAGTCAGAGATTCCGTTCCTCCACTCACATAATGCATAGGTGTGGGGATTTACAGTATCTGTCTTTATGTCAATCACCCATGGCTTCCTGTCCGTGGACAATGCTCTCAAGACTGGAGTTAGCTGCTCCTCTACCCAGGCCTCTCTCTGGATTTCAACCACCAGGCCATTTCCGGGTAGGATGCCTTCATCCCTGCACCACCGGGCTACGGCAGCAGGGTCCATTTCTGTGCTGTAAGGGTTCTGTCTAGGGGGAAAGTTGATTGCAGAACCGTAGAATATCCCGGACGAGCCCCCACGTGTAGCACTACCCCCGTAGGAGCTGCTGTTTGTTTGATTTGGGTCTACGTCCTGCCTATCAACCCCTGGAAGTGGCTCAAACCTTCCCTTAGCACAACTGATATGAATAAGGAGTGTGAGACCTATTGAGTATTAGGAGACACAATCCTGCATACATCACACAATAGCCTGTAAATGTTATTACCTTTGCTGGTCACTAGTCCTTCTAAGTGACAGAGATACTTCACACAAGTTATATGCTTAATCAAAGGTACCTTTACTCAGTATAAAAGGGAAGGGTAAAGAATCACATTAATACACACAGTTGACTCTGCATGCGCATTGCAGAGTCAATAAACCAATAAGGATAGGTATCACTGAGATTAGGTAATAACAGGAAATAACATCAGCTATATATATGTACATGTATCTATATGTGTCTCTGCACGGCTAACTGGTTGCTCGCGAGCTCCCCCTTTATTGCAATACCTTGCACGTGTTCATTCCCTATAATAGGTAAGCAAGGCCTATCTGCGTCCCACTCAAAGTTCCTTTCTCCAATGAAGTCTTCGCTAGCCACCGTCGGTGCACAAGTTAAATTGTAATCCACAGGGTTTCAACAAGATGCTGTAATTATCCGCAATATACCTGAGTACTCGTGTGCCTGACACCCACTAATGACGGATGCACCAATCTCTGATCACATAGTCTCCAGTGAGATACACTAGGCCGCAAGCTGTGGCGTGATAGGTGAAGTGTGGCTGGCACTAACTAAATCACTTTCCTCTAAGGTAGTAGTCAATTCTGGGCAGGTGCCCTTCTCACCAAACAGGCCCGACTTTCAGATAGTCTCCTCTGGCTTGTCCCGGTCACTCGATCTCCACGCTTCTGCTTCAGCTGCAGTCTCCGGACTCCGTCACTAACAGCATATGGTGATGGACGACTCCGGTCTCTGCTGGGCAATCACAGGACGCTGTGGACGATCCTCTGCTGGAAATCACTCAGGCACTCCCGTAATTTAGGCCCAGGCTTCCGGCCTAATCCTTAGGAAGCAGGCCTCCGTGCCAACTTCCTGCTTGATTGAGAGCTGGATCCAGAGAGAGAGACACTGGCCCCTCCCCTGGTTTAAGTAGTCTGCCCAGAATGCTTTGCGGTGTTGCAATGCACCCTGGGTAATGTAGTCTGTCTTTTACTAAAAGCAACAAAGTCTTTTCTCCTAGCTGATATCTGTCCCAAAGTGCATTAGTTGCATTGTAACACTTATACCACCGGAGGGAGCCGGATTCCTTCTTACATATGGACATCCTGCTACACAAGCATGACTGTGCCCCCCCTCCTGTGTACAAAGCATGACTGTGCCCCCCCCTGTGTACAAAGCATGACTGTGCCCTCCCCCCCGTGTACAAAGCATGACTGTGCCCTCCCCCCCTGTGTACAAAGCATGACTGTGCCCTCCCCCCGTGTACAAAGCATGACTGTGCCCCCCCTCCTGTGTACAAAGCATGACTGTGCCCCCCCCTGTGTACAAAGCATGACTGTGCCCTCCCCCCCTGTGTACAAAGCATGACTGTGCCCCCCCCCTCCTGTGTACAAAGCATGACTGTGCCCTCCCCCCCGTGTACAAAGCATGACTGTGCCCTCCCCCCCGTGTACAAAGCATGACTGTGCCCTCCCCCCCCGTGTACAAAGCATGACTGTGCCCTCCCCCCCGTGTACAAAGCATGACTGTGCCCTCCCCCCCGTGTACAAAGCATGACTGTGCCCTCCCCCCCGTGTACAAAGCATGACTGTGCCCTCCCCCCCGTGTACAAAGCATGACTGTGCCCTCCCCCCTGTGTACAAAGCATGACTGTGCCCTCCCCCCCCTGTGTACAAAGCATGACTGTGCCCTCCCCCCCCCTGTGTACAAAGCATGACTGTGCCCTCCCCCCCGTGTACAAAGCATGACTGTGCCCTCCCCCCCCCCCGTGTACAAAGCATGACTGTGCCCTCCCCCCTGTGTACAAAGCATGACTGTGCCCTCCCCCCGTGTACAAAGCATGACTGTGCCCCCCCCGTGTACAAAGCATGACTGTGCCCTCCCCCCCCTGTGTACAAAGCATGACTGTGCCCCCCCTCCCCTGTGTACAAAGCATGACTGTGCCCCCCCCTCCTGTGTACAAAGCATGACTGTGCCCTCCCCTCCTGTGCACAAAGCATGACCGTGCCCTCCCCCCCCCGTGTACAAAGCATGACTGTGCCCTCCCCCCCCTGTGTACAAAGCATGACTGTGCCCCCCCTCCCCCTGTGTACAAAGCATGACTGTGCCCCCCCTCCCCCTGTGTACAAAGCATGACTGTGCCCCCCCTCCTGTGTACAAAGCATGACTGTGCCCTCCCCTCCTGTGTACAAAGCATGACTGTGCCCCCCCTCCTGTGTACAAAGCATGACTGTGCCCCCCCTCCTGTGTACAAAGCATGACTGTGCCCTCCCCTCCTGTGTACAAAGCATGACTGTGCCCTCCCCCCCCGTGTACAAAGCATGACTGTGCCCTCCCCCCCTGTGTACAAAGCATGACTGTGCCCCCCCTCCTGTGTACAAAGCATGACTGTGCCCTCCCCCCCCGTGTACAAAGCATGACTGTGCCCTCCCCCCCTGTGTACAAAGCATGACTGTGCCCCCCCCCTGTGTACAAAGCATGATTGTGCCCTCCCCCTCCTGTGTACAAAGCATGACTGTGCCCCCCCCTCCTGTGTACAAAGCATGACTGTGCCCCCCCACCGTGTACAAAGCATGACTGTGCCCTCCCCTCCCCTCCCCCCCGTGTACAAAGCATGACTGTGCCCCCCCTCCTGTGTACAAAGCATGACTGTGCCCTCCCCCCCCGTGTACAAAGCATGACTGTGCCCCCCCCGTGTACAAAGTATGACTGTGCCCTCCCCTCCCCCCCCCGTGTACAAAGCATGACTGTGCCCTCCCCCCATGTGTACAAAGCATGACTGTGCCCCCCCCCTCCCCCTGTGTACAAAGCATGACTGTGCCCTCCCCCCCCACTGTGTACAAAGCATGACTGTGCCCCCCCCTCCTGTGTACAAAGCATGACTGTGCCCTCCCCCCGTGTACAAAGCATGACTGTGCCCTCCCCCCCGTGTACAAAGCATGACTGTGCCCCCCCCCCCGTGTACAAAGCATGACTGTGCCCTCCCCCCCCCCGTGTACAAAGCATGACTGTGCCCTCCCCCCCGTGTACAAAGCATGACTGTGCCCTCCCCCCCCGTGTACAAAGCATGACTGTGCCCTCCCCCCCCCTGTGTACAAAGCATGACTGTGCCCTCCCCCCCCCCCGTGTACAAAGCATGACTGTGCCCTCCCCCCCCCGTGTACAAAGCATGACTGTGCCCTCCCCCCCCCTGTGTACAAAGCATGACTGTGCCCTCCCCCCCGTGTACAAAGCATGACTGTGCCCCCCCCCCTGTGTACAAAGCATGACTGTGCCCTCCCCCCCGTGTACAAAGCATGACTGTGCCCTCCCCCCGTGTACAAAGCATGACTGTGCCCTCCCCCCCCCCCCCGTGTAGAAAGCATGACTGTGCCCTCCCCCCCCTGTGTACAAAGCATGACTGTGCCCCCCCCTCCTGTGTACAAAGCATGACTGTGCCCTCCCCCCCCTGTGTACAAAGCATGACTGTGCCCTCTCCCCCCCATGTACAAAGCATGACTGTGCCCCACCCCACCGTGTACAAAGCATGACTGTGCCCCCCCCCCACCCCACCGTGTACAAAGCATGACTGTGCGCCCCCACCCCCACAGTGTACAAAGCATGACTGTGCCCCCCCACCGTGTACAAAGCATGACTGTGCCCCCCCACCGTGTACAAAGCATGACTGTGCCCTCCTCCCCCCCCATAGGGTGCCCACATGTCCCGGATTGCCCGGGACTGTCCCGCAATTGACATGTCTGTCCTGGGTCCCGAGCACCTTTATTCCGGGACAATACAATGTCCCGGAATGAAATAGAGGACACAGCCACCCCCTACTAACTAATAACTACATTTCCAGAACTGGTTGCTAGGGCCAACGCTGCCTGGCATCTTGCAACCAGTGACAATTTACTCTCAGACAGTGAGACCGGGAGCGAGGCCTGCGCCTAGTGCAGCACTGCTGTCCCCACCCACCTCGGCACCTCCTCCTTCTCCGGCACCCAGCGGCAAGCAGCAGGGACTGGTGTGATCTTCACTCTCCAGATAGTGACGCCGCTCCTTTCCTTCTACGCACGTGGCTCATGCAGAGGGAGTGACAGCAGCACTGCATCTGGTGGCAGGCTATGGGTGGCAAGCAGCACTGCATCTGGTGGCAAGCGGCACATTCACCTGACAAATAACCCGCCGCCAAATTCCCCATCAACCCCGAGACTACATTACCCCCCCCCTCTCATCTTTTTTGGGGGTAGGTGAGAGAGGGGGTGTGTCCCTGAATGGCAGTTTGGAAATGTGGTCACCCTACCCCCCCACCGTGTACAAAGCATGACTGTGCCCTCCCCCCCCCTGTGTACAAAGCATGACTGTGCCCTCCCCCCCCTGTGAACAAAGCATGACTGTGCCCCCCCCCACCCCACCGTTTACAAAGCATGACTGTGCCCCCCCACCATGTACAAAGCATGACTGTGCCCCCCCCAACCGTGTACAAAGCATGACTGTGCCCCCCCCCCCCCACCGTGTACACAGCATGACTGTGCCCCCCCCACCGTGTACAAAGCATGACTGTGCCCTCCCCCCACCGTGTACAAAGCATGACTGTGCCCTCCCCCCCACCGTGTACACAGCATGACTGTGCCCCCCCCGTGTACAAAGCATGACTGTGCCCTCCCCCCACCGTGTACAAAGCATGACTGTGCCCTCCCCCCCCACCGTGTACAAAGCATGACTGTGCCCTCCCCCCCCACCGTGTACAAAGCATGACTGTGCCCTCCCCTCCCCCCCACCTGTGTACAAAGCATGACTGTGCCCCCCCACCGTATACAAAGCATGACTGTGCCCCCCCCCACCGTATACAAAGCATGACTGTGCCCTCCCCCCCCCACGTGTACAAAGCATGACTGTGCCCTCCCCCCCCCACGTGTACAAAGCATGACTGTGCCCTCCCCCCCTGTGTACAAAGCATGACTGTGCCCTCCCCCCCCACCGTGTACAAAGCATGACTGTGCCCTCCCCCCCCCCTGTGTACAAAGCATGACTGTGCCCTCCCCCCCATGTACAAAGCATGACTGTGCCCTACCCCACCGTGTACAAAGCATGACTGTGCCCCCCCACCCCACCGTGTACAAAGCATGACTGTGCCCCCCACCCCCACAGTGTACAAAGCATGACTGTGCCCCCCCACGTGTACAAAGCATGACTGTGCCCTCCCCCCCACCGTGTACAAAGCATGACTGTGCCCTCCCCCCCTGTGTACAAAGCATGACTGTGCCCTCCCCCCCATGTACAAAGCATGACTGTGCCCCACCCCACCGTGTACAAAGCATGACTGTGCCCCCCCCACCCCACCGTGTACAAAGCATGACTGTGCCCCCCCACCCCCACAGTGTACAAAGCATGACTGTGCCCCCCCACGTGTACAAAGCATGACTGTGCCCTCCCCCCCCACCGTGTACAAAGCATGACTGTGCCCTCCCCTCCCCCCACCTGTGTACAAAGCATGACTGTGCCCCCCCACGGTATACAAAGCATGACTGTGCCCCCCCCACGGTATACAAAGCATGACTGTGCCCTCCCCCCCCACCGTGTACAAAGCATGACTGTGCCCTCCCCCCCCTACCGTGTACAAAGCATGACTGTGCCCTCCCCCCCGTGTACAAAGCATGACTGTGCCCTCCCCCCCCCCCACCGTGTACAAAGCATGACTGTGCCCTCCCCCCCACCGTGTACAAAGCATGACTGTGCCCTCCCCTCCCCCCCACCTGTGTACAAAGCATGACTGTGCCCTCCCCTCCCCCCCACCTGTGTACAAAGCCTGACTGTGCCCCCCCCACTGTATACAAAGCATGACTGTGCCCTCCCCTCCCCCCGTGTACAAAGCATGACTGTGCCCTACCCCCCCCCCCCCCCGTGTACAAAGAAAGCTCCATAAAGACATGACTGTGAGGCCACAAATGCTTTGATCTGACAGGTGAGAGAACCGGCTCCTGACGTGTGAGCTCTTCTGCCGATATGAACCCTCACCTGGGGTCACCTGGGGTCACCTGAGGTCACCTGGGGTCATCCCAGTACAGCGAAGATTTTTATATTCTGGATTTGATTACAATTTATTTTTATAAACCGCAAATATTGCCAACAGAGCTGACAAACTAATCACCAACGTGACTACATTCATTCCTCCACAGAGATCCCAGAGAACATGCAAACTCCATGCAGATGATGTACTTAGGGTTGCCACCTGTCCGGGATTCACCCGGACAGTACGGGTCTTGAATCATGTGCCCGGGTGTCGTACTGCTTGACACCCGGGCACATTACTCAGCGCAGACCAGGGATAGACCATTCAGGCAGGGGGGGAACATTAGAAAACCTGCCACTGTGGAGACAGCAGAAGAGGTATTTCCTCCAATACACTATGCCTGTGGTGTGTGTTGAGGATCCGAAGCTCCTTTCTGTCCCCCCCCCCAGTCTCCTGGAGGCGGAGCTTACTGGAACTACTGTCGGGAGGGCTGTTCACACTGCATGCAGGGAGAGGTGAGTCTCTGTGGGTGGAAAGCTGTAAACTTTCAGGAGGATTTGTTTCCCTGATGCAGTGAAGGTGACATTAGAATCGGAAGAGATAGTGAGTGTGTGTGGGGGTGGGGGGGTGGGGGTGGGGAGTCTGCAGCCCGATCACAGCTGACAATCGATAGATATCCCACCCAGGCCTGAACACTTGTCAGTACAAAAACCAATCTGCTGGGAGCCAGATATTGGTAATAGGTCTACAAATGAGAAACACAAAGGGGGTTCTCTCTGATATAATCAGAACCTAAGTGGGACCACACATAGAATGTAAAAATCAAATAAATAAATGAAATAAGTAAATAAAGTGGGGTGTCTCTGCCAGGTGTTTACTTGGCTTTAGCAATAGCCTTCAGAAGGTGATAGTGATAATGGACGTAAAGTGAGTGAAGGATTTAGTAGGAATACATTAATTAGTTGAAATAAATAAGTAATATGAATTTTCCAATTCCGGCTCGGCCGGGTGTTTACTAGCAGAGGATTAGCTATTGGAAGTAAATTGATGCTACCAATGTGGTGCTGTAAGAGATGCAGTGTAAACAAAGTAAAAAACAATGAATTACAATGGATTGGGATGTTGTCTCGGCCGGGTGTTTACTAAACCGAACTGGAATTATACTCGGTCCCAAACAGTTAGAAAAAAGTGTTTACGTGATCCGTAATACACTCTGACAATGTACATCAAATGTTCAGCATAAAAATTGAAGTTGATAAAATGAAGTGAAGATCAATGGTGACAATCCAGAATATAGTGACAGAATAAATTGGTGACTTTGCTGCAGTGCTTGTTCTAGTAGCCTGTGCCGTGAATGTGATTATCCGTGATTGTTTATGATGTTGCACTCACCAGATTCTTCATACCCTCAGGGGGTATGGTGCAGTCACAGTATATGCCACTGTGTAGCAATCTCAGGAATCCAGGGTGGCTCCTTTGGTCCCTTGTGGTTCTCCGAGAAGGTGAGGGTTATGGAAAGGAAAAAAGGATACCCATAGTGTGAACCCGTAAAAAAAATTGGTTTATTGATATAGCGGGAAAAAGGGTACTCACATAGTATTAGACAATAAAAAGCATTAAAATGGCGCTTGGCCAGTGAAGAGCGATCCAAGGTTCAGGAAGTGATGAAGCGACGTGATCCAAGGTCGGAGTCACGTCGCTTCATCACTTCCTGAATCTTGGATCGCTCTTCACTGGCCAAGCGCCATTTTAATGCTTTTTATTGTCTAATACTATGTGAGTACCCTTTTTCCCGCTATATCAATAAACCAATTTTTTTTACGGGTTCACACTATGGGTATCCTTTTTTCCTTTCCATAACCCTCACCTTCTCGGAGAACCACAAGGGACCAAAGGAGCCACCCTGGATTCCTGAGATTGCTACACAGTGGCATATACTGTGACTGCACCATACCCCCTGAGGGTATGAAGAATCTGGTGAGTGCAACATCATAAACAATCACGGATAATCACATTCACGGCACAGGCTACTAGAACAAGCACTGCAGCAAAGTCACCAATTTATTCTGTCACTATATTCTGGATTGTCACCATTGATCTTCACTTCATTTTATCAACTTCAATTTTTATGCTGAACATTTGATGTACATTGTCAGAGTGTATTACGGATCACGTAAACACTTTTTTCTAACTGTTTGGGACCGAGTATAATTCCAGTTGGGTTTAGTAAACACCCGGCCGTGACAACATCCCAATCCATTGTAATTCATTGTTTTTTACTTTGTTTACACTGCATCTCTTACAGCACCACATTGGTAGCATCAATTTACTTCACAGCACTTCCAATAGCTAATCCTCTGCTAGTAAACACCCGGCCGAGCCGGAATTGGAAAATTCATATTACTTATTTATTTCAACTAATTAATGTATTCCTACTAAATCCTTCACTCACTTTACGTCCATTATCACTATCACCTTCTGAAGGCTATTGCTAAAGCCAAGTAAACACCTGGCAGAGACACCCCACTTTATTTACTTATTTCATTTATTTATTTGATTTTTACATTCTATGTGTGGTCCCACTTAGGTTCTGATTATATCAGAGAGAACCCCCTTTGTGTTTCTCATTTGTAGACCTATTACCAATATCTGGCTCCCAGCAGATTGGTTTCACGTAAGAGCAGCGCCACCACTACACCCCTCATTTTTTTCATATCCTTGCTCCACCGAATTAGGAGGCAGCAATAAGTAGAGGCAGCAGCTCTGACTACTACGTTGTGTTTGAAGTCCTTTTGCGCGGAGTCACCTACCTTCCTTCACTTGTCAGTACAAACATCCCCAAATCCTCAGTCCAGACAATCTGAAGTCATTTATGACCATTCATGTAACCTGTGTGTGTGGTCTGATTGTACAGACTCAGTGTACGTTAAAGTCCGGTATGGGTACCGGCGCCCATAAAAAAGATGGCTACGAGCCGGCCATACAACAGCGCATGCGCCGTTCCGAAGCCGGCCGAGCTCAGGGAAACTTGTTCGCGCCGGGCGGCGCACGCGCAGTAACGTGATGGCGCCGCTGGTGCCATTTTTGAATACACCACCCCCAGCGACTCCATGCCATGCACTCATCATAGGTGGAGCCGGAGGAGAGAGCGGAGCACTGACAGGGGTGGGGAGGACAGACAGACTCAAGGTGAGTGAAACTGGGGGGGGGACGAGGGGACAGCGAGTGAGCCTGGAGTCCTGGACATTACTGGGAGCGTGAAGCCGTGCCATGCAGGGGACACAGAGACTGATGTGCTCTGTCCACCATATTACTTCTCAAAATCATCAGTGTGCTGTGTCCTCCTCCTGTGGGGACTGACTGTCCCTGCAGACAAAAAGGGAATCCAACGAAAGATTTGCCAACTTTTATTGCAAATTTATTAGAGCATTTTCGGCTATTATTGCACCAATCACCCAGCTAACCAAACATGGGATTCGCTTCCATTGGTCCCCTGAGGCTCAAAAAGACTTCGAGGTCCTTAAGGGTCTCTTTACCTCTGCTTCCGTTTTAAAACATCCAGATTCCTCCTTGCCATTTGTACTTGAGGTGAATACCTCCGAAATTGCAGTAGGAGCAATACTGTCCCAAAGACAAGGAACCAGGGCCTTGCTTCACCCAGTAGCCTTCTTCTCCCGCAAGCTATCAGCAGCAGAGAAGAACTACGACGTGGGAGATCGAGAGTTTCTGGCGATTAAGTCTGCACTGGAAGAGTGGCGTTATCTGCTAGAAGGAGCTGCCCATCCAATCCTGATATTCACCGACCACAAGAACCTGGAATATCTGAAAGCTACAAAAAAGATTAAAACCACGACAGGCCAGGTGGGCACTCTTCTTCTCCAGATTCTCCTTTCGTGTCACATATCGCCCTGGTTTCAAAAACGTTAAACCCGATGCCCTGTCTCGGATGTTCCACAAATCCAAGGAAGTCTCTCAGATACTATCCTGGCTCCTGGAAATTTTCTCTTACTTCAAGAAGACCTGCTTTCTCGAATCAAACAAGCTTCCACAGGGCAGACGCCCCTTTCTGAACCAGAATTACAGGCTAAAGATGGGCTGCTTTGGTACCAGGACAAGATCTACATTCCCGGAAACCTAAGAATATCCGTGCTGGAACTTTGTCACAACCATGCACTAGCCGGGCACTTTGGCATAGCCAAGACCACCGATCTAGTACAGCGCACCTTCTGGTGGCCTCGGTTACGTGAGGACTGTAAGAGATTTGTTGACTCTTGCACAACTTGCACCCGAAACAAGGGCTATAGAACCAAGGCCTGGGGGCTGCTAAGACCCTTGGCCGTCCCAGACAGACCGTGGAAGATGTTGTCCATTGACTTCATTGTTGAATTACCCCTGACAGAGAATCATACCACTATCTTCGTGGTAGTCGATCGTCTGTCAAAGATGGTACATTTTGTTCCGATGAAGGGTACTCCCTCAGCCCCTGAAACAGCACAGGTATTTATCAAAGAGATCATCAGACTCCACGGGGTTCCAGCCAACATTGTCTCCGATCGGGGGGTACAATTTACCTCCCGGTTCTGGAGGTCCCTCTGCAAGGCTCTGGATATAGAATTATCATTTTCCTCTGCTTATCATCCCCAGACCAATGGGCAAACCGAGAGGACTAACCAGACCCTCGAGCAGTATCTGCTCTGTTTCTCCTCGTTTGCCCAAAACGACTGGATCTCCCTACTCCCGTTGGCCGAATCCGCCTACAATAATTCCATTCACTCCGCCACCAAGCAGACTCCATTCTTCGCCAACTATGGTTTTCATCCTGCATTTTTGCCCCATTCCCTTCCCGAATGTACGGTGCCAGCTGTCCTGGAAAAAATAAACTTTTTCTCTTCCAACAACCAACTCTTACAGGAAACCATGACTAGGACTCAGGAACACAATAAAATAACCTACGACAAGAAAAGACGGGGTGAATTAGCGCTGGTACCCGGCGACCTGGTATGACTATCCACTGTAAACTTGAGGATGGCATGTCCTTCTAAGAAGCTGGGCCCCAAGTTCTTAGGGCCATTTCCTGTTAGAAGGAAGATCAACGGAGTGGCTTATGAACTGGAGCTTCCTCATTCTCTAAAGATCCATCCGGTTTTCCATGTTTCTCTGTTGAAACCTTCTGTTCCCAATCCATTCCCAGGTCGAAGCCCGGCTCTCCCTGATCCTGTCATTGTAGACGGGGAGGAGGAATTTGAAGTGGAGGCTATTCTGGATTTCAGGAGGAGAAATAACCAGAACCAATTCCTGATTAAATGGAAGGGGTACGGACCCGAAGAAAATTATTGGGAACCTGAGGGAAACATCCATGCTAATGCCGCGTACACACGATCATTTTTCACGTCGTGAAAAATTACATTTCTTTTTTCAACAAGAAAAACGACCGTGTGTGGTCTTTTTGTCATTTTTCCCGACGTGAAAAATGGCATTAAAAACGACGAGAAAAATTAGAACATGCTCTAATTTTTCTCGTCGTTTTTCCCGTCATTTTTTCCCGCAGCAGTTTTCCCATAGGGAAACACTGCCACGGAGCCTACACACGGTCGTTTTTCTCGACAAGAGAAAAAATGACGGGAAAAACGACCGTGTGTGGGGGAACAAGCCGTTCCCTACTTTTTCATGTCATGATTCACGGCGGTTTTTTAACCGCTGTGAATCACGATCGTGTGTACGCGGCATTAGAGTCTGGTACAGTCATTTAAAAGGTCTCACCCTGAAAAGTTCGCCCGGGTGGGCATCCGGAGGCTGCCCCTTGGGGGGGGGGCAATGTCATGAAGATCCTGCCAGAAACAGACGCCTCAGACTCCCTGGTTCTCGCTCGCGGGCACGACCGCGCATGCTCCGCGGTTGGCGCCAGACGGGCTATTTAAACCTGCCACTCACAGACAGTCCCTGCTGTCTGCTCTACAGCGTTGTGTATCTGAAACCTGATCTGAGACTTTACCTGTGATAGACCCGGCTTGCCTGTGACCATTCCAGCCTTATGCCTGCACCTGACCCATGGCCTATTGTGACGTCTCCTCTGCCTGTCCCCTCTGTACCTTGCTGCCAGCCTGTTAATCGACCCGGCTTATCTGACTATTCCTACTGTTCCTGGTTCCAGTCCAGTCTGCTGAAGCTGTTCCAGTCTGCTAAGCCATCCAGCCTGCTGAAGCTTCCTGTTGTTCCTGGTTCCTATCCAGTCTGCTGAGCTTCCTGTTGTTCCTGGTTCCTATCCAGTCTGCTGAGCTTCCTGTTGTTCCTGGTTCCAGTACTTCCTGTTGTTCCTGGTTCCAGTACTTCCTGTTGTTCCTGGTTCCTATCCAGTCTGCATAGCTTCCTGTTGTTCCTGGTTCCGGTACTTCCTGTTGTTCCTGGTTCCTGTTCAGTCTGTTGAAGCTTCCTGTTGTTCCTGGTTCCATTCCAGTCTCCAAGCTGCTCCGGCTCCTGTCTTCCAGTTCCTGCAGAGACGTTGGACTACCACCACCTTTGTTGATCCTGCCAGGCACTTGTACCACTCCTCACTTCCGCGCCTTCTGTTGCCTTACCAGGGGCCGCAAGTGGGAGCCGTAAGGTAGGCCTTCCTCTGCAATATCGGGATCATCACCGCCAGGTACGTGACACCTCTCCTGTACATACTGCCCCCATCATACCCTCCACACTCCTCTCCTGTACATACTGCCCCCATCATACCCTCCACAATCCTCTCCTGTACATACCGCCCCCATCATACCCTCCACACTCCTCTCCTGTACATACCGCCCCCATCATACCCTCCGCACTCCTCTCCTGTACATACCGCCCCCATCATACCCTCCGCACTCCTCTCCTGTACATACTGCCCCCATCATACCCTCCGCACTCCTCTCCTGTACATACTGCCCCCATCATACCCTCCGCACTCCTCTCCTGTACATACCGCCCCCATCATCCCCTCCGCACTCCTCTCCTGTACATACTGCCCCCATCATACCCTCCACACTCCTCTCCTGTACATACTGCCCCCATCATACCCTCTGCACTCCTCTCCTGCAGATTCAGATATAAAGGGGAACTCCTGTAATAAACTCCATATGATTAGAAATGTTATTTAATCACAACATTGCTGTGCATTGCTTTGTACAGGAAATACATTGAATGTACTACAAAAAATAAAAATTGGCGTGCGCTGCTGAAGTGTTGGGGTTTGGCTTGACGAAAAGGTGGCAACCCTAGTTGTACTTGGAGTGTGAACCCAACCCTGCAAGACTACAGTGCTAATTACTGAGACGCTGGGTACAAGCCACGCCCCCTGTGATTACATCACATCCATGAATAGTCGGAGGAATTATCTAGGGTGACCGGCTCAGAAGAGGACACTCCTCCATGCAGCTTTCTGTAATACTCTGCGAGAGATGAACAGAAAGTACAAAGATTGCAGATTTTCCACTGCTGATCACTCTGTATGGAATGTATGGAAAGGGATTTCTACACACAAAGCTTTTCTACAGGAAGCATTTCCGGGATCTCCTGTATGGAGCCGAGTTCCATCGTATTCCCAGTCACATGTACTAACAGGGTGGGCTTTGTGGGATTATTTAAAGGTACAGTCCACCCAATAGAGATATTTTATAGATAGGTGGAGCCCAGTGGGTGGAGTCAGCCCCCGACTTCCCATATGTCCTAGGTGCCCCGACAGTGAGATCTCCCGGAATTCCCAACTCCCAAATACGTTTTGGCTGCCCCCGCCCACCCATGTGTGTCCCGGCTCCGCCTCCTACATTCCCCATGAAATAAATATGATAATGCAACCAGGAAAATGGGTGCGCCCCCCTAACAGGAGGACCCCGGAATATCCCCCGATGAGGTTGCCCCCTAACAGGAGGACCCCGGAATATCCCCCGATGAGGGCACCCCCTTACAGGAGGACCCCGGAATTTTCTGGGCGGAATGCGGCTTCAGAGCGACATTCAGGAACTCACCAGGACTGACATAAAACTCAGAATTCTGTGGAGACTTCGCAGTTCTGCTGAACAGGCAATTCCCGGAGGATATTCCGCTTTACGGGATTCCATGTACACCGCGCCAAAGAAGAGAAAAATACAAAGGAACAAAAAAACACCAAAAATAGAGAGAAGAGACAACATGGCTGCCACCCCCCTCCTCCACTGTCCTTCCAAAGTCCTCCAACCTCCTCCACCGTCCTTCCAAAGTCCTCCAACCTCCTCCCAACTCCTCCAACCTCCTCCACCGT
This sequence comes from Rana muscosa, assembly GCA_029206835.1. Taxonomy (NCBI): domain Eukaryota; kingdom Metazoa; phylum Chordata; class Amphibia; order Anura; family Ranidae; genus Rana; species Rana muscosa. Next base: position 193,653 of record JARGYO010000741.1, read on the forward strand.
CCTTCCAAAGTCCTCCAACCTCTTCCCAACTTCGGATCACCTCCCCCTTCCTGGGCTCTGCACAATGAACTTTATACTTTGTCCATTCCAGGATCACCCGTCATCGCCCCCTACCAGATATAGACATGTACTGCAGATTATCAAAAAATGACAAAATAAAAAAATATCACCAATCAGAGTTATTCAAGTTGTCATGTGCGGCGCTCCGATCAATAATTCCATTGATAAGGTTCCCTGTTGTCCCAAAGACATCGGTAATAAAAAGACACCCAATCTATGAAATATATCCTCAGGGGAAAGATCAATTTTTTCACATGCCAGATAAACACAATGTTGTGTGTGGAATGTGCACCTTCCTCCAGATCACTTCAGACAGATGTTTGAAAACTCCCCATAGGGATTTCACTCACCAGAAATCAGAAGGTAACCGGCCTCATATGAAATCCAAAACGGAGACCCGGAAGAGGGCGGAGCCTCCTGATAATAGTATGGGGGGGGGGGGGGAGAACTCCACATAGTACAGTATATGTATCTCTGTATTCAGCTTATTTTCATACAAAGACGATCTCATCCGTCTTCAGCCTCTGACAGCTTCTTGTGGATCAAATAACTTGATGTTACAAGACTGAGATCAGTCAGTTACCAGCGGTAATTCTCTATCAAAAGGACACCCACAGGAGGCTCCGCCCTCTTCCGGATCTCCGTTTCGGATTTCATATGAGGCCAGTTACTAGGGATGAGCTCCGCGTTCGAGTCGAACATCTACTGTTCGATCGTTCGACGAAGATCGAACGTTTTGGGTCGTTCGCGCCAAATTCGAGTGACGCGAACGGCCCAGAATACACTGCGCCATCGCAGTGCTATCCCGGCGCTGTGATTGGCCAATCACAGCACCGGCAGCTAGGAGAGACATAATTGGCCACAGGCAGGATGCCTGTGGCCAATTATAGCTAAGGGGGTTTAGTACACGCCCCACACTATAAAAGGCCGCCAGTGCGGGGGCCTTGTGTAGTGTGTTCCGGCGTGCAGGGAAAGAGTTACATAGGCAGGGACAGTGTCAGTGATATTTTTGCTAAGCCTCCTGCACATTATACACCTGAAGCTACCCCTTATTGCTGGTTTTCCCATCTCCCTGCAGGCCATTAGAATGTCTGGAAGGCAAACAAGGAGAGGCAGACAGTCAGGAGCCAAAAAAAGAGGGCAAGCAGGCTCTGTGTCTAGAGACAACAGTGCTGGTCGTGGACGCGGTGCATCGCCATCAGCACGTGGCCATGGGACACGCTTGTCCTTCTTTTTGGCAGCTGGACGTGTTGAGCCGCATCATGCCGAAGACTTGGTAGAGTGGATGACCAAGCCCTCCTCATCCTCCTCATCCTCTCTCACCCAGGCTCAGGGTACTGGGAAAGCAGCTGCCAAAGCGTCCTCTTCCCTGGTATCAATGTCAGACTCATCATCAGTCACTCCTTCCCTAGACCCACCATGTCCTCCTCCTGAGGAGTCCCCCGAACTGTTTGAGCACAGTGTTGGGTACATGCTCCAGGAGGATGCCCAGCGTTTCGAAGGATCTGATGATGATACCCAGCTAGAGGAAGGCAGTAGCGTGAGAGCAGACAGAGGGGATGCTCAAGAAGGACACCAATCTGGCAGTCATGTTCCAGCAGCTGCAGCATACTGCCAGATTGGCTCCAGTGATGAGGAGGGAGGGGATGATGAGGTCACTGACTCCACGTGGGTGCCTAATAGGAGAGAGGAGGAGGAGGAGGATGAGGAGGAGGCACATCTCCTACGAGGCAGGATGCCCTTGAGTGGCCAGCGTAAGGGCAGCACACCGACGGAATCACACCGCAGAGCTCCGCCTGTGCAGGGCGCTGCCTCTGCCCGTCATTCAAAAAGTTCTTTGGTGTGGGCCTTTTTTGAGTCGAGTGCATCAGATCGCACAGCTGCTGTTTGCAACATATGTCTCAAGCGTATATCGCGTGGCCAAAACATCAGCCGCTTGGGTACCACATGCCTGACCAGACATATGTTGACCTGCCATGCAGCTCGTTGGCAAGCCTACCTCAAAGACCCACACCAAAGAACAAAGCGGACCTCTCCTTGCACCGCATCAGCTGGGATCTCCAACCCCACTATACCTTCAGTCCTCTCTGAAACATGCACTGAGAGGAATGAAGGTGTAGAATTAGGTGTGTCACAGCCAAGTACTTGCGGCCACTCTGCTAGCAGTACACCGACGTCCGATTCTAGCAGGCAAATTTCCCTGCCCCAGCTGCTGGACCGTCGAAAGAAGTTCACTCCCAGCCATCCACATGCCCAGCGGTTGAATGCTAGCTTGGCTAAATTGCTAGCGCTTCAACTGCTGCCTTTTCAGTTGGTAGACTCGGCCCCCTTCCGTGAGTTTGTGCAATGTGCGGTTCCTCAGTGGCAGGTTCCCAAACGCCACTTTTTCTCACGGAAGGCTATTCCGGCTCTCTACCGGCATGTGGAAGGCAATGTCTTGGCCTCGCTGGACAGGGCGGTCAGCGGTAAGGTGCATATTACCGCTGACTCATGGTCCAGCAGGCATGGACAGGGACGTTACCTTTCTTTCACGGCCCATTGGGTCACTCTTTTGGCAGCTGGGAAGGATGCAGGACAAGGTGCAGTAGTGTTGGAGGTTGTCCCACCGCCACGCCTCCAAAATGCTACTACTGGTTGTGACACACCTCTCTCCTCCACCCCCTCCTCTTCTTCTTCCTCCATGGCCTCTTCCTGTGGTTTGTCCTATGAACCAGCGGTGCTCCGTAGCCGTTCACGGGGCTACGCAAGTACGCAGGCAAAAAGATGCCATGCCGTGCTTGCGCTGGTGTGTTTGGGGGACAGGAGCCACACTGGGGCAGAGGTTCTGTCTGCTCTGCAGGGGCAGGCCGAGAGGTGGTTGACGCCACGCCAGCTAAAGCCAGGAATGGTAGTTTGCGACAATGGCACCAACCTCCTCTCCGCCCTCCGACAGGGACAACTGACCCATGTGCCCTGTGTGGCTCACGTCCTTAACCTGGTGGTGCAGCGGTTCTTGGGCAGGTACCCGGGCTTACGGGATGTCCTGAGGCAGGCCTGGAAAGTCTGTGTGCATTTCCGCAGATCTTATAATGCCAGTGCTCGCCTGGCTGAGCTGCAAAAGGAGTTGAACCTGCCCAAGAACCGCCTTATATGTGACATGCCCACCAGGTGGAACTCAACGTTGGCCATGCTGCAGCGGCTGCACACGCAGCAGAGGGCCATCAATGAGTACCTGTGCGACTACGGCACCAGGACAGGGTCAGGGGAGCTCAGGTTTTTTTCACCACGCCAGTGGGGCATGATCAGGGATGCATGCACTGTCCTGGCACCATTTGAGGAGGCCACGAGGATGGTGAGCAGTGACAGTGCATGCATCAGTGACACTGTACCTCTTGTCCACCTGTTGGAGCACACGCTGCGTGGAATAATGGACAGGGCACTTGAGGCAGAACAGAGGCAGGAAGAGGAGGACTTCCTTGCCTCTGAAGGCCCCCTTTACCCAGACAGTGTTCCTTCTGTCCCACCCATCGCACAGGAAGAGGAGGAGGAGGATTGTGTCAGCATGGAGGTGGAGCCTGGCACTCAGCATCATCAGCAGCAGTCTTTTAGGGATGATTTACAGTCCCAAGAAACCAGTGGACTTGTACATGGCTGGGAGGAGGTGGCTGCGGATCATGTCGTCCTTAGTGACCCAGAGGACTCCGGAGCGAATGCCTCAGCAAACCTACGCTGCATGGCCTCCCTGATCCTGCAAAGTCTGCGGAAGGATCCTCGTATTCTTCGGATCAAGGAGAGGGACCATTACTGGCTGGCCACTCTCCTTGATCCACGGTACAAGGGTAAGGTTGCGGACCTTATCTTACCGTCGCAGAGGGAGCAGAGGATGAGACAACTCCGGGAGGCCTTGCAGAAAGGTCTGTGCAATGCGTTCCCAGAAACTGGGAGGTTACAAACTCCTGGTCCTGGACAACGAGTTGCTGAGGCTTCGGCCAGTCAAAGAAGGAGCGGTGGGGAAGGTGGCCGTCTGACCGATGCGTTCAGACAATTCTTTAGTCCGCAGCCCCAAAGTATGATCGGTTCCAGCAACCATCGCCAGCGTCTGATAAACGTGGTGCAGGAATATCTAGGGGCAAGGTCAGACTTGGACACCTTCCCCACCGAAAATCCTCTGGCTTACTGGGTCTTGAGGATGGATCACTGGCCAGAGCTTGCACAGTATGCAATTGAGCTACTGGCCTGTCCTGCATCCAGCGTTCTTTCAGAACGCACATTCAGTGCTGCTGGAGGATTTGTCACGGATCACAGGGTGCGCCTGTCCACCGACTCTGTTGATCGACTGACCTTCATAAAGATGAACCAGTCTTGGATCACCACCAGCTACCAAACACCTGAAGCTGATATAACAGACTAATTTATTTTCAAATGTCACATCCCTTCAAGACTGATGCTGATGCTGAGAGTTTGTCCTGTTATGTTGACTGACTATCCTCCTCCTCCTCAATGATCCGATTGATGATGATAGCTTGGAAGAACATTTTTGTTTCTGGGTGCCGCCACCAGTGGCTAAGGCCCAATTTTTCAGCCCCTGTTTAACAGGGGTGTGTTATTACAATTTTTTATGCAATGCTTTGCAGCAGAACTCCAGGACCAGACATTACATTAAAGCCGCAAGCAGTTTTAAATGGCTTTTTTTTCCTTTAGAAGTGTCATTTTGTGCAGGGACAGTTCTAAACACGGGAAACACGTGGCACTTCACAGGCATACTTTAGACACCCCCCAGGTACGATATTTAAAGGAATATTTGACTTTTTTTTTTTCACTTTATGCATCATTAAAATGACTGCTCCCGAAAAACGTCCGTTTTTAAAACTTCTTTTTGCATTGATACATGTCCCCTGGTGCAGAACCCGGGTTCCCAAACCCTTTTTAGGACAATAACATGGATAATAGTCGTTATAATTAGCACTTTAGAATTCGAACGTTCGCATCCATTGTATTTAATAGGGTTCTAATGTTCGTACGAACTTTCGGTCCGTTCGCGGGTTCTGGTGCGAACCGAACCCGGGGGTGTTCGGCTCATCACTACATACACAGAATACACATACACACACTACCGGTTACCTTCTGATTTCTGGTGAGTGAAATCCCTATGGGGAGTTATGTAACACCTGTCTGAAGTGATCTGGAGGAAGGAGCACATTCCACACACAACATTGTGATTATATGTGGAAAATATGTGATCTTTCCCCTGAGGATTTATTTCATAGATTGGGTGTCTTTTTATTACCGATGTCTTTGGGACAACAGGGAACCTTATCCATCGGATCGGAGCGCCGCACATGACACCTTCAATAACTCTGATTGGTGATATTTTTTATTTTGTCATTTTTTGAAAATCTGTTTCTTTGTGACTGAAGCTGAAAAAATCCACAATTCTGTCTGATAGGAAATCCAAATCACTTCCATCAGTAATATATTTTCTTATTTGTGTTTCTATTTCCTGCAGATTATCTCACCACCCCCATCCCTCCCATCCATCCATCCCATCCCATCCATCCCATCCCTCCCATCCATCCATCCCATCCCATCCATCCCATCCCTCCCATCCATTCATCTCACCACCCCCATCCCTCCCATCCATCCCTCCCATCCATTCATCTCACCACCCCCATCCCTCCCATCCATCCCATCCCATCCATCCCTCCCATCCATTCATCTCACCACCCCCATCCCTCCTATCCATCCCATCCATCCCATCCATCCCATCCATCCCATCCCTCCCATCCCTCCCATCCATTCATCTCACCACCCCCATCCTTCCCATCCATCCCATCCATCCATCCCATCCCTCCCATCCCTCCCATCCATTCATCTCACCACCCCCATCCCTCCCATCCATCCCATCCCATCCCTCCCATCCATTCATCTCACCACCCCAACCCTTCACAATGTGTCCCTCCCATCCATCCCATCCAACCCATTCCTCCCTCCCATCCATCCCATCCATCCATCCCTCCCTTCCATCCATTCATCTCACCACCCCCAACCCTTCACAATGTGTCCCTCCCATCCATCCCATCCATACATCCCATCCCTCCCTCTCATCCATCCCATCCCTCCCTCCCATCCATCCCATCCATCCCATTCCTCCCTCCCATCCATTCATCTCACCAACCCCAACCCTTCACAATGTGTCCCTCCCATCCATCCCATCCCTCCCTCCCTTCCATCCATTCATCTCACCACCCCCAACCCTTCACAATGTGTCCCTCCCATCCATCCCATCCATCCATCCCATCCATCCCTCCCTTCCATCCATTCATCTCACCACCCCCAACCCTTCACAATGTGTCCCTCCCATCCATCCCATCCATACATCCCATCCCTCCCATCCATCCCATCCCTCCCTCTCATCCATCCCATCCATCCCATTCCTCCCTCCCATCCATTCATCTCACACCCCCAACCTTTCACAATGTGTCCCTCCCATTCCTCCCATCCATCCCTCCCATCTATCCCATCCCATCCCTCCCTCCCATCCATTCATCTCACCACCCCCAACCCTTCACAATGTGTCCCTCCCATCCATCCCATCCATCCCATTCCTCCCTCCCATCCATCCCATCCATCCATCCCTCCCTTCCATCCATTCATCTCACCACCCCAACCCTTCACAATGTGTCCCTCCCATCCATCCCATCCATCCCATTCCTCCCTCCCATCCATCCATTCCTCCCTTCCATCCATTCATCTGACCACCCCCAACCCTTCACAATGTGCCCCTCCCATCCATCCCTCCCATCCATCCCATCCATCCATCCCTCCCATCCATTCATCTCGCCATCCCCAACCCTTCACAATGTGCCCCTCCCATCCATCCCTCCCATCCATCCCATCCATCTATCCCTCCCATCCATTCATCTCGCCATCCCCAACCCTTCACAATGTGCCCCTCCCATCCATCCCTCCCATCCATCCCATCCTTCCCATCCCTCCCATCCATCCCATCTCTCCCTCCCATCCATTCATCTCACCACCCCCAACCCTTCACAATGTGTCCCTCCCATCCATCCCATCCATCCCATCCCTCCCTCCCATCCATTCATCTCACCACCCCCAACCCTTCACAGTGAGATGAATGGATGGGAGGGAGGGATGGGATGGGATAGATGGGAGGGATGGATGAGAGGAATGGGAGGGACACATTGTGAAGGGTTGTGGGTGGTGAGATGAATGGATGGGATGGATGGGATGGATGGGAGGGATGGATGGGAGGGATGGATGGGAGAGACACATTATGAAGGGTTGGGGGTGGTGAGATGAATGGATGGGATGGATGGGAGGGATGGATGGGAGGGATGGGATGGATGGGATGGATGGGAGGGACACATTGTGAAGGGTTGGGGGTGGTGAGATGAATGGATGGGAGGGATGGATGGGATGGATGGGAGGGAGGGATGGGATGGATGGGATCCCATCCATCCATCCCATCCCTCCCATCCATTCATCTCACCACCCCCAACCTTTCACAATGTGTCCCTCCCATCCATCCCATTCCTCCCTCCCATCCATCCCATCCATCCCTCCCTTCCATCCATTCATCTGACCACCCCCAACCCTTCACAATGTGTCCCTCCAATCTATCCCATCCATCCATCCATCCCATCCATTCATCTCACCATCCCCAACCCTTTACAATGTGTCCCTCCCATCCCTCCCATCCATCCATCCATCCATCCCTCCCTCCCATCCATTCATCTCACCACCCCCCACCCTTCACAATGTGTCCCTCCCATCCATCTCATCCCATCCATCCCATCCATCCCTCCCATCTATCCCATCCCATCCCTCCCTCCCATCCATTCATCTCACCACCCCCAACCCTTCACAATGTGTCCCTCCAATCTATCCCATCCATCCATCCATCCCATCCATTCATCTCACCATCCCCAACCCTTCACAATGTGTCCCTCCCATCCCTCCCATCCATCCATCCATCCATCCCTCCCTCCCATCCATTCATCTCACCACCCCCAACCCTTCACAATGTGTCTCTCCCATCCATCCCATCCCATTCCTCCCACCCATCCATCTCATCCCATCCATCCCATCCATCCCTCCCTCCCATCCATTCATCTCACCACCCCCAACCCTTCACAATGTGTCCCTCCCATCCATCCCATCCATCCCATCCCTCCCTCCCATCCATCCCATCCATCCCATCCCATCCATCCCTCCCTCCCATCCATTCATCTCACCACCCCCCACCCTTCACAATGTGTCCCTCCCATCCCTCCCATCCATCCCATCCATCCATCCCTCCCATCCATTCATCTCACCACCCCCAACCCTTCACAATGTGTCCCTCCCATCCATCCCATCCATCCCATCCCTCCCTCCCATCCATTCATCTCACCACCCCCAACCCTTCACAATGTGTCCCTCTCATCCATCCCTCCCATCCATCCCATCCCTCCCTCCCATCCATTCATCTCACCACACCCACCCTTCACAATGTGTCCCTCCCATCCATCTCATCCCATCCATCCCATCCCTCCCTCCCATCCATTCATCTCACCACCCCCAACCCTTCACAATGTGTCCCTCCCATCCATCCCATCCATCCCTCCCATCCATCCCATCCATCCATCCCTCCCATCCATTCATCTCACCACCCCCAACCCTTCACAATGTGTCCCTCCAATCTATCCCATCCATCCATCCCATCCATTCATCTCACCACCCCCAACCCTTCACAATGTGTCCCTCCCATCCATCCCATCCCTCCCTCCCATCCATCCCATCCCTTCCTCTCATCCATCCCATCCATCCCATCCCTCCCTCCCATCAATCCCATCCCTCCATCTCATCCATCCCATTCATCCCATCCCTCCCTCCCTTCCATCCATTCATCTCACCACCCTCAACCCTTCACAATGTGTCCCTCCCATCCATCCATCCATCCATCCATCCCATCCATCCCATCCATCCCTTCCCTCCCATCCATCCCATCCCATCCGTCCCATCCATCCCATCCTTCCATCCCATCCCTCCCTCCCATCCATTCATCTCACCACCCCCAACCCTTCACAATGTGTCCCTCCCATCCATCCCATCCCTCCCATCCATATATCCCTCCCTCCCTCCCATCCATCCCATCCCTCCCATCCATCCCATCCATCCCATCCATTCATCTCACCACCCCCAACCCTTCACAATGTGTCCCTCCCATCCATCCCATCCATCCCATCCCTCCCTCCCATCCATTCATCTCACCACCCCCAACCTTTCACAATGTGTCCCTCCCATTCCTCCCATCCATCCCTCCCATCTATCCCATCCATCCATCCCTCCCATCCATTCATCTCAACACCCCCAACCTTTCACAATGTGTCCCTCCCATCCATCCCATCCATCCCTCCCATCCATCCCATCCCATCCATCCATCCATCCATCCCATCCCTCCCTCCCATCCGTTCATCTCACCACCCCCAACCTTTCACAATGTGTCCCTCCCATCCATCCCATCCCTCCCATCCCTCCCTCCCATCCATTCATCTCACCACTCCCATCCCTTACATCCCATCCATCCATCCATCCATCCATCCATCCCATCCATCCATCCCTCCCTTCCATCCATTCATCTCACCACCCCCAACCCTTCACAATGTGTCCCTCCCATCCATCCCATCCATCCCATTCCTCCCTCCCATCCATCCCATCCATCCATCCATCCCTCCCTTCCATCCATTCATCTCACCACCCCCAACCCTTCACAATGTGTCCCTCCCATCCATCCCATCCATCCATCCCATCCCTCCCTCTCATCCATCCCATCCCTCCCTCCCATCCATCCCATCCATCCCATCCCTCCCATCCATTTATCTCATCACCCCCAACCCTTCACAATGTGTCCCTCCCATCCATCCCATCCATCCCATTCCTCCCTCCCATCCATCCCATCCATCCATCCATCCCTCCCTTCCATCCATTCATCTCACCACCCCCAACCCTTCACAATGTGTCCCTCCCATCCATCCCATCCCTCCCTCTCATCCATCCCATCCATCCCATCCCTCCCTCCCTCCCATCCATCCCATCCCTCCCTCTCATCCATCCCATCCATCCCATCCCTCCCTCCCTTCCATCCATTCATCTCACCACCCCCAACCCTTCACAATGTGTCCCTCCCATCCATCCTATCCATCCATCCATCCCATCCATCCCATCCATCCATCCCTCCCTTCCATCCATTCATCTCACCACCCCCAACCCTTCACAATGTGTCCCTCCCATCCATCCATCCATCCATCCCATCCATCCCTCCCATCCCTCCCTCCCATCCATCCCATCCCATCCCTCCCATCCATCCCATCCTTCCATCCCATCCCTCCCTCCCATCCATTCATCTCACCACCCCCAACCTTTCATAATGTGTCCCTCCCATCCCTCCCATCCATCCCATCCCTCCCTCCCATCCATTCATCTCACCACCCCCAACCCTTCACAATGTGTCCCTCCCATCCATCCCATCCCTCCCATCCATTCATCCCTCCCTCCTTCCCATCCATTCATCTCACCACCCCCAACCTTTCACAATGTGTCCCTCCCATCCATCCCATCCATCCCATCCCTCCCATCCATCCCTCCCGTCCATCCCATCCATCCCATCCATTCATCTCACCACCCCCAACCATTCACAATGTGTCCCTCCCATCCATCCCATCCATCCCATCCCTCCCTCCCATCCATTCATCTCACCACCCCCAACCTTTCACAATGTGTCCCTGCCATTCCTCCCATCCATCCCTCCCATCTATCCCATCCATCCATCCCTCCCATCCATTCATCTCACCACCCCCAACCTTTCACAATGTGTCCCTCCCATCCATCCCATCCATCCCATCCATCCCATCCATCCATCCCATCCATCCCATCCATCCCATCCCATCCATCCATCCCTCCCTCCCATCCGTTCATCTCACCACCCCCAACCTTTCACAATGTGTCCCTCCCATCCATCCCATCCCTCCCATCCCTCCCTCCCATCCATTCATCTCACCACTCCCATCCCTTACATCCCTCCCATCCATCCATCCATCCATCCATCCATCCCATCCATCCATCCCTTCCATCCATTCATCTCACCACCCCACACCTTCACAATGTGTCCCTCCCATCCATCCCATCCATCCCATCCCTCCCTCCCATCCATTCATCTCACCACCCCCAACCTTTCACAATGTGTCCCTCCCATTCCTCCCATCCATCCCTCCCATCTATCCCATCCATCCATCCCTCCCATCCATTCATCTCAACACCCCCAACCTTTCACAATGTGTCCCTCCCATCCATCCCATCCATCCCTCCCATCCATCCCATCCCATCCATCCATCCATCCATCCCATCCCTCCCTCCCATCCGTTCATCTCACCACCCCCAACCTTTCACAATGTGTCCCTCCCATCCATCCCATCCCTCCCATCCCTCCCTCCCATCCATTCATCTCACCACTCCCATCCCTTACATCCCATCCATCCATCCATCCATCCATCCCATCCATCCATCCCTCCCTTCCATCCATTCATCTCACCACCCCCAACCCTTCACAATGTGTCCCTCCCATCCATCCCATCTATCCCATTCCTCCCTCCCATCCATTCCATCCATCCATCCATCCCTCCCTTCCATCCATTCATCTCACCACCCCCAACCCTTCACAATGTGTCCCTCCCATCCATCCCATCCATCCATCCCATCCCTCCCTCTCATCCATCCCATCCATCCATCCCATCCATCCCATCCCTCCCATCCATTTATCTCATCACCCCCAACCCTTCACAATGTGTCCCTCCCATCCATCCCATCCATCCCATTCCTCCCTCCCATCCATCCCATCCATCCATCCATCCCTCCCTTCCATCCATTCATCTCACCACCCCCAACCCTTCACAATGTGTCCCTCCCATCCATCCCATCCCTCCCTCCCATCCATCCCATCCCTCCCTCTCATCCATCCCATCCATCCCATCCCTCCCTCCCTCCCATCCATCCCATCCCTCCCTCTCATCCATCCCATCCATCCCATCCCTCCCTCCCTTCCATCCATTCATCTCACCACCCCCAACCCTTCACAATGTGTCCCTCCCATCCATCCTATCCATCCATCCATTCATCCCATCCATCCCATCCATCCATCCCTCCCTTCCATCCATTCATCTCACCACCCCCAACCCTTCACAATGTGTCCCTCCCATCCATCCATCCATCCATCCCATCCATCCCTCCCATCCCTCCCATCCATCCCATCCCATCCCTCCCATCCATCCCATCCCTCCCTCCCATCCATTCATCTCACCACCCCCAACCTTTCATAATGTGTCCCTCCCATCCCTCCCATCCATCCCATCCCTCCCATCCCTCCCATCCCTCCCTCCCATCCATTCATCTCACCACCCCCAACCCTTCACAATGTGTCCCTCCCATCCCTCCCATCCATACATCCCTCCCTCCTTCCCATCCATTCATCTCACCACCCCCAACCTTTCACAATGTGTCCCTCCCATCCATCCCATCCATCCCATCCCTCCCATCCATCCCTCCCGTCCATCCCATCCATCCCATCCATTCATCTCACCACCCCCAACCATTCACAATGTGTCCCTCCCATCCATCCCATCCATCCCATCCATCTATCCCATCCATCCATCCCTCCCATCCATTCATCTCACCACCCCCAACCTTTCACAATGTGTCCCTCCCATCCATCCCATCCATCCATCCCATCCATCCCATCCCATCCATCCATCCATCCATCCCTCCCTCCCATCCGTTCATCTCACCACCCCCAACCTTTCACAATGTGTCCCTCCCATCCATCCCATCCCTCCCATCCCTCCCTCCCATCCATTCATCTCACCACTCCCATCCCTTACATCCCTCCCATCCATCCATCCATCCCATCCATCCATCCCTTCCATCCATTCATCTCACCACCCCAACCCTTCACAATGTGTCCCTCCCATCCCTCCCATCCATCCCATCCATACATCCCATCCCTCCCATCCATCCCATCCCTCCCTCTCATCCATCCCATCCCTCCCTCCCATCCATCCCATCCATCCCATTCCTCCCTCCCATCCATTCATCTCACCACCTCCAACCCTTCACAATGTGTCCCTCCCATCCATCCCATCCATCCATCCCATCCCTCCCTCCCTTCCATCCATTCATCTCACCACCCCCAACTCTTCACGTGTCCCTCCCATCCATCCCATCCATCCCATCCCTCCCATCCATCCCTTCCATCCATCCCATCCATTCATCTCACCACCCCCAACCCTTCACAATGTGTCCCTCCCATCCATCCCATCCCTCCCATCCATCCCATCCATCCCTCCCTCCCATCCATTCATCTCACACCCCCAACCTTTCACAATGTGTCCCTCCCATTCCTCCAATCCATCCCTCCCATCTATCCCATCCCTCCCTCCCATCCATTCATCTCACCACCCCCAATCCTTCACAATGTGTCCCTCCCATCCATCTCATCCCATCCATCCCATCCATCCCTCCCTCCCATCCATTCATCTCACACCCCCAACCTTTCACAATGTGTCCCTCCCATTCCTCCAATCCATCCCTCCCATCTATCCCATCCCTCCCTCCCATCCATTCATCTCACCACCCCCCACCCTTCACAATGTGTCCCTCCCATCCACCTCATCCCATCCATCCCATCCCTCCCTTCCATCCATTCATCTCACCACCCCAACCCTTCACAATGTGTCCCTCCCATCCATCCCATCCATCCCATCCCTCCCATCCATCCCATCCATCCGTCCCTCCCATCCATTCATCTCACCACCCCCAACCCTTCACAATGTGTCCCTCCAATCTATCCCATCCATCCATCCCATCCATTCATCTCACCACCCCCAACCTTTCACAATGTGTCCCTCCCATCCATCCCATCCATCCCATCCCTCCCTCCCATCCATTCATCTCACCACCCCCAACCCTTCACAATGTGTCCCTCTCATCCATCCCTCCCATCCATCCCATCCCTCCCTCCCATCCATTCATCTCACCACCCCCACCCTTCACAATGTGTCCCTCCCATCCATCTCATCCCATCCATCCCATCCCTCCCTCCCATCCATTCATCTCACCACCCCCAACCCCCCTTCACAATGTGTCCCTCCCATCCATCCCATCCATCCCTCCCATCCATCCCATCCATCCATCCCTCCCATCCATTCATCTCACCACCCCCAACCCTTCACAATGTGTCCCTCCAATCTATCACATCCATCCATCCCATCCATTCATCTCACCACCCCCAACCCTTCACAATGTGTCCCTCCCATCCATCCCATCCATCGATCCCATCCCTCCCTCCCATCCATTCATCTCACCACCCCCAACCCTTCACAATGTGCCCCTCCCATCCCTCCCATCCATCCCATCCATCCCATCCATCCCTCCCATCCATCCCATCCCATCCATTCATCTCACCACCCGCAACCCTTCACAATGTGTCCCTCCCATCCATCCCATCCCTCCCATCCCTCCCTCCCATCCATCCCATCCATTCATCTCACCACCCCCAACCCTTCACAATGTGTCACTCCCATCCATCCCATCCATCCCATCCCTCCCTCCCATCCATTCATCTCACCACCCCCAACCCTTCACAATGTGTCCCTCCCATCCATCCCATCCATCCCATCCCTCCCTCCCATCCATTCATCTCACCACCCCCAACCTTTCACAATGTGTCCCTCCCATTCCTCCCATCCATCCCTCCCATCTATCCCATCCATCCATCCCTCCCATCCATTCATCTCACCACCCCCAACCTTTCACAATGTGTCCCTCCCATCCATCCCATCCCATCCATCCATCCATCCGTCCCATCCCTCCCTCCCATCCGTTCATCTCACCACCCCCAACCTTTCACAATGTGTCCCTCCCATCCATCCCATCCCTCCCATCCCTCCCTCCCATCCATTCATCTCACCACTCCCATACCTTACATCCCTCCCATCCATCCATCCATCCATCCATCCATCCCATCCATCCATCCCTCCCTTCCATCCATTCATCTCACCACCCCCAACCCTTCACAATGTGTCCCTCCCATCCATCCCATTCCTCCCTCCCATCCATCCATCCATCCCTCCCTTCCATCCATTCATCTCACCACCCCCAACCCTTTACATTGTGTCCCTCCCATCCATCCCATCCATCCCATCCCTCCCTCCCATCCATTCATCTCACCACCCCCAACCCTTCACAGTGAGATGAATGGATGGGAGGGAGGGATGGGATGGGATAGATGGGAGGGATGGATGGGAGGAATGGGAGGGACACATTGTGAAGGGTTGGGGGTGGTGAGATGAATGGATGGAAGGGAGGGATGGATGGATGGGAGGGAGGAATGGGATGGATGGGATGGATGGGAGGGACACATTGTGAAGGGTTGGGGGTGGTGAGATGAATGGATGGGATGGATGGGATGGATGGATGGGAGGGATGGGATGGATTGGAGGGATGGATGGGAGGGACACATTATGAAGGGTTGGGGGTGGTGAGATGAATGGATGGGAGGGATGGATGGGAGGGATGGGAGGGATACATTGTGAAGGGTTGGGGTGGTGAGATGAATGAATGGATGGAAGGGAGGGAGGGATGGGATGGATGGATGGGATGGATGGGAGGGACACATTTTGAAGGGTTGGGGGTGGTGAGATGAATGGATGGGAGGGAGGGATGGGATGGATGGGAGGGACACATTGTGAAGGGTTGGGGGTGGTGAGATGAATGAATGGATGGAAGGGAGGGAGGGATGGGATGGATGGATGGGATGGATGGGAGGGACACATTTTGAAGGGTTGGGGGTGGTGAGATGAATGGATGGGAGGGAGGGATGGGATGGATGGGATGGATGGGAGGGAGGGATGGGATGGATAGGATCCCATCCATCCCTCCCATCCCTCCCATCCATTCATCTCACCACCCCCAACCTTTCACAATGTGTCCCTCCCATCCATCCCATTCCTCCCTCCCATTCATTCATCTCACTACTCCCATCCCTTACATCCCTCCCATCCATCCATCCATCCCATCCATCCATCCATCCCATCCATCCCATCCATCATATTTCTCCCTTCCATCCATTCATCTGACCACCCCCAACCCTTCACAATGTGTCCCTCCAATCTATCCCATCCATCCATCCATCCCATCCATTCATCTCACCATCCCCAACCCTTCACAATGTGTCCCTCCCATCCATCCCATCTATTCATCTCACCACCCCCCACCCTTCACAATGTGTCCCTCCCATCCATCCCATCCATCCATCCCTCCCTCCCTCCCATCCATTCATCTCACCACCCCCCACCCTTCACAATGTGTCCCTCCCATCCATCCCATCCATCCATCCCTCCCTCCCTCCCATCCATTCATCTCACCACCCCCCACCCTTCACAATGTGTCCCTCCCATCCACCTGATCCCATCCATCCCATCCCTCCCTCCCATCCATTCATCTCACCACCCCAACCCTTCACAATATGTCCCTCCCATCCATCCCATCCATCCATCCCATCCCTCCCATCCATCCCATCCATCCATCCATCCCATCCATTCATCTCACCACCCCCAACCTTTCACAATGTGTCCCTCCCATCCATCCCATCCATCCCATCCCTCCCTCCCATCCATTCATCTCACCACCCCCAACCCTTCACAATGTGTCCCTCTCATCCATCCCTCCCATCCATCCCATCCCTCCCTCCCATCCATTCATCTCACCACCCCCACCCTTCACAATGTGTCCCTCCCATCCATCTCATCCCATCCATCCCATCCCTCCCTCCCATCCATTCATCTCACCACCCCCAACCCTTCACAATGTGTCCCTCCCATCCATCCATCCCTCCCATCCATTCATCTCACCACCCCCAACCCTTCACAATGTGTCCCTCCAATCTATCCCATCCATCCATCCCATCCATTCATCTCACCACCCCCAACCCTTCACAATGTGTCCCTCCCATCCCTCCCATCCATCCATCCATCCCTCCCTCCCATCCATTCATCCCACCACCCCCAATCCTTCACAATGTGTCCCTCCCATCCATCCCATCCATCGATCCCATCCCTCCCTCCCATCCATTCATCTCACCACCCCCAACCCTTCACAATGTGCCCCTCCCATCCCTCCCATCCATCCCATCCATCCCTCCCTCCCATCCATTCATCTCACCACCCCCAACCCTTCACAATGTGTCCCTCCCATTCCATCCATCCCTCCCATCCATCCATCCCATTCCTCCCTCCCATCCATCCCATCCATCCCATCCCTCCCTCCCATCCATCCCATCCCTTCCTCTCATCCATCCCATCCATCCCATCCCTCCCTCCCATCCATCCCATCCCTCCATCTCATCCATTCCATCCATCCTATCCCTCCCTCCCTCCCTTCCATCCATTCATCTCACCACCCCAACCCTTCACAATGTGTCCCATCCATCCATCCATCCATCCCATCCATCCCTTCCCTCCCTCCCATCCATTCATCTCACCACCCCCAACCTTTCACAATGTGTCCCTCCCATCCCTCCCATCCATCCCATCCCTCCTATCCCTTCCTCCCATCCATTCATCTCACCACCCCCAACCCTTCACAATGTGTCCCTCCCATCCATCCCATCCCTCCCATCCCTCCCTCCCATCCATTCATCTCACCACCCCCAACCTTTCACAATGTGTCCCTCCCATTCCTCCCATCCATCCCTCCCATCTATCCCATCCATCCATCCATCCCTCCCATCCATTCATCTCACCACCCCCAACCTTTCACAATGTGTCCCTCCCATCCATCCCATCCATCCCATCCCTCCCATCCATCCCATCCATCCATCCATCCATCCATCCCATCCCTCCCTCCCATCCGTTCATCTCACCACCCCCAACCTTTCACAATGTGTCCCTCCCATCCATCCCATCCATCCCATTCCTCCCTCCCATCCATCCCATCAATCCATCCATCCCTCCCTTCCATCCATTCATCTCACCACCCCCAACCCTTCACAATGTGTCCCTCCCATCCATCCCATCCATCCATCCCATCCCTCCCTCTCATCCATCCCATCCCTCCCTCCCATCCATCCCATCCATCCCATCCCTCCCATCCATTTATCTCACCACCCCAACCCTTCACAATGTGTCCATCCCATTCATCCCATTCCTCCCTCCCATCCATTCATCTCACCACCCCCAACCCTTCACAATGTGTCCCTCCCATCCATCCCATCCATCCATCCCTCCCTTCCATCCATTCATTTCACCACCCCCAACCCTTCACAATGTGTCCCTCCCATCCATCCATCCCATCCCTCCCTCCCTTCCATCCATTCATCTCACCACTCCCAACCCTTCACAATGTATCCATCCCATCCCTCCCATCCCTCCCTCCCATCCATCCCATCCATCCCATCCATTCATCTCACCACCCCCAACCCTTCACAATGTGTCCCTCCCATCCATCCCATCCATCCCATCCCTCCCATCCATCCCATCCATCCCATCCCTCCCTCCCATCCATTCATCTCACCACCCCCAACCATTCACAATGTGTCCCTCCCATCCATCCCTCCCATCTATCCCATCCCATCCCTCCCTCCCTCCCATCCATTCATCTCACCACCCCCAACCCTTCACAATGTGTCCCTCCCATCCATCCCATCCATCCCATTCCTCCCTCCCATCCATCCCATTCATCCATCCCTCCCTTCCATCCATTCATCTCACCACCCCCAACCCTTCACAATGTGTCCCTCCCATCCATCCCATCCATCCCATTCCTCCCTCCCATCCATCCCATTCATCCATCCCTCCCTTCCATCCATTCATCTGACCACCCCCAACCCTTCACAATGTGCCCCTCCCATCCATCCCTCCCATCCATCCCATCCATCCATCCCTCCCATCCATTCATCTCACCATCCCCAACCCTTCACAATTTGCCCCTCCCATCCCATCCATCCCATCCCTCCCATCCCTCCCATCCATCCATTCATCTCACCACCCCCAACCCTTCACAATGTGTCCCTCCCATCCATCCCATCCATCCCATCCATCCCATCCCTCCCTCCCATCCATTCATCTCACCACCCCCAACCTTTCACAATGTGTCCCTCCCATCCATCCCATTCCTCCCTCCCATCCATCCCATCCATCCCTCCCATCCATCCATTCATCTCACCACCCCCAACACTTCACAATGTGTCCCTCCCATCCATCCCATCCATCCATTCCTCCCTTCCATCCATTCATCTGACCACCCCCAACCCTTCACAATGTGCCCCTCCCATCCATCCCTCCCATCCATCCCATCCCTCCCATCCATTCATCTCACCATCCCCAACCCTTCACAATGTGTCCCTCCTATCCATCCCATCCATCCATCCCATCCCTCCCTCCCATCCATTCATCTCACCACCCCCAATCCTTCACAATGTGTCCCTCCCATCCATCCCATCCCTCCCTCCCATCCATTCATCTCACCACTCCCATCCCTTTCATCCATCCCATCCATCCATCCATCCCAATACCATCCCTCCCTCCCATCCATTCATCTCACCACCCCCAACCTTTCACAATGTGTCCCTCCCATCCATCCCATCCCTCCCATCCATCCCATCCCTCCCATCCATCCATCCCTCCCTCCCATCCATTCAGCTCACCACCCCCAACTCTTCACAATGTGTCCCTCCCATCCATCCCATCCATCCATCCCATCCCTCCCTCCCATCCATTCATCTCACCACCCCCAACCCTTCACAATGTGTCCCTCCAATCCATCCCATCCATCCATCCATCCATCCATCCCATCCATTCATCTCACCACCCCCAACCCTTCACAATGTGTCCCTCCAATCCATCCCATCCATCCATCCCTCCCTCCCATCCATTCATCTCACCACCCCCAACCCTTCACAATGTGTCCCTCCAATCCATCCCATCCATCCATCCATCCCATCCATTCATCTCACCACCCCCAACCCTTCACAATGTGTCCCTCCAATCCATTCATCCCATCCATCCCATCCCTCCCTCCCATCCATTCATCTCACCACCCCCAACCCTTCACAATGTGTCCCTCCCATCCATCCCATCCATCCCATCCCTCCCTCCCATCCATTCATCTCACCACCCCCAACCCTTTACAATGTGTCCCTCCCATCCATCCCTCCCATCCATCCCATCCATCCCATTCCTCCCTCCCATCTATTCATCTCACCACCCCCAACCCTTCACAATGTGTCCCTCCAATCCATCCCATCCATCCATCCATCCCATCCATTCATCTCACCACCCCCAACCCTTCACAATGTGTCCCTCCAATCCATTCATCCCATCCATCCCATCCCTCCCTCCCATCCATCCCATCCCTCCCTCCCATCCATTCATCTCACCACCCCCAACCCTTCACAATGTGTCCCTCCCATCCATCCCATCCATCCCATCCCTCCCTCCCATCCATTCATCTCACCACCCCCAACCCTTTACAATGTGTCCCTCCCATCCATCCCCCCATCCATCCCATCCATCCCATTCCTCCCTCCCATCCATTCATCTCACCACCCCCAACCCTTCACAATGTGTCCCTCCCATCCATCCCATCCATCCATCCCATCCCTCCCTCCCTTCCATCCATTCATCTCACCACCCCCAACCCTTCACAATGTGTCCCTCCCATCCATCCCATCCCTCCCATCCATCCCATCCATCCCATCTCTCCCTCCCATCCATTCATCTCACCACCCCCAACCCTTCACAATGTGTCCCTCCCATCCATCCCATCCATCCCTCCCTTCCATCCATTCATCTGACCACCCCCAACCCTTCACAATGTGCCCCTCCCATCCATCCCTCCCATCCCTCCCATCCCTACCATCCATCCCATCCCTCCCTCCCATCCATTCATCTCACCACCCTCAACCTTTCACAATATGTCCCTCCCATTCCTACCATCCATTCCTCCCATCCATCCATCCATCCCATTCATCCCATCCATTCATCTCACCACCCCCAACCCTTCACAATGTGTCCCTCCCATTCCTCCCATCCATCCCATCCCTCCCTCCCATCCATTCACCTCACCACCCCCAACCCTTCACAATATGTCCCTCCCATCCATCCCATCCATCCCATTCCTCCCTCCAATCCATCCCATCCATCCATTCCTCCCATCCATTCATCTCACCACCCCCAACCCTTCACAGTGAGATGAATGGATGGGAGGGAGGGATGGGATAGATGGGAGGGAGGAATGGGATGGATGGGATGGATGGGAGGGACACATTGTGAAGGGTTGGGGGTGGTGAGATGAATGGATGGAAGGGAGGGATGGGATGGATGGGACATTCATCTCACCACCCCCATCCCTCCCATCCATCCCATCCCTCCCTCCCATCCATTCATCTCACCACCCCCAACCCTTCACAATGTGTCCCTCCTATCCATCCCATCCCTGCCTCCCATCCCTGCCTCCCATCCATCCATCCCTCCCTCCCATCCATTCATCTCACCACCCCCAACCTTTCACAATGTGTCCCTCCCATCCTTCCCATCCCTCCCATCTATCCCATCCCTCCCTCCCATCCATTCATCTCACCACCCCCAACCCTTCACAATGTGCCCCTCCCATCCATCCCATCCATCCATCCCTCCCTCCCATCCATTCATCTCACCACCCCCAACCCTTCACAATGTGTCCCTCCCATCCATCCCATCCATCCCATCCCAACCTCCCATCCATCCCATCCCAACCTCCCATCCATCCCATCCATCCCATCCCTCCCTCCCATCCATTCATCTCACCACCCCCAACCCTTCACAATGTGTCCCTCCCATCCATCCCATCCATCCATCCCATCCCTCCCTCCCTTCCATCCATTCATCTCACCACCCCCAACCCTTCACAATGTGTCCCTCCCATCCATCCCTCCCATCCATCCCATCCATCCCATCCATTCATCTCACCACCCCCAACCCTTCACAATGTGTCCCTCCCATCCATCCCATCCCTCCCTCCCATCTATCCCATCCCATCCCTCCCTCCCATCCATTCATCTTACCACCCCCAACCCTTCACAATGTGTCCCTCACATCCATCCCATCCATCCATCCCATCCCTCCCTCCCTTCCATCCATTCATCTCACCACCCCCAACCCTTCACAATGTGTCCCTCCCATCCATCCCTCCCATCCATCCCATCCATCCCATCCATTCATCTCACCACCCCCAACCCTTCACAATGTGTCCCTCCCATCCATCCCATCCCTCCCTCCCATCTATCCCATCCCATCCCTCCCATCCATCCCATCCATCCCTCCCATCTATCCCATCCCATCCCTCCCTCCCATCCATTCATCTCACCACCCCCAACCCTTCACAATGTGTCCCTCCCATCCATCCCATCCATCCCATTCCTCCATCCCATCCATCCATCCCTCCCTTCCATCCATTCATCTCACCAAACCCAACCCTTCACAATGTGTCCCTCCCATCCCTCCCATCCATCCCATCCATCCCATTCCTCCCTTCCATCCATCCCATCCATCCCTCCCATCTATCCCATCCCATCCCTCCCTCCCATCCATTCATCTGACCACAACCCAACCCTTCACAACGTGTCCCTCCCATTCATCCCTCCCATCCATTCATCTCACCATCTCCAACCCTTCACAACGTGTCCCTCCCATCCATCCCATCCATCCCATCCCTCCCTCCCATCCATCCCATCCCTCCCTCCCATCCATTCATCTCACCACCCCCAACCCTTCACAATGTGTCCCTCCCATCCATCCCATCCCTCCCTCCCATCCATTCATCTCACCACCCCTAACCCTTCACAATGTGTCCCTCCCATCCATCCCATCCATCCCATCCCTCCCTCCCATCCATTCATCTCACCACTCCCATCCCTTACATCCCTCCCATCCATCCATCCATCCCATCCATCCCATCCCTCCCTCCCATCCATTCATCTCACCACCCCCAACCTTTCACAATGTGTCCCTCCCATCCATCCCATCCCTCCCATCCTTCCCATCCCTCCCTCCCATCCATTCATCTCACCACCACCAACCCTTCACAATGTGTCCCTCCCATCCATCCCATCCATCCCATCCATCCCTCCCTCCCTCCCATCCATTCATCTCACCACCCCCAACCCTTCACAATGTGTCCCTCCAATCCATCCCATCCATCCATCCATCCATCCCATCCATTCATCTCACCACCCCCAACCTATCACAATGTGTCCCTCCAATCCATCCCATCCATCCATCCTTCCCTCCCATCCATTCATCTCACCACCCCCAACCCTTCACAATGTGTCCCTCCAATCCATCCCATCCATCCATCCATCCATCCCATCCATTCATCTCACCACCCCCAACACTTCACAATGTGCCCCTCCAATCCATCCCATCCATCCATCCCTCCCTCCCATCCATTCATCTCACCACCCCCAACCCTTCACAATGTGTCCCTCCCATCCATCCATCCCTCCCTCTCATCCATTCATCTCACCACCCCCAACCCTTCACAATGTGTCCCTCCAATCCATTCATCCCATCCATCCCATCCCTCCCTCCCATCCATCCCATCCCTCCCTCCCATCCATTCATCTCACCACCCCCAACCCTTCACAATGTGCCCCTCCCATCCATCCCATCCATCCCATCCCTCCCTCCCATCCATTCATCTCACCACCCCCAACCTTTCACAATGTGTCCCTCCCATCCCATCCATCCCATCCATCCCTCCCATCCATCCCATCCATCCCTCCCTCCCATCCATTCATCTCACCACCCCCAACCCTTCACAATGTGTCCCTCCCATCCATTCATCTCACCACCCCCAACCTTTCACAATGTGTCCCTCCCATCCATCCATCCCATCCCTCCCATCCATCCCATCCCTCCCTCCCATCCATTCATCTCACCACCCCCAACCTTTCACAATGTATCCCTCCCATCCATCCATCCCTCCCTCCCATCCATTCATCTCACTACCCCCAACCCTTCACAATGTGTCCCTCCCATCCATCCCATCCATCCATCCATCCATCCATCCATCCCATCCCTCCCTCCTATCTATCCCATCCCTCCCTCCCATCCATTCCTCCCTCCCATCCATCCCATCCATCCATCCCTCCCTTCCATCCATTTATCTCACCACCCCCAACCCTTCACAATGTGTCCCTCCCATCCATCCCATCCATCCCATCCCTCCCGTCCATCCCATCCCTCCCTCCCATCCATCCCTCCCATCCATCCCATCCCATCCCTTCCTCCCATCCATTCATCTCACCACCCCCAACCCTTCACAATGTGCCCCTCCCATCCATCCCATCCCTTCCTCCCATCCATTCATCTTACCACCCCCAACCCTTCACAATGTGTCCCTCCCATCCATCCCTCCCATCCACCTCATCCATCCATCCCTCCCATCCATTCATCTCACCACCCCCAACCCTTCACAATGTGTCCATCCCATCATCCCATCCCTCCCTCCCATCCATTCATCTCACCACCCCAACCTTTTACAATGTGTCCCTCCAATCCATCCATCCCATCCCTCCCATCCATCCCATCCATCCCATCCATCCCATCCCTCCCTTCCATCCATTCATCTGACCACCCCCAACCCTTCACAATGTGCCCCTCCCATCCATCCCTCCCATCCATCCCATCCATCCATCCCTCCCTCCCATCCATTCATCTCACCACCCCCAACCCATCACAATGTGTCCCTCCCATCCATCCCATCCATCCCATCCATCCCATCCCTCCCATCCCTCCCATCCATTCATCTCACCACCCCCAACCCTTCACAATGTGTCCCTCCCTCCCATCCATCCCATCCATCCCTCCCATCCATCCCATCCCTTCCTCCCATCCATTCATCTCACCACCCCCAACCCTTCACAATGTGTCCCTCCCATCCATCCTATCCATCCCATCCCTCCCATCCATCCCTCCCTCCCTCCCATCCATTCATCTCACCACCCCCAACCTTTCACAATGTGCCCCTCCAATCCATCCCATCCATCCCATCCCTCCCTCCCATCCATTCATCTCACCACCCCCAACCCTTCACAATGTGTCCCTCCCATCCCTCCCATCCATCCCATCCATCCCATCCATCCATCCCTCCCTCCCATCCATCCATCCCATCCCTCCCATCCATCCATCCCTCCCTCCCATCCATTCACCTCACTACCCCCAACCCTTCAAAATGTGTCCCTCCCATCCATCCCATCCATCCATCCCTCCCTCCCTCCCATCCATTCATCTCACCACCCCCAACCCTTCACAATGTGTCCCTCCCATCCCTCCATCCATCCCTCCCATCCCTCCCATCCATTCATCTCACCACCCCCAACCCTTCAGAATGTGTCCCTCCCATCCATCCCATCCCATCTCTCCCATCCATTCATCTCACCACCCCCAACCCTTCACAATGTGTCCCTCCCATCCATCCCATCCATCCCATCCCTCCCTCCCATCCATTCATCCCACCACCCCCAACCCTTCACAATGTGTCCCTCCCATCCATCCAATCCATCCATCCCTCCCTTCCATCCATTCATCTCACCACCTCCAACCCTTCACAATGTGTTACTCCCATCCATCCCATCCATCCCTCCCATCCATCCCATCCCTTCCTCCCATCCATTCATCTCACCACCCCCAACCCTTCACAATGTGTCCCTCCCATCCATCCTATCCATCCGATCCCTCCCATCCATCCATCCCTCCCTCCCATCCATTCATCTCACTACCCCCAACCCTTCACAATGTGTCCCTCCCATCCATCCCATCCCTCCCATCCATCCCATCCATCCATCCCTCCCTCCCTCCCTCCCTCCCTCCCATCCATTCATCTCACCACCCCCAACCCTTCACAATGTGTCCCTCCCATCCATCCAATCCATCCATCCCTCCCTTCCATCCATTCATCTCACCAACCCTTCACAATATGTCCCTCGCATCCATCCCTTCCATCCCATCCCTCCCTCCCATCCATCCCATCCATCCCTCCCTCCCATCCATTCATCTCACCACCCCCAACCCTTCACAATGTGTCCCTCCCATCCATCCCATCCCTCCCTCCCATCCATTCATCCCACCACCCCAACCCTTCACAATGTGTCCCTCCTATCCATCCCATCCATCCATCCATTCATCTCACCACCCCCAACCCCTCACAATGTGTCCCTCCCATCCATCGCATCCATCCATCCATTCATCTCACCACCCCCAACCCTTCACAATGTGTCCCTCCCATCCATCCCATCCATCCATCCCATCCACCCTATCCCTCCCATCCATCCAATCCATCCCATCCCTCCCTCCCATCCATCCCTCCCTTCCATCCATTCATCTCACCACCCCCAACCCTTCACAATGTGTCCCTCCCATCCATCCCATCCATCCCATCCCTCCCTCCCATCCATCCCATCCATCCATCCATCCCATCCATCCATCCCTCCCATCCATTCATCTCACCACCCCCAACCATTCACAATGTGTCCCTCCTATCCATCCCATCCCTCCCATCCATGCCATCCATCCATCCCTCCCTTCCATTCATCTCACCACCCCCAACCCTTCACAATGTGTCCCTCCCATCCATCCCATCCCATCCCATCCATCCCATCCCTCCCTCCCATCCATTCTTCTTACCACCCCTATCCCTCCCATCTCTTACATCCCTCCCATCCATCCATCCATCCATCCATCCCATCCATCCATCCATCCCATCCATCCCTCCCTCCCATCCCCAACCCTTCACAATGTGTCCCTCCTATCCATCCCTCCCTCCCATCCATTCATCTCACCACCCTCAACCCTTCACAATATGTCCCTCCCATCCCTCCCATCCATCCCTCCCTCCCATCCATTCATCTCACCACCCCTAACCCTTCAAAATATGTCCCTCCCATCCCTCCCATCCATCCATCCCTCCCATCCATTCATCTCACCACCCCAACCCTTCACAATGTATCCATCCCATCCCTCCCATCCATCCATCCCTCCCTCCCATCCATCCATCCATCCCTCCCTCCCATCCATTCATCTCACCACCCCCAACCCTTCACAATATGTCCCTCCCATCCATCCATCCATCCATCCCTCCCTCCCATCCATTCATCCCACCACCCCCAACCCTTAACAATGTGTCCCTCCCATCCATCTATCCCTCCCTCCCATCCATTCATCCCACCACCCCCAACCCTTCACAATGTGTCCCTCCCATCCCTCCCATCCATCCCATCCCTCCCTCCCATTCATTCATCTCACCACCCCAACCCTTCACAATGTATCCATCCCATCCCTCCCATCCATCCATCCCTCCCTCCCATCCATCCATCCCTCCCATCCATTCATCTCACCACCCCCAACCCTTCACAATATGTCCCTCCCATCCCTCCCATCCATCCCATCCATCCATCCATCCCTCCCTCCCATCCATTCATCCCACCACCCCCAACCCTTAACAATGTGTCCCTCCCATCCATCTATCCCTCCCTCCCATCCATTCATCCCACCACCCCCAACCCTTCACAATGTGTCCCTCCCATCCCTCCCATCCATCCCATCCCTCC
The DNA here is from genome assembly GCA_029206835.1 of Rana muscosa. Taxonomy (NCBI): domain Eukaryota; kingdom Metazoa; phylum Chordata; class Amphibia; order Anura; family Ranidae; genus Rana; species Rana muscosa. The sequence continues at coordinate 221,389 of JARGYO010000741.1, forward strand.
CTCCCATTCATTCATCTCACCACCCCCAACCCTTCACAATGTGTCTCTCCCATCCATCCCATTCATCCATCCCATCCATCCCATCCCTCCCTCCAATCCATTCATCTCACCACCCCAACCCTTCACAATGTGTCCCTCCCATCCATCCCATCCATCCCATCCCTCCCTCCCATCCATTCATCTCACCACTCCCATCCCTTACATCCCTCCCATCCATCCATCCATCCATCCCATCCATCCCTCCCATCCATTCATCTCACCACCCCAACCCTTCACAATGTGTCCCTCCCATCCATCCCAGCCATCCCATCCCTCCCATCCATCCATCCCTCCCTCCCTCCCATCCATTCATCTCACCATCCCCAACCCTTCACAATGTGTCCCTCCCATCCATCCCATCCATCCCATCCCTCCCATCCATCCATCCCTCCCTCCCTCCCTCCCTCCATTCCATTCATCTTACCACCCCCAACCCTTCACAATGTGTCCCTCCCATCCCTCCCATCCATCCATCCATCCCTCCCTCTCTCCCATCCATTCATCTCACCACCCCCAACCCTTCACAATGTGTCCCTCCCATCCATCCCATCCCTCCCTCCCATCCATTCATCCCACCACCCCAACCCTTCACAATGTGTCCCTCCCATCCATCCCTCCCATCCATTCATCTCACCACCCCCAACCCTTCACAATGTGTCCCTCCCATCCATCCCATCCATCCCTCCCATCCATCCCATCCCTCCCTCCCATCCATTCATCTCACCACCCCCAACCCTTCACAATGTGTCCCTCCCATCCATCCCATTCCTCCCTCCCATTCATTCATCTCACTACTCCCATCCCTTACATCCCTCCCATCCATCCATCCATCCCATCCATCCATCCATCCCATCCATCCCATCCATCATATTTCTCCCTCCCATTCATTCATCTCACCACCCCAAACTTTCACAATGTGTCCCTCCCATCCATCCCATCCATCCCATCCATCCCTCCCTCCCATCCATTCATCTCACCACCCCCAACCCTTCACAATGTGTCCCTCTCATCCATCCCTCCCATCCATCCCATCCCTCCCTCCCATCCATTCATCTCACCACCCCCACCCTTCACAATGTGTCCCTCCCATCCATCTCATCCCATCCATCCCATCCCTCCCTCCCATCCATTCATCTCACCACCCCCAACCCTTCACAATGTGTCCCTCCCATCCATCCATCCCTCCCATCCATTCATCTCACCACCCCCAACCCTTCACAATGTGTCCCTCCAATCTATCCCATCCATCCATCCCATCCATTCATCTCACCACCCCCAACCCTTCACAATGTGTCCCTCCCATCCCTCCCATCCATCCATCCATCCCTCCCTCCCATCCATTCATCTCACCACCCCCAACCCTTCACAATGTGTCCCTCCCATCCATCCCATCCATCGATCCCATCCCTCCCTCCCATCCATTCATCTCACCACCCCCAACCCTTCACAATGTGCCCCTCCCATCCCTCCCATCCATCCCATCCATCCCTCCCATCCATCCCATCCCATCCATCCCTCCATCCCATCCATTCATCTCACCACCCCCAACCCTTCACAATGTGTCCCTCCCATTCCATCCATCCCTCCCATCCATCCATCCCATTCCTCCCTCCCATCCATCCCATCCATCCCATCCATCCATCCCATCCCTTCCTCTCATCCATCCCATCCATCCCATCCCTCCCTCCCATCCATCCCATCCCTCCATCTCATCCATTCCATCCATCCTATCCCTCCCTCCCTCCCTTCCATCCATTCATCTCACCACCCCAACCCTTCACAATGTGTCCCTCCCATCCATCCATCCATCCATCCATCCCATCCATCCCTTCCCTCCCACCCATCCATTCATCTCACCACCCCCAACCTTTCACAATGTGTCCCTCCCATCCCTCCCATCCCTTCCTCCCATCCATTCATCTCACCACCCTCAACCCTTCACAATGTGTCCCTCCCATCCATCCCATCCCTCCCATCCCTCCCTCCCATCCATTCATCTCACCACCCCCAACCTTTCACAATGTGTCTCTCCCATCCATCCCATCCATCCCTCCCATCCATCCCATCCATTCATCTCACCACCCCCAACCCTTCACAATGTGTCCCTCCCATCCATCCCATCCATCCCATCCCTCCCTCCCATCCATTCATCTCACCACCCCCAACCTTTCACAATGTGTCCCTCCCATTCCTCCCATCCATCCCTCCCATCTATTCCATCCATCCCTCCCATCCATTCATCTCACCACCCCCAACCTTTCACAATGTGTCCCTCCCATCCATCCCATCCATCCCATCCATCCATCCATCCATCCCATCCCTCCCTCCCATCCGTTCATCTCACCACCCCCAACCTTTCACAATGTGTCCCTCCCATCCATCCCATCCATCCCATTCCTCCCTCCCATCCATCCCATCAATCCATCCATCCCTCCCTTCCATCCATTCATCTCACCACCCCCAACCCTTCACAATGTGTCCCTCCCATCCATCCCATTCATCCATCCCATTCATCCATCCCATCCCTCCCTCCCATCCATCCCATCCATCCCATCCCTCCCATCCATTTATATCACCACCCCCAACCCTTCACAATGTGTCCATCCCATTCATCCCATTCCTCCCTCCCATCCATTCATCTCACCACCCCCAACCCTTCACAATGTGTCCCTCCCATCCCTCCCTCCCATCCATCCCATCCATCCCATCCATTCATCTCACCACCCCCAACCCTTCACAATGTGTCCCTCCCATCCATCCCATCCATCCCATCCCTCCCATCCATCCCATCCATCCCATCCCTCCCTCCCATCCATTCATCTCACCACCCCCAACCATTCACAATGTGTCCCTCCCATTCCTCCCATCCATCCCTCCCATCTATCCCATCCCATCCCTCCCTCCCATCCATTCATCTCACCACCCCCAACCCTTCACAATGTGTCCCTCCCATCCATCCCATCCATCCCATTCCTCCCTCCCATCCATCCCATCCATCCATTCCTCCCTTCCATCCATTCATCTGACCACCCCCAACCCTTCACAATGTGCCCCTCCCATCCATCCCTCCCATCCATCCCATCCATCCATCCCTCCCATCCATTCATCTCACCATCCCCAACCCTTCACAATGTGCCCCTCCCATCCCATCCATCCCATCCCTCCCATCCCTTCCATCCATCCATTCATCTCACCACCCCCAACCCTTCACAATGTGTCCCTCCCATCCATCCCATCCATCCCATCCATCCCATCCCTCCCTCCCATCCATTAATCTCACCACCCCCAACCTTTCACAATGTGTCCCTCCCATCCATCCCATTCCTCCCTCCCATCCATCCCATCCATCCCTCCCATCCATCCATTCATCTCACCACCCCCAACACTTCACAATGTGTCCCTCCCATCCATCCCATCCATCCATTCCTCCCTTCCATCCATTCATCTGACCACCCCCAACCCTTCACAATGTGCCCCCCCATCCATCCCTCCCATCCATCCCATCCCTCCCATCCATTCATCTCACCATCCCCAACCCTTCACAATGTGTCCCTCCCATCCATCCCATCCATCCATCCCATCCCTCCCTCCCATCCATTCATCTCACCACCCCAACCCTTCACAATGTGTCCCTCCCATCCATCCCATCCCTCCCTCCCATCCATTCATCTCACCACTCCCATCCCTTTCATCCCTCCCATCCATCCATCCATCCATCCCAATACCATCCCTCCCTCCCATCCATTCATCTCACCACCCCCAACCTTTCACAATGTGTCCCTCCCATCCATCCCATCCCTCCCATCCATCCATCCCTCCCTCCCATCCATTCATCTCACCACCCCCAACTCTTCACAATGTGTCCCTCCCATCCATCCCATCCATCCATCCCATCCCTCCCTCCCATCCATTCATCTCACCACCCCCAACCCTTCACAATGTGTCCCTCCAATCCATCCCATCCATCCATCCATCCATCCCATCCATTCATCTCACCACCCCCAACCCTTCACAATGTGTCCCTCCAATCCATCCCATCCATCCATCCCTCCCTCCCATTCATTCATCTCACCACCCCAAACTTTCACAATGTGTCCCTCCCATCCATCCCATCCATCCCATCCATCCCTCCCTCCCATCCATTCATCTCACCACCCCCAACCCTTCACAATGTGTCCCTCTCATCCATCCCTCCCATCCATCCCATCCCTCCCTCCCATCCATTCATCTCACCACCCCCACCCTTCACAATGTGTCCCTCCCATCCATCTCATCCCATCCATCCCATCCCTCCCTCCCATCCATTCATCTCACCACCCCCAACCCTTCACAATGTGTCCCTCCCATCCATCCATCCCTCCCATCCATTCATCTCACCACCCCCAACCCTTCACAATGTGTCCCTCCAATCTATCCCATCCATCCATCCATCCCATCCATTCATCTCACCACCCCCAACCCTTCACAATGTGTCCCTCCCATCCCTCCCATCCATCCATCCATCCCTCCCTCCCATCCATTCATCTCACCACCCCCAACCCTTCACAATGTGTCCCTCCCATCCATCCCATCCATCGATCCCATCCCTCCCTCCCATCCATTCATCTCACCACCCCCCAACCCTTCACAATGTGCCCCTCCCATCCCTCCCATCCATCCCATCCATCCCTCCCATCCATCCCATCCCATCCATCCCTCCATCCCATCCATTCATCTCACCACCCCCAACCCTTCACAATGTGTCCCTCCCATTCCATCCATCCCTCCCATCCATCCATCCCATTCCTCCCTCCCATCCATCCCATCCATCCCATCCATCCATCCCATCCCTTCCTCTCATCCATCCCATCCATCCCATCCCTCCCTCCCATCCATCCCATCCCTCCATCTCATCCATTCCATCCATCCTATCCCTCCCTCCCTCCCTTCCATCCATTCATCTCACCACCCCAACCCTTCACAATGTGTCCCTCCCATCCATCCATCCATCCATCCCATCCATCCCTTCCCTCCCACCCATCCATTCATCTCACCACCCCCAACCTTTCACAATGTGTCCCTCCCATCCCTCCCATCCCTTCCTCCCATCCATTCATCTCACCACCCTCAACCCTTCACAATGTGTCCCTCCCATCCATCCCATCCCTCCCATCCCTCCCTCCCATCCATTCATCTCACCACCCCCAACCTTTCACAATGTGTCTCTCCCATCCATCCCATCCATCCCTCCCATCCATCCCATCCATTCATCTCACCACCCCCAACCCTTCACAATGTGTCCCTCCCATCCATCCCATCCATCCCATCCCTCCCTCCCATCCATTCATCTCACCACCCCCAACCTTTCACAATGTGTCCCTCCCATTCCTCCCATCCATCCCTCCCATCTATTCCATCCATCCCTCCCATCCATTCATCTCACCACCCCCAACCTTTCACAATGTGTCCCTCCCATCCATCCCATCCATCCCATCCCTCCCATCCATCCCATCCATCCATCCATCCATCCATCCCATCCCTCCCTCCCATCCGTTCATCTCACCACCCCCAACCTTTCACAATGTGTCCCTCCCATCCATCCCATCCATCCCATTCCTCCCTCCCATCCATCCCATCAATCCATCCATCCCTCCCTTCCATCCATTCATCTCACCACCCCCAACCCTTCACAATGTGTCCCTCCCATCCATCCCATTCATCCATCCCATTCATCCATCCCATCCCTCCCTCCCATCCATCCCATCCATCCCATCCCTCCCATCCATTTATATCACCACCCCCAACCCTTCACAATGTGTCCATCCCATTCATCCCATTCCTCCCTCCCATCCATTCATCTCACCACCCCCAACCCTTCACAATGTGTCCCTCCCATCCCTCCCTCCCATCCATCCCATCCATCCCATCCATTCATCTCACCACCCCCAACCCTTCACAATGTGTCCCTCCCATCCATCCCATCCATCCCATCCCTCCCATCCATCCCATCCATCCCATCCCTCCCTCCCATCCATTCATCTCACCACCCCCAACCATTCACAATGTGTCCCTCCCATTCCTCCCATCCATCCCTCCCATCTATCCCATCCCATCCCTCCCTCCCATCCATTCATCTCACCACCCCCAACCCTTCACAATGTGTCCCTCCCATCCATCCCATCCATCCCATTCCTCCCTCCCATCCATCCCATCCATCCATTCCTCCCTTCCATCCATTCATCTGACCACCCCCAACCCTTCACAATGTGCCCCTCCCATCCATCCCTCCCATCCATCCCATCCATCCATCCCTCCCATCCATTCATCTCACCATCCCCAACCCTTCACAATGTGCCCCTCCCATCCCATCCATCCCATCCCTCCCATCCCTTCCATCCATCCATTCATCTCACCACCCCCAACCCTTCACAATGTGTCCCTCCCATCCATCCCATCCATCCCATCCATCCCATCCCTCCCTCCCATCCATTAATCTCACCACCCCCAACCTTTCACAATGTGTCCCTCCCATCCATCCCATTCCTCCCTCCCATCCATCCCATCCATCCCTCCCATCCATCCATTCATCTCACCACCCCCAACACTTCACAATGTGTCCCTCCCATCCATCCCATCCATCCATTCCTCCCTTCCATCCATTCATCTGACCACCCCCAACCCTTCACAATGTGCCCCCCCATCCATCCCTCCCATCCATCCCATCCCTCCCATCCATTCATCTCACCATCCCCAACCCTTCACAATGTGTCCCTCCCATCCATCCCATCCATCCATCCCATCCCTCCCTCCCATCCATTCATCTCACCACCCCCAACCCTTCACAATGTGTCCCTCCCATCCATCCCATCCCTCCCTCCCATCCATTCATCTCACCACCCCCAACCCTTCACAATGTGTCCCTCCCATCCATCCCATCCCTCCCTCCCATCCATTCATCTCACCACTCCCATCCCTTTCATCCCTCCCATCCATCCATCCATCCATCCCAATACCATCCCTCCCTCCCATCCATTCATCTCACCACCCCCAACCTTTCACAATGTGTCCCTCCCATCCATCCCATCCCTCCCATCCATCCATCCCTCCCTCCCATCCATTCATCTCACCACCCCCAACTCTTCACAATGTGTCCCTCCCATCCATCCCATCCATCCATCCCATCCCTCCCTCCCATCTATTCATCTCACCACCCCCAACCCTTCACAATGTGTCCCTCCAATCCATCCCATCCATCCATCCATCCATCCCATCCATTCATCTCACCACCCCCAACCCTTCACAATGTGTCCCTCCAATCCATCCCATCCATCCATCCCTCCCTCCCATCCATTCATCTCACCACCCCCAACCCTTCACAATGTGTCCCTCCAATCCATCCCATCCATCCATCCATCCCATCCATTCATCTCACCACCCCCAACCCTTCACAATGTGTCCCTCCAATCCATTCATCCCATCCATCCCATCCCTCCCTCCCATCCATCCCATCCCTCCCTCCCATCCATTCATCTCACCACCCCCAACCCTTCACAATGTGTCCCTCCCATCCATCCCATCCATCCCATCCCTCCCTCCCATCCATTCATCTCACCACCCCCAACCCTTTACAATGTGTCCCTCCCATCCATCCCATCCATCTATCCCATCCCATCCATCCCTCCCTCCTATCCATTCATCTCACCACCCTTAACCCTTCACAATGTGTCCCTCCCATCCATCCCATCCATCCCATTCCTCCCTCCCATCCATTCATCTCACCACCCCCAACCCTTCACAATGTGTCCCTCCCATCCATCCCATCCATCCCATTCCTCCCTCCCATCTATTCATCTCACCACCCCCAACCCTTCACAATGTGTCCCTCCCATCCATCCCATCCATCCCATTCCTCCCTCCCATCCATTCATCTCACCACCCCCAACCCTTCACAATGTGTCCCTCCAATCCATCCCATCCATCCATCCATCCATCCCATCCATTCATCTCACCACCCCCAACCCTTTACAATGTGTCCCTCCCATCCCTCCCATCCATCCATCCATCCATCCCTCCCTCCCATCCATTCATCTCACCACCCCCAACCCTTCACAATGTGTCCATCCCATCCCTCCCTCTCATCCATCCCATCCCTCCCATCCATCCCATTCATCCCATCCCTCCCTCCCATCCATTCATCTCACCACCCCCAACCCTTCACAATGTGTCCCTCCCATCCATCCCATCCATCCATCCCATCCCTCCCTCCCTTCCATCCATTCATCTCACCACCCCCAACCCTTCACAATGTGTCCCTCCCATCCATCCCATCCCTCCCATCCATCCCATCCATCCCATCTCTCCCTCCCATCCATTCATCTCACCACCCCCAACCCTTCACAATGTGTCCCTCCCATCCATCCCATCCATCCCTCCCTTCCATCCATTCATCTGACCACCCCCAACCCTTCACAATGTGCCCCTCCCATCCATCCCTCCCATCCATCCCATCCCTCCCATCCCTACCATCCATCCCATCCCTCCCTCCCATCCATTCATCTCACCACCCCCAACCTTTCACAATATGTCCCTCCCATTCCTACCATCCATTCCTCCCATCCATCCATCCATCCCATTCATCCCATCCATTCATCTCACCACCCCCAACCCTTCACAATGTGTCCCTCCCATTCCTCCCATCCATCCCATCCCTCCCTCCCATCCATTCACCTCACCACCCCCAACCCTTCACAATATGTCCCTCCCATCCATCCCATCCATCCCATTCCTCCCTCCAATCCATCCCATCCATCCATTCCTCCCATCCATTCATCTCACCACCCCCAACCCTTCACAGTGAGATGAATGGATGGGAGGGAGGGATGGGATAGATGGGAGGGAGGAATGGGATGGATGGGATGGATGGGAGGGACACATTGTGAAGGGTTGGGGGTGGTGAGATGAATGGATGGAAGGGAGGGATGGGATGGATGGGACATTCATCTCACCACCCCCATCCCTCCCATCCATCCCATCCCTCCCTCCCATCCAATCATCTCACCACCCCCAACCCTTCACAATGTGTCCCTCCTATCCATCCCATCCATCCCATCCCTGCCTCCCATCCATCCATCCCTCCCTCCCATCCATTCATCTCACCACCCCCAACCTTTCACAATGTGTCCCTCCCATCCTTCCCATCCCTCCCATCCATCCCATCCCTCCCTCCCATCCATTCATCTCACCACCCCCAACCCTTCACAATGTGCCCCTCCCATCCATCCCATCCATCCATCCCTCCCTCCCATCCATTCATCTCACCACCCCCAACCCTTCACAATGTGTCCCTCCCATCCATCCCATCCATCCCATCCCAACCTCCCATCCATCCCATTCCAACCTCCCATCCATCCCATCCCTCCCTCCCATCCATTCATCTCACCACCCCCAACCCTTCACAATGTGTCCCTCCCATCCATCCCATCCATCCATCCCATCCCTCCCTCCCTTCCATCCATTCATCTCACCACCCCCAACCCTTCACAATGTGTCCCTCCCATCCATCCCTCCCATCCATCCCATCCATCCCATCCATTCATCTCACCACCCCCAACCCTTCACAATGTGTCCCTCCCATCCATCCCATCCCTCCCTCCCTCCCATCTATCCCATCCCTCCCTCCCATCCATTCATCTCACCACCCCCAACCCTTCACAATGCGTCCCTCACATCCATCCCATCCATCCATCCCATCCCTCCCTCCCTTCCATCCATTCATCTCACCACCCCCAACCCTTCACAATGTGTCCCTCCCATCCATCCCTCCCATCCATCCCATCCATCCCATCCATTCATCTCACCACCCCCAACCCTTCACAATGTGTCCCTCCCATCCATCCCATCCCTCCCTCCCATCTATCCCATCCCATCCCTCCCATCCATCCCATCCATCCCTCCCATCTATCCCATCCCATCCCTCCCTCCCATCCATTCATCTCACCACCCCCAACCCTTCACAATGTTTCCCTCCCATCCATCCCATCCATCCCATTCCTCCCTCCCATCCATCCCATCCATCCATCCCTCCCTTCCATCCATTCATCTCACCAACCCCAACCCTTCACAATGTGTCCCTCCCATCCCTCCCATCCATCCCATCCATCCCATTCCTCCCTTCCATCCATCCCATCCATCCCTCCCATCTATCCCATCCCATCCCTCCCTCCCATCCATTCATCTGACCACAACCCAACCCTTCACAACGTGTCCCTCCCATCCATCCCTCCCATCCATTCATCTCACCATCCCCAACCCTTCACAACGTGTCCCTCCCATCCATCCCATCCATCCCATCCCTCCCTCCCATCCATCCCATCCCTCCCTCCCATCCATTCATCTCACCACCCCCAACCCTTCACAATGTGTCCCTCCCATCCATCCCATCCCTCCCTCCCATCCATTCATCTCACCACCCCCAACCCTTCACAATGTGTCCCTCCCATCTATCCCATCCATCCCATCCCTCCCTCCCATCCATTCATCTCACCACTCCCATCCCTTACATCCCTCCCATCCATCCATCCATCCCATCCATCCCTCCCTCCCATCCATTCATCTCACCACCCCCAACCTTTCACAATGTGTCCCTCCCATCCATCCCATCCCTCCCATCCTTCCCATCCCTCCCTCCCATCCATTCATCTCACCACCACCAACCCTTCACAATGTGTCCCTCCCATCCATCCCATCCATCCCATCCATCCCTTCCTCCCTCCCATCCATTCATCTCACCACCCCCAACTCTTCACAATGTGTCCCTCCCATCCATCCCATCCATCCATCCCATCCCTCCCTCCCATCCATTCATCTCACCACCCCCAACCCTTCACAATGTGTCCCTCCAATCCATCCCATCCATCCATCCATCCATCCCAGCCATTCATCTCACCACCCCCAACCCTTCACAATGTGTCCCTCCAATCCATCCCATCCATCCATCCCTCCCTCCCATCCATTCATCTCACCACCCCCAACCCTTCACAATGTGTCCCTCCAATCCATCCCATCCATCCATCCATCCATCCCATCCATTCATCTCACCACCCCCAACCCTTCACAATGTGTCCCTCCAATCCATCCCATCCATCCATCCCTCCCTCCCATCCATTCATCTCACCACCCCCAACCCTTCACAATGTGTCCCTCCCATCCATCCATCCCTCCCTCTCATCCATTCATCTCACCACCCCCAACCCTTCACAATGTGTCCCTCCAATCCATTCATCCCATCCATCCCATCCCTCCCTCCCATCCATCCCATCCCTCCCATCCATTCATCTCACCACCCCCAACCCTTCACAATGTGCCCCTCCCATCCCTCCCATCCATCCCATCCCTCCCTCCCATCCATTCACCTCACCACCCCCAACCTTTCACAATGTGTCCCTCCCATCCCATCCATCCCATCCATCCCTCCCATCCATCCCATCCATCCCTCCCTCCCATCCATTCATCTCACCACCCCCAACCCTTCACAATGTATCCCTCCCATCCATCCATCCCTCCCTCCCATCCATTCATCTCACCACCCCCAACCTTTCACAATGTGTCCCTCCCATCCATCCCATCCATCCATCCCATCCCTCCCTCCTATCTATCCCATCCCTCCCTCCTATCCATTCCTCCCTCCCATCCATCCCATCCATCCATCCCTCCCTTCCATCCATTTATCTCACCACCCCCAACCCTTCACAATGTGTCCCTCCCATCCATCCCATCCATCCCATCCCTCCCGTCCATCCCATCCCTCCCTCCCATCCATCCCTCCCATCCATCCCATCCATCCCATCCCTTCCTCCCATCCATTCATCTCACCACCCCCAACCCTTCACAATGTGCCCCTCCCATCCATCCCATCCCTTCCTCCCATCCATTCATCTTACCACCCCCAACCCTTCACAATGTGTCCCTCCCATCCATCCCTCCCATCCACCTCATCCATCCATCCCTCCCATCCATTCATCTCACCACCCCCAACCCTTCACAATGTGTCCATCCCATCCATCCCATCCCTCCCTCCCATCCATTCATCTCACCACCCCAACCTTTTACAATGTGTCCCTCCAATCCATCCATCCCATCCCTCCCATCCATCCCATCCATCCCATCCATCCCATCCCTCCCTTCCATCCATTCATCTGACCACCCCCAACCCTTCACAATGTGCCCCTCCCATCCATCCCTCCCATCCATCCCATCCATCCATCCCTCCCTCCCATCCATTCATCTCACCACCCCCAACCCATCACAATGTGTCCCTCCCATCCATCCCATCCATCCCATCCCTCCCATCCCTCCCATCCATTCATCTCACCACCCCCAACCCTTCACAATGTGTCCCTCCCTCCCATCCATCCCATCCATCCCTCCCATCCATCCTATCCCTTCCTCCCATCCATTCATCTCACCACCCCCAACCCTTCACAATGTGTCCCTCCCATCCATCCTATCCATCCCATCCCTCCCATCCATCCCTCCCTCCCTCCCATCCATTCATCTCACCACCCCCAACCTTTCACAATGTGCCCCTCCAATCCATCCCATCCATCCCATCCCTCCCTCCCATCCATTCATCTCACCACCCCCAACCCTTCACAATGTGTCCCTCCCATCCCTCCCATCCATCCCATCCATCCCATCCATCCATCCCTCCCTCCCATCCATCCATCCCATCCCTCCCATCCATCCATCCCTCCCTCCCATCCATTCACCTCACTACCCCCAACCCTTCACAATGTGTCCCTCCCATCCATCCCATCCCTCCCATCCATCCCATCCATCCATCCCTCCCTCCCTCCCATCCATTCATCTCACCACCCCCAACCCTTCACAATGTGTCCCTCCCATCCCTCCCATCCATCCATCCATACCTCCCATCCCTCCCATCCATTCATCTCACCACCCCCAACCCTTCAGAATGTGTCCCTCCCATCCATCCCATCCATCCCATCCCATCTCTCCCATCCATTCATCTCACCACCCCCAACCCTTCACAATGTGTCCCTCCCATCCATCCCATCCATCCCATCCCTCCCTCCCATCCATTCATCCCACCACCCCCAACCCTTCACAATGTGTCCCTCCCATCCATCCAATCCATCCATCCCTCCCTTCCATCCATTCATCTCACCACCTCCAACCCTTCATAATGTGTTACTCCCATCCATCCCATCCATCCCTCACATCCATCCCATCCCTTCCTCCCATCCATTCATCTCACCACCCCCAACCCTTCACAATGTGTCCCTCCCATCCATCCTATCCATCCGATCCCTCCCATCCATCCATCCCTCCCTCCCATCCATTCATCTCACTACCCCCAACCCTTCACAATGTGTCCCTCCCATCCATCCCATCCCTCCCATCCATCCCATCCATCCATCCATCCCTCCCTCCCTCCCTCCCATCCATTCATCTCACCACCCCCAACCCTTCACAATGTGTCCCTCCCATCCATCCAATCCATCCATCCCTCCCTTCCATCCATTCATCTCACCAACCCTTCACAATATGTCCCTCGCATCCATCCCTTCCATCCCATCCCTCCCTCCCATCCATCCCATCCATCCCTCCCTCCCATCCATTCATCTCACCACCCCCAACCACTCACAATGTGTCCCTCCCATCCATCCCATCCATCCCATCCATTCATCTCACCACCCCTATCCCTCCCATCCCTTACATCCCATCCATCCATCCCATCCATCCATCCATCCATCCCATCCCTCCCTCCCATCCATTCATCTCACCACCCCCAACCCTTCACAATGTGTCCCTCCCATCCATCCCATCCCTCCCATCCATCCATCCATCCCTCCCTCCCATCCATTCATCTCACCACCCCTATCCCTCCCATCCCTTACATCCCTCCCATCCATCCATCCATCCCATCCATCCATCCATCCATCCCATCCATCCCTCCCTCCCATCCATTCATCTCACCACCCCCAACCCTTCACAATGTGTCCTTCCCATCCCTCCCATCCATCCATCCCTCCCTCCCATCCATTCATCTCACCACCCCCAACCCTTCACAATGTGTCCCTCCCATCCATCCCATCCATCCATCCATCCATTCATCTCACCACCCCCAACCCTTCACAATGTGTCCCTCCCATCCATCGCATCCATCCATCCATTCATCTCACCACCCCCAACCCTTCACAATGTGTCCCTCCCATCCATCCCATCCATCCATCCCATCCACCCTATCCCTCCCATCCATCCAATCCATCCCATCCATCCATCCCTCCCTTCCATCCATTCATCTCACCACCCCCAACCCTTCACAATGTGTCCCTCCCATCCATCCCATCCATCCCATCCCTCCCTCCAATCCATCCCATCCATCCATCCATCCCATCCATCCATCCCTCCCATCCATTCATCTCACCACCCCCAACCATTCACAATGTGTCCCTCCCATCCATCCCATCCCTCCCATCCATGCCATCCATCCATCCCTCCCTTCCATCCATTCATCTCACCATCCCATCCCATCCATCCCATCCCTCCCATCCATCCCATCCCTCCCTCCCATCCATTCTTCTTACCACCCCTATCCCTCCCATCTCTTACATCCCTCCCATCCATCCATCCATCCATCCCATCCATCCATCCATCCCATCCATCCCTCCCTCCCATCCCCAACCCTTCACAATGTGTCCCTCCTATCCATCCCTCCCTCCCATCCATTCATCTCACCACCCTCAACCCTTCACAATATGTCCCTCCCATCCCTCCCATCCATCCATCCCTCCCTCCCATCCATTCATCTCACCACCCCCAACCCTTCAAAATATGTCCTTCCCATCCCTCCCATCCATCCATCCATCCCTCCCATCCATTCATCTCACCACCCCAACCCTTCACAATGTATCCATCCCATCCCTCCCATCCATCCCATCCATCCCATCCCTCCCTCCCATCCATTCATCTCACCACCCCCAACCCTTCACAATGTGCCCCTCCCATCCCTCCCATCCATCCCATCCATCCCATCCATCCATCCATCCCATCCATCCCATCCCATCCATCCCTCCCTCCTATCCATTCATCTCACCACCCCCAACCCTTCACAATGTGTCCCTCCCATCCATCCCATCCCTCCCATTCCTCCCTCCCATCCATCCCATCCATCCATTCATCTCACCACCCCCAACCCTTCACAATGTGTCCCTCCCATCCATCCCATTCCTCCCATTCATCCCATCCATCCCATCCCTCCATCCCATCCATCCATCCCTCCCTCCCATCCATTCATCTCACCACCCCCAACCTTTCACAATGTGTCCCTCCCATCCCTCCCATCCCATCCATCCCTCCCATCCATCCCATCCCATCCATCCCTCCCTCCCATCCATTCATCTCACCACCCCCAACCCTTCACAATGTGTCCCTCCCATCCATCCCATCCATCCCTCCCTCCCTCCCATCCATTCATCTCACCACCCCCAACCTTTCACAATGTGTCCCTCCCATCCCTCCCATCCATCCCATCCATCCCATCCCTCCTTCCCATCCATTCATCTCACCACCCCCAACCCTTCACAATGTGTCCCTCCCATCCATCCCATCCCTCCCTCCCATTCATTCATCTCACCACCCCCCACCCTTCACAATGTGTCCCTCCCATCCATCCCATCCATCCCATTCATCCCATCCCTCCCTCCCATCCATTCATCTCACCACCCCCAACCCTTCACAATGTGTCCCTCCCATCCATCCCATCCCATCCATCCCCTCCCTCCCTCCCATCCATCACATCCATTCATCTCACCACCCCCAACCTTTCACAATGTGTCCCTCCCATCCATCCCATCCATCCCATCCCTCCCTCCCATCCATTCATCTCACCACCCCCAACCCTTCACAATGTGTCCCTCCCATCCATCCCTTCCATCCATTCATCTCACCACCCCCAACCTTTCACAATGTGTCCCTCCCATCCCTCCCATCCATCCCATCCATCCATTCATCTCACCACCCCCAACCCTTCTCAATGTGCCCCTCCCATCCATCCCATCCCTCCCATCCATCCATCCATCCCTCCCATCCATTCATCTCACCACCCCCAATCCTTCACAATGTGTCCCTCCCATCCCATCCATCCATCCATCCATCCCTCCCTCCCATCCATTAATCTCACCACCCCCAACCCTTCACAATGTGTCCATCCCATCCATCCCATCCCTCCCATCCATTCATCTCACCACCCCCAAACTTTCACAATGTGTCCCTCCCATCCATCCCATCCATCCCATCCCTCCCTCCCATTCATCCATCCCTCCCTCCCTCCCATCCATTCATCTCACCACCCCCAACCCTTCACAATGTGTCCCTCCCATCCCTCCCTCCCATCCATTCATCTCACCACCCCCAACCCTTCACAATGTGTCCCTCCCATCCATCCCATCCCTCCCTCCCATCCATTCATCTCACCACCCCCAACAATGTGTCCCTCCCATCCATCCCATCCATCCATCCATCCCTCCCTCCCTCCCATCCATTCATCTCACCACCCCCAACCCTTCACAATGTGTCCCTCCCATCCATCCCATCCATCTCATCCATCCCATCCCTCCCTCCCATCCATTCACCTTACCACCCCCAACCCTTCACAATGTGTCCCTCCCATCCCTCCCATCCATCCCATCCCTCCCATCCATTCATCTCACCACCCCTAACCCTTCACAATGTGTCCCTCCCATCCATCCCATCCATCCCATCCATCCCATCCCTCCCATCCATTCATACCACCACCCCCAACCCTTCACAATGTGTCCCTCCCATCCATCCCATCCCTCCCTCCCATCCATCCCATCCATCCATCCCTCCCTTCCATCCATTCATCTCACCACCCCCAACCCTTCACAATGTATCCATCCCATCCATCCCTCCCATCCATCCCTCCCTCCCTCCCATCCATCGCATCCCTCCCTCCCATCCATTCATCTCACCACCCCCAACCCTTCACAATGTGTCCCTCGCATCCATCCCATCCATCCCTCCCATCCATCCCATCCATCCATCCATCCCATCCATCCCTCCCTCTCTCCCATCCATTCATCTCACCACCCCAACCCTTCACAATGTGTCCCTCCCATCCATCCCATCCATCCATCCCTCCCTCCCATCCATTCATCCCACCACCCCAACCCTTCACAATATGTCCCTCCCATCCCTCCCATCCATCCCATCAATCCCTCCCTCCCTCCCTCCCATCCACTCATCTCACCACCCCCAACCCTTCACAATGTATCCCTCCCATCCATCCCATCCCTCCCATCCATCCATCCCTCCCTCCCATCCATTCATCTCACCACCCCAACCCTTAACAATATGTCCCTCCCATCCCTCCCATCCATCCATCCCTCCCTCCCATCCATTCATCCCACCAACCCCAACCCTTCACAATCTGTCCCTCCTATCCATCCCATCCATCCCTCCCATCCATTCATCTCACCACCCCCAACCCTTCACAATGTGTCCCTCCTATCCATCCCGTCCCTCCCATCCATTCATCTCACCACCCAAACCCTTCACAATGTGTCCCTCCCATCCATCCCATCCCTCCCTCCCATCCATTCATCTCACCACTCCCATCCCTTACATCCCTCCCATCCATCCATCCATCCCATCCATCTTATCCATCCCATCCCTCCCTCCTATCCATTCATCTCACCACCCCCAACCTTTCACAATGTGTCCCTCCCATCCCTCCCATCCCATCCATCCCTCCCATCCATCCCATCCATCCCTCCCTCCCATCCATTCATCTCACCAGCCCCAACCTTTCACAATGTGTCCCTCCCATCCATCCCATCCCTCCCTCCCATCCATTCATCTCACCACCCCCAACCCTTCACAATGTGTCCCTCCCATCCATCCCATCCATCCCATCCCTCCCTCCCATCCATTCATCTCACCACCCCCAACCCTTCACAATGTGTCCCTCCGATCCATCCCATCCCATCCATCCCATCCCTCCCTCCCATCCATCCCATCCATTCATCTCACCACCCCCAACCTTTCACAATGTGTCCCTCCCATCCATCCCATCCATCCCATCCCTCCGTCCCATCCATTCATCTCACCACCCCCAACCCTTCACAATGTGTCCCTCCCATCCATCCATCCCATCCCTCCCTCCCATCCATTCATCCCACCACCCCCAACCTTTTACAATGTGTCCCTCCCATCCATCCCATCCATCCCATCCCTCCCTCCCATCCATTCATCTCACCATCCCCAACCCTTCTCAATGTGCCCATCCCATCCCTCCCATCCATCCATCCCATCCGTTCATCTCACCACACCCAACCCTTCACAATGTGTCCCTCCCATCCATCCCATCCCTCCCATCCATCCCATCCATCCATCCATCCCTCCCTCCCATCCATTCATCTCACCACCCCCAACCCTTCACAATGTGTCCATCCCATCCATCCCATCCCTCCCTCCCATCCATTCATCTCACCACCCCCAACCTTTCACAATGTGTCCCTCCCATCCATCCCATCCCTTCCATCCATCCATCCCTCCCTCCCTCCCATCCATTCATCTCACCACCCCCAACCCTTCACAATGTGTCCCTCCCATCCCTCCTATCCATCTCATCCCTCCCTCCCATCCATTCATCTCACCACTCCCATCCCTTACATCCCTCCCATCCATCCCATCCATCCCTCCCTCCCTCCCCATCCATTCATCTCACCACCCCCAACCTTTCACAATGTGTCCCTCCAATCCATCCATCCCATCCCTCCCATCCATCCCATCCCTCCCTCCCATCCATTCATCTCACCACCCCCAACCCTTCACAATGTGTCCCACCAATCCATCCATCCCATCCCTCCCATCCATCCCATCCATCCCATCCCTCCCTCCCTCCCATCCATTCATCTCACCACCCCCAACCCTTCACAATGTGTCCCTCCAATCCATCCATCCCATCCCTCCCATCCATCCCATCCCTCCCTCCCATCCATTCATCTCACCACCCCCAACCTTTCACAATGTGTCCCTCCCATCCATCCCATCCATCCCATCCCTCCCTCCCATCCATTCATCTCACCACCCCCAACCCTTCACAATGTGTCCCTCCCATCCATCCCATTCATCCCATCCATCCCATCCATCCCATCCCATCCATCCATCCCATCCCTCCCTCCCATCCATTCATCTCACCACCCCCAACCTTTCACAATGTGTCCCTCCCATCCCTCCCTCCCATCCATTCATCTCACCACCCCCAACCCTTCACAATGTGTCCCTCCCATCCATCCCATCCCTCCCTCCCATCCATTCATCTCACCACCCCCAACCCTTCACAATGTGTTCCTCCCATCCATCCCATTCCTCCCTCCCATCCATCCCATTCATCCCATTCCTCCCATCCATCCCTCCCTTCCATCCATTCATCTCACCACCCCCAACCCTTCACAATGTGTCCCTCCCATCTATCCCATCCCTCCCTCTCATCCATCCCATCCATCCCATCCCTCCCTCCCATCCATTCATCTCACCACCCCCAACCCTTCACAATGTGTCCCTCCCATCCATCCCATCCATCCCATCCCTCCCATCCATCCCTCCCATCCATCCCATCCATCCCATCCATTCATCTCACCACCCCCAACCCTTCACAATGTGTCCCTCCCATCCATCCCATCTATCCCATTCCTCCCATCCCTCCCATCTATCTCATCCCATCCCTCCCATCCATTCATCTCACCACCCCCAACCCTTCACAATGTGTCCCTCCCATCCATCCCATTCCTCCTATCCATCCATCCCTCCCTTCCATCCATTCATCTCACCACCCCCAACCCTTCAAAATGTGTCCCTCCCATCCATCCCATCCATTCATCTCACCACCCCCAACCCTTCACAATGTGTCCCTCCCATCCATCCCATCCATCCTATTCCTCCCTCCCATTCATCCCATCCATCCATTCCTCCCTTCCATCCATTCATCTGACCACCCCCAACCCTTCACAATGTGCCCCTCCCATCCATCCCTCCCATCCATCCCATCCCATCCATCCCTCCTATCCATTCATCTGACCACCCCCAACCCTTCACAATGTGTCCCTCCCATCCATCCCATCCCTCCCTCCCATCCATTCATCTCACCACCCCCAACCCTTCACAATGTGTCCCTCCCATCCATCCCATCCCTCCCATCCATCCATCCCTCCCATCCATCCCATCCATCCATCCCTCCCATCCATTCATCTGACCACCCCCAACCCTTCACAATGTGTCCCTCCCATCCATCCCATCCCTCCCTCCCATCCATTCATCTCACACCCCCAACCCTTCACAATGTGTCCCTCCCATCCATCCCATCCCTCCCTCCCATCCATTCATCTCACCACCCCCAACTCTTCACAATGTGTCCCTCCCATCCGTCCCAACCCTCCCATCCATCCCTCCCATCCATCCCATCCATCCATCCCTCCCATCCATTCATCTGACCACCCCCAACCCTTCACAATGTGTCCCTCCCATCCATCCCATCCATCCCATCCATCCCTCCCTCCCATCCATTCATCTCACACCCCCAACCTTTCACAATGTGTCCCTCCCATCCATCCCATCCATCCCATCCCTCCCTCCCATCCATTCATCTCACCACCCCCAACCCTTCACAATGTGCCCCTCCCATCCCTCCCATCCATCCCATCCATCCCATCCATCCCATCCCTCCCTCCTATCCATTCATCTCACCACCCCAACCCTTCACAATGTGTCCCTCCCATCCATCCCATCCCTCCCATTCCTCCCTCCCATCCATCCCATCCATCCATTCATCTCACCACCCCCCAACCCTTCACAATGTGTCCCTCCCATCCATCCCATTCCTCCCATTCATCCCATCCCTCCATCCCATCCATCCATCCCTCCCTCCCATCCATTCATCTCACCACCCCCAACCTTTCACAATGTGTCCCTCCCATCCCTCCCATCCCATCCATCCCTCCCATCCATCCCATCCCATCCATCCCTCCCTCCCATCCATTCATCTCACCACCCCCAACCCTTCACAATGTGTCTCTCCCATCCATCCCATCCATCCCTCCCTCCCTCCCATCCATTCATCTCACCACCCCCAACCTTTCACAATGTGTCCCTCCCATCCCTCCCATCCATCCCATCCATCCCATCCCTCCCTCCCATCCATTCATCTCACCACCCCAACCCTTCACAATGTGTCCCTCCCATCCATCCCATCCATCCATCCCATCCCTCTCTCCCTCCCATTCATTCATCTCACCACCCCCCACCCTTCACAATGTGTCCCTCCCATCCATCCCATCCATCCCATTCATCCCATCCCTCCCTCCCATCCATTCATCTCACCACCCCCAACCCTTCACAATGTGTCCCTCCCATCCATCCCATCCCATCCATCCCCTCCCTCCCTCCCATCCATCACATCCATTCATCTCACCACCCCCAACCTTTCACAATGTGTCCCTCCCATCCATCCCATCCATCCCATCCCTCCCTCCCATCCATTCATCTCACCACCCCTAACCCTTCACAATGTGTCCCTCCCATCCATCCCTTCCATCCATTCATCTCACCACCCCCAACCTTTCACAATGTGTCCCTCCCATCCCTCCCATCCATCCCATCCATCCATTCATCTCACCACCCCCAACCCTTCTCAATGTGCCCCTCCCATCCATCCCATCCCTCCCATCCATCCATCCATCACTCCCATCCATTCATCTCAACCACCCCCAACCCTTCACAATGTGTCCCTCCCATCCCATCCATCCATCCATCCATCCCTCCCTCCCATCCATTCATCTCACCACCCCCAACCCTTCACAATGTGTCCATCCCATCCATCCCATCCCTCCCTCCCATCCATTCATCTCACCACCCCCAAACTTTCACAATGTGTCCCTCCCATCCATCCCATCCATCCCATCCCTCCCTCCTATTCATCCATCCCTCCCTCCCTCCCATCCATTCATCTCACCACCCCCAACCCTTCACAATGTGTCCCTCCCATCCCTCCCATCCATCCCATCCCTCCCTCCCATCCATCATCTCACCACCCCCAACCTTTCACAATGTGTCCCTCCAATCCATCCATCCCATCCCTCCCATCCATCCCATCCATCCCATCCCTCCCTCCCATCCATTCATCTCACCACCCCCAACCCTTCACAATGTGTCCCTCCCATCCATCCCTCCCTCCCATCCATTCATCTCACCACCCCCAACAATGTGTCCCTCCCATCCATCCCATCCATCCATCCATCCCTCCCTCCCTCCCATCCATTCATCTCACCACCCCCAACCCTTCACAATGTGTCCCTCCCATCCATCCCATCCATCTCATCCATCCCATCCCTCCCTCCCATCGATTCACCTTACCACCCCCAACCCTTCACAATGTGTCCCTCCCATCCCTCCCATCCATCCCATCCCTCCCATCCATTCATCTCACCACCCCCAACCCTTCACAATGTGTCCCTCCCATCCATCCCATCCATCCCATCCCTCCCATCCATTCATCCCACCACCCCCAACCCTTCACAATGTGTCCCTCCCATCCATCCCATCCATCCCATCCCTCCCTCCCATCCATCCCATCCATCCATCCCTCCCTTCCATCCATTCATCTCACCACCCCCAACCCTTCACAATGTATCCATCCCATCCCTCCCTCCCATCCATCCCATCCATCCCTCCCATCCATCCCTCCCTCCCTCCCATCCATCGCATCCCTCCCTCCCATCCATTCATCTCACCACCCCCAACCCTTCACAATGTGTCCCTCGCATCATCCCATCCCTCCCTCCCATCCATTCCATCCATCCATCCATCCCATCCATCCCTCCCTCCCTCTCTCCCATCCATTCATCTCACCACCCCAACCCTTCACAATGTGTCCCTCCCATCCATCCCATCCATCCATCCCTCCCTCCCATCCATTCATCCCACCACCCCCAACCCTTCACAATATGTCCCTCCCATCCCTCCCATCCATCCCATCAATCCCTCCCTCCCTCCCATCCACTCATCTCACCACCCCCAACCCTTCACAATGTATCCCTCCCATCCATCCCATCCCTCCCATCCATCCATCCCTCCCTCCCATCCATTCATCTCACCACCCCAACCCTTAACAATATGTCCCTCCCATCCCTCCCATCCATCCATCCCTCCCTCCCATCCATTCATCCCACCACCCCAACCCTTCACAATCTGTCCCTCCTATCCATCCCATCCATCCCTCCCATCCATTCATCTCACCACCACCAACCCTTCACAATGTGTCCCTCCTATCCATCCCGTCCCTCCCATCCCTCCCTCCCATCCATTCATCTCACCACCCCCAACCCTTCACAATGTGTCCCTCCCATCCATCCCATCCCTCCCTCCCATCCATTCATCTCACCACTCCCATCCCTTACATCCCTCCCATCCATCCATCCATCCATCCCATCCATCCATCCCATC
The DNA here is from genome assembly GCA_029206835.1 of Rana muscosa. Classification (NCBI taxonomy): domain Eukaryota; kingdom Metazoa; phylum Chordata; class Amphibia; order Anura; family Ranidae; genus Rana; species Rana muscosa. The sequence goes on from JARGYO010000741.1 coordinate 244,951, forward strand.
CATCTTATCCATCCCATCCCTCCCTCCTATCCATTCATCTCACCACCTCCAACCTTTCACAATGTGTCCCTCCCATCTATCCCATCCATCCCATCCGTCCCTCCCATCCATTCATCTCACCACCCCCAACCCTTCACAATGTGTCCCTCCCATCCATCCCATCCCTCCCATCCATCCATCCCTCCCTCCCTCCCATCCATTCATCTTACCACCCTCAACTCTTCACAATGTGTCCCTCCCATCCATCCCATCCCTCCCATCCATCCCATCAATCCATCCCTCCCATCCATTCATCTCACCACCCCCAACCCTTCACAATGTGTCCCTCCAATCTATCCTATCCATCCATCCCATCCATTCATCTCACCACCCCAGCCCTTCACAATGTGTCCCTCCCATCCATCCCATCCCATCCATCCCTCCCTCCCATCCATTCATCTCACCACCCCCAACCCTTCACAATGTGTCCCTCCCATCCCTCCCATCCATCCCATTCCTCCCTCCCATCCATTCATCTCACCACCCCCAACCCTTCACAATGTGTCCCTCCCATCCATCCCATCCATCCATCCCTCCCTCCCATCCATTCATCTCACCACCCCCAACCTTTCACAATGTGTCCCTCCCATCCATCCCATCCATCCCTCCCATCCATCCCATCCCATCCATCCCTCCCTCCCATCCATTCATCTCACCACACCCAACCCTTCACAATGTGTCCCTCCCATCCCTCCCATCCATCCCATCCTGCCCATCCATCCATCCATCCCTCCCTCCCATCCATCCCATCCCTCCCTCCCATCCATCCATCCCTCCCTCCCATCCATTCATCTCTCCACCCCAACCTTTCACAATGTGTCCCTCCCATCCCTCCCATCCCGCCCATCCATCCATCCATCCCTCCCTCCCATCCATCCCATCCCATCCCTCCCATCCATCCCATCCATCCCATCCCTCCCTCTCATTCATCCTATCCATCCAATCCCTCCCCCCTTCCATCCATTCATCTCACCACCCCCAACCCTTCACAATGTGTCCCTCCCATCCATCCTATTAATCCATCCATCCATCCCATCCATCCATCCCATCCCATCCCTCCCATCCATCCCATCCATCCATCCCATCCCTCCCTCCCATCCATTCATCTCACCACCCCCAACCCTTCACAATCTGTCCCTCCCATCCATCCCATCCCTCCCATCCATCCATCCCTCCCTCCCTCCCATCCATTCATCTCACCACCCCCAACCTTTCACAATGTGTCCCTCCCATCCATCCCATCCATCCCATCCCATCCATCCATCCCATCCCTCCCTCCCATCCATTCATCTCACCACCCCCAACCCTTCACAATGTGTCCCTCCCATCCATCCCATTCATCCCATTCCTCCCATCCATCCATCCATCCCTCCCTTCCATCCATTCATCTCACCACCCCCAACCCTTCACAATGTGTCCCTCCCATCCATCCCATCCATCCCATCCATCCCTCCCTTCCATCCATTCATCTCACCACCCCCAACCCTTCACAATGTGTCCCTCCCATCCATCCCATCCATCCCATTCCTCCCTCCCATCCATCCCATCCATCCATCCCTCCCTTCCATCCATTCATATCACCACCCCAACCCTTCACAATGTGTCCCATCCATCCATCCCATCCACCCATCCATCCCATCCATCCATACATCCCATCCATTCCATCCCTCCCTCCCATCCATCCCATCCATCCCATCCCTCCCTCCCATCCATTCATCTCGCCACCCCCAACCCTTCACAATGTGTCCCTCCCATCCATCCCATCCCTCCCTCCCATCCATTCATCTCACCACCCCAACCCTTCACAATGTGTCCATCCCATCCATCCCATCCATCCATCCCTCCCTCCCATCCATTCATCTCACCACCCCCAACCTTTCACAATGTGCCCCTCCCATTCATCCCATCCATCCCATTCCTCCCTCCCATCCATCCCATCCATCCATCCCTCCCTTCCATCCATTCATCTCACCACCCCCAACCCTTCACAATGTGTCCCTCCGATCCCTCCCATCCATCCCATCCCTCCCTCTCATCCATCCCATCCCTCCATCCCATCCCTCCCTCCCATCCATTCATCTCACCACCCCCAACCCTTCACAATGTGTCCCTCCCATCCATCCCATCCATCCCATCCCTCCCTCCCATCCATTCATTTCACCACCCCCAACCCTTCACAATGTGCCCCTCCCATCCATCCCTCCCATCCATCCCATCCATCCATCCCTCCCATCCATTCATCTCACCATCCCCAACCCTTCACAATGTGTCCCTCCCATCCATCCCATCCATCCATCCCATCCCTCCCTCTCATCCATCCCATCCCTCCCTCCCATCCATCCCATCCATCCCATCCCTCCCTCCCATCCATTCATCTCACCACCCCCAACCCTTCACAATGTGTCCCTCCCATCCATTCATCTCACCACTCCCATCCCTTACATCCCTCCCATCCATCCATCCCATCCATCCCATCCCTCCCTCCCATCCATTCATCTCACCACCCCCAACCTTTCACAATGTGTCCCTCACATCCATCCCATCCCTCCCATCCTTCCCATCCCTCCCATCCATCCCATCCCTCCCTCCCATCCATTCATCTCACCACCCCAACCCTTCACAATGTGTCCCTCCCATCCCTCCCATCCATCCATCCCTCCCTCCCTCCCTCCCATCCATCCATCCCTCCCTCCCATCCATTCATCTCACCACCCCCAAACCTTCACAATGTGTCCCTCCAATCCATCCCATCCATCCCTCCCATCCATTCATCTCACCACCCCCAACCCTTCACAATGTGTCCCTCCAATCCATCCCATCCATCCATCCCATCCATTCATCTCACCACCCCCAACCCTTCACAATGTGTCCCTCCCATCCCTCCCATCCATCCATCCCTCCCTCCCATCCATTCATCTCACCACCCCCAACCCTTCACAATGTGTCCCTCCAATCCATTCATCCCATCCATCCCATCCCTCCCTCCCATCCATCTCACCACCCCCAACCCTTCACAATGTGCCCCTCCCATCCCTCCCATCCATCCCATCCATCCATCCCATCCATCCCATCCATCCCATTCCTCCCTCCCATCCATCCCATCCATCCATTCATCTCACCACCAACCAACCCTTCAAAATGTGTCCCTCCCATCCATCCCATCCATCCATCCCTCCCTCCCATCCATTCATCTCACCACCCCCAACCTTTCACAATGTGTCCCTCCCATCCCTCCCATCCCTCCCTCCCATCCATTCATCTCACCACCCCCAACCCTTCACAATGTGTCCCTCCAATCCATCCCATCCATCCATCCATCCCATCCATTCATCTCACCACCCCAACCCTTCACAATGTGTCCCTCCTATCCCTCCCATCCATCCATCCCTCCCTCCCATCCATTCATCTCACCACCCCAACCCTTCACAATGTGTCCCTCCAATCCATTCATCCCATCCATCCCATCCCTCCCTCCCATCCATTCATCTCACCACCCCCAACCCTTCACAATGTGCCCCTCCCATCCATCCCATCCATCCATCCCATCCATCCCATCCCTCCCTCCCATCCATCCCATCCATTCATCTCACCACCCCCAACCCTTCACAATGTGCCCCTCCCATCCCTCCCATCCATCCCATCCATCCATCCCATCCATCCCATCCCATCCATCCCTACTCCTATCCATTCATCTCACCACCCCCAACCCTTCACAATGTGCCCCTCCCATCCCTCCCATCCATCCCATCCATCCATCCCATCCATCCCATCCATTCCTCCCTCCTATCCATTCATCTCACCACCCCCAACCCTTCAGAATGTGTCCCTCCCATCCATCCCATCCATCCCATTCCTCCCTCCCATCCATCCATTCATCTCACCACCCCCAACCTTTCACAATGTGTCCCTCCCATCCCTCCCATCCCATCCCATCCATCCCATCCCATCCATCCCTCCCTCCCATCCATTCATCTCACCACCCCCAACCCTTCACAATGTGTCCCTCCCATCCATCCCTCCCTCCCTCCCATCCATTCATCTCACCACCCCCAAACTTTCACAATGTGTCCCTCCCATCCATCCCGTCCATCCCATCCCTCCCATCCATCCCATCCATCCCATCCCTCCCTCCCATCCCATCCATCCCATCCCTCCCACCCCCAACCCTTCACAATGTGTCCCTCCCATCCATCCCATTCATCCTATTCCTCCCATCCATCCATCCCTCCCTTCCATCCATTCATCTCACCACCCCCAACCCTTCACAATGTGTCCCTCCCATCCATCCCATCCATCCCATTCCTCCCTCCCATCCATCCCATCCATCCATCCCTCCCTTCCATCCATTCATCTCACCACCCCAACCCTTCACAATGTGTCCCATCCATCCATCCCATCCACCCATCCATCCATACATCCCATCCCTCCCATCCATTCCATCCCTCCCTCTCATCCATCCCATCCATCCCATCCCTCCCTCCCATCCATTCATCTCGCCACCCCCAACCCTTCACAATGTGTCCCTCCCATCCATCCCATCCATCCCATCCCTCCCTCCCATCCATTCATCTCACCACCCCAACCCTTCACAATGTGTCCCTCCCATCCATCCCATCCCTCTCTCCCTTCCATCCATTCATCTCACCACCCCCAACACTTCACCTCCCATCAATCCCATCCATACCATCCCTCCCATCCATCCCTCCCATCCATCCCATCCATTCATCTCACCACCCCAACCCTTCACAATGTGTCCCTCCCATCCATCCCATCCATCCCATCCCTCCCTCCCATCCATTCATCTCACCACCCCCAACCTTTCACAATGTGCCCCTCCCATCCATCCCATCCATCCCATTCCTCCCTCCCATCCATCCCATCCATCCATCCCTCCCATCCATTCATCTCACCACCCCCAACCCTTCACAATGTGTCCCTCCGATCCCATCCATCCCATCCATCCATCCCATCCATCCCATCCATCCCTCCCTCCTATCCATTCATCTCACCACCCCCAACCCTTCACAATGTGTCCCTCCCATCCATCCCATTCCTCCCTCCCTCCCATCCATCCCATCCCATCCATCCCTCCCTCCCATCCATTCATCTCACCACCCCCAACCTTTCACAATGTGTCCCTCCCATCCCTCCCATCCCATCCATCCCTCCCATCCATCCCATCCCATCCATCCCTCCCTCCCATCCATTCATCTCACCACCCCCAACCTTTCACAATGTGTCCCTCCCATCCATCCCATCCATCCCATCCCTCCCATCCATCCCATCCATCCCATCCCTCCCTCCCATCCCATCCATCCCATCCCTCCCTCCCATCCATTCATCTCACCACCCCCAACCTTTCACAATGTGTCCCTCCCATCCATCCCATCCATCCCTCCCATCCATCCCATCCCATCCATCCCTCCCTCCCATCCATTCATCTCACCACCCCCAACCCTTCACAATGTGTCCCTCCCATCCCTCCCATCTATCCATCCCTCCCTCCCATCCATTCATCTCACCACCCCCAACCCTTCACAATGTGTCCCTCCCATCCATCCCATCCATCCCATCCATCCCATCCATCCCATTCCTCCCTCCCATCCATCCCATTCCTCCCTCCCATCCATCCCATCCATCCAACCCTCCCTTCCATCCATTCATCTCACCAACCCCAACCCTTCACAATGTGTCCCTCCCATCCATCCCATCCATCCCATCCATCCCATTCCTCCCTCCCATCCATCCCTCCCTCCCATCCATTCATCTCTCCACCCCAACCTTTCACAATGTGTCCCTCCCATTCCTCCCATCCCTCCCTCCCATCCATCCATCCCTCCCTCCCATCCATTCATCTCACCACCCCCAACCTTTCACAATGTGTCCCTCCCATCCATCCCATTCCTCCCTCCCATCCATTCATCTCACCACCCCCAACCCTTCACAATGTGTCCCTCCCATCCACCCCATCCACCCCATCCATCCCATCCCTCCCTCCCTCCCATCCATTCATCTCACCACCCCCAACCCTTCACAATGTGTCCCTCCCATCCATCCCATCCATCCCATTCCTCCCTCCCATCCATCCATTCATCTCACCACCCCCAACCTTTCACAATGTGTCCCTCCCATCCCTCCCATCCCATCCATCCCTCCCATCCATCCCATCCCATCCATCCCTCCCTCCCATCCATTCATCTCACCACCCCCAACCTTTCACAATGTGTCCCTCCCATCCATCCCATCCATCCCATCCCTCCCATCCATCCCATCCATCCCATCCCTCCCTCCCATCCCATCCATCCCATCCCTCCCTCCCATCCATTCATCTCACCACCCCCAACCTTTCACAATGTGTCCCTCCCATCCATCCCATACATCCCTCCCATCCATCCCATCCCATCCATCCCTCCCTCCCATCCATTCATCTCACCACCCCCAACCCTTCACAATGTGTCCCTCCCATCCCTCCCATCTATCCATCCCTCCCTCCCATCCATTCATCTCACCACCCCCAACCCTTCACAATGTGTCCCTCCCATCCATCCCATCCATCCCATTCCTCCCTCCCATCCATCCCATCCATCCAACCCTCCCTTCCATCCATTCATCTCACCACCCCCAACCCTTCACAATGTGTCCCTCCCATCCATCCCATCCATCCCATCCATCCCATCCATCCCATTCCTCCCTCCCATCCATCCCTCCCTCCCATCCATTCATCTCTCCACCCCCAACCTTTCACAATGTGTCCCTCCCATTCCTCCCATCCCTCCCTCCCATCCATCCCATTCCTCCCTCCCATCCATTCATCTCACCACCCCCAACCCTTCACAATGTGTCCCTCCCATCCACCCCATCCACCCCATCCATCCCATCCCTCCCTCCCTCCCATCCATTCATCTCACCACCCCCAACCCTTCACAATGTGTCCCTCCCATCCATCCCATCCATCCCATCCATCCCCTCCCTCCCATCCATCCATCCCTCCTTCCCTCCCTCCCATCCATTCATCTCACCACCCCCAACCCTTCACAATGTGTCCCTCCCATCCATCCCATCCATCCCATCCATCCCATCCCTCCCTCCCATCCATTCACCTCACCACCCCCAACCCTTCACAATGTGTCCCTCCCATCCATCCCATCCATCCCATCCATCCATCCCATCCCTCCCTCCCATCCATTCATCTCACCACCCCCAACCCTTCACAACGTGTCCCTCCCATCCATTCCATCCAATCCATCCCATCCCTCCCTCCCATCCATCCCATCCATCCATCCCTCCCTTCCATCCATTCATCTCACCACCCCCAACCCTTCACAATGTGTCCCTCGCATCCATCCCATCCCTCCCTCCCATCAATCCATCCCATCCATCCATCCATCCCATCCATTCCTCCCTCCCATCCATTCATCTCACCACCCCCAACCATTCACAATGTGTCCCTCCCATCCCTCCCTCCCATCCATCCCATCCATCCATCCCTCCCTCCCATCCATTCATTTCACCACCCCCAACCCTTCACAATGTGTCCCTCCCATCCATCCCTCCCATCCATCCCTCCCTCCCTCTCATCCATCCCATCCCTCCCTCCCATCCATTCATCTCACCACCCCTATCCCTCCCATCCCTTACATCCCTCCCATCCAGCCATCCATCCATCCCATCCATCCATCCATCCCATCCATCCCTCCCTCCCATCCATTCATCTCACCACCCCCAACCATTCACAATGTGTCCCTCCCATCCATCCCATCCCTCCCATCCATCCATCCCTCCCTCCCATCCATTCATCTCACCACCCCCAACCCTTCACAATATGTCCCTCCCATCCCTCCCATCCCTCCCTCCCATCCATTTATCTCACCACCCCAACCCTTCACAATGTGTCCCTCCCATCCATCCCATCCATCCCATCCATCCCATCCCTCCCTCCCATCCATTCATCTCACCACCCCCAACCCTTCACAATGTGTCCCTCCCATCCCTCCCTCCCATCCATTCATCTTACCACCTCCCAACCCTTCACAATGTGTCCCTCCCATCCATCCCATCCATCCCTCCCATCCATTCATCTCACCACCCCCAACCCTTCACAATGTGTCCCTCCCATCCATCTCATCCATCCCATCCATCCATCCCTCCCTCCAATCCATTCATCTCACCACCCCCAACCCTTCACAATGTGTCCCTCCTATCCATCCCATCCCTCCCTCCCATCCATTCATCTCACCACTCCCATCCCTTACATCTCTCCCATCCATCCATCCATCCCATCCATCCATCCCTCCCTCCCATCCATTCATCCCACCTCCCCAAACCCTTCACAATGTGTCCCTCCCATCCATCCCATCCATCCCATCCCTCCCTCCCATCCATTCATCTCACCACCCCCAACCTTTCACAATGTGTCCACCCCATCCCTCCCATCCATCCAATCCATCCCATCCCTCCCTCCCATCCATCCCATCCATCCATCCCTTCCATCTATTCATCTCACCACCCCCAACCCTTTACAATGTGTCCCTCGCATCCATCCCATCCATCCCATCCCTCCCTCCCATCCATCCCATCCATCCATCCATCCATCCATCCATCCCATCCATCCATCCCTCCCTCCCATCCATTCATCTCACCACCCCCAACCATTCACAATGTGTCCCTCCCATCCATCCCATCCCTCCCATCCCTCCCATCCCTCCCTCCCATCCATCCCATCCATCCATCCCTCCCTTCCATCCATTCATCTCACCACCCCCAACCCTTCACAATGTGTCCCTCCCATCCATCCCATCCATTCATCTCACCACCCCAACCCTTCACAATGTGTCCCTCCCAATCCTCCCATCCCTCCCTCCCTCCCATCCATCCCATCCCTCCCTCCCATCCATTCATCTCACCACCTCCAACCTTTCACAATGTGTCTCTCCCATCCATCCCTCCCATCCATCCCATCCCATCCATCCCTCCCTCCCATCCATTCATCTCACCACCCCCAATCCTTCACAATGTGTCCCTCCCATCCATCCCATCCATCCCATTCCTCCCTCCCATCCATCCCATCCATCCATCCCTCCCTTCCATCCATTCATCTCACCACCCCCAACCCTTCACAATGTGTCCCTCCCATCCATCCCATCCATCCCATCCCTCCCTCTCATCCATCCCATCCCTCCCATCCATCCCATCCATCCCATCCCTCCCTCTCATCCATCCCATCCCTCCCTCCCTTCCATCCATTCATCTCACCACCCCCAACCCTTCACAATGTGTCACTCCCATCCATCCATCCATCCATTCATCCCATCCCTCCCTCCCTCCCATCCATCCCATCCCTCCCTCCCATCCATCCCATCCATCCATCCCTCCCTTCCATCCATTCATCTCACCACCCCCAACCCTTCACAATGTGTCCCTCCCATCCATCCCATCCATCCATCCATCCCATCCATCCTATCCATCCCTCCCATCCCTCCCATCCATCCCATCCCATCCCTCCCATCCATCCCATCCATCCATCCCATCCCTCCCTCCCATCCATTCATCTCACCGCCCCCAACCTTTCACAATGTGTCCCTCCCATCCCTCCCATCCATCCCATCTAACCCATCCATCCATCCATCCATCCCATCCATCCCATCCATCCCATCCCATCCCTCCCATCCATCCCATCCATCCATCCCATCCCTCCCTCCCATCCATTCATCTCACCACCCCCAACCCTTCACAATGTGTCCCTCCCATCCATCCCATCCCTCCCATCCATACATCCCTCCCTCCCATCCATTCATCTCACCACCCCAACCTTTCACAATGTGTCCCTCCCATCCATCTCATCCATCCCATCCCTCCCTCCCATCCATCCCATCCCATCCATCCCTCCCATCTATCCCTCCCATCCATCCCATCCATTCATCTCACCACCCCCAACCCTTCACAATGTGTCCCTCCCATCCATCCCATCCATCCCATTCATCCCATCCCTCCCTCCCATCCATTCATCTCACC